>CM053793.1:187760262-188360262 GCA_028749045.1 Cupressus sempervirens | reverse complement strand
TTCTAGAACTAACATACTTTGGTTTTTAGATCTGAGTTTCTATTCAATTTTTGGACTGTCATGTAATTTTTGAAAACAATTAGCACTTACTATTTTGGTGCTATTTTTTCTAGATTCCACTATTGAAGATGCTTAACCTACTATAGTTGACAAGTGTTGTGCCTTATGGACCATTCATTTTATAAGTGCTAGATTCATGCATTTTCATCTATGCAATGTTACTTGCTATACAACAAATGTGATAGTTTAATATCATTAGGCAAGGAAAATTTCTATCATCCCATACAATGACTAGAAGATCAGTCAAATTAGCAACATGTTCATGTCAAAGTGGAGATACTTTATGCCCTATTCTCGATTTGCTTCCCAGCTTGAATGTTATGTGAAACATCATCCAGAATATTACCTTTTTGTTGGCAATGAAGCCATAAGCTATATTATATTTCAAAAATTGTAATCCTTTGAATTAAGAGCTTTCTCCAACATAACTAGAAGAATCAAAATTTTAAAGTAAGTGTTAAAGTCTATTACATTTAGTTGTGATTCAAGGGAATGGATGTCGTATTTATGATAGATAAGTTGAAGCATACTTATGTTGTAAATAAATGCTCATTTAGCATATTATAGATGGACTGATTTCTATGCAAGTTAGTTATACTCATTTATATGCATCTTAATTATATCCATAAGGAAAATAAAAGAAGAAGAAGAAGACAATAATTAAAATCTAATGTTTCCTTATAACTTTGATTGAGCTTCTTTAACATATTGACCACAGAACAAGTTCTTTAATTAATTTTTCTAGATTTGCCTAAGCCTAACTCTAATTTTTCTAGTATATAGATATCAATCATTTCTATTTTTAAAAGAATAAAAATAAACATACTTCTTTAAAAGAAAATCCTTTAGCTATGTTGTACTTCAATAATGTAATAGACAAGCTACAAAAAAATCAATGCAAGCACAATAATTGCTTTTAATATATGTGTCTACAAAGTTGTCTAGTTCTTGATTCCTAATGATTGTCCTTGAGTGTATCTTGTTCTATGGCAATTGTTGCACCCAATGAAATTCATTGTTTGAGCTTATCTCATTCTTTCTTCTTGTTAAATTGATTTTTTTCCATGGTCAGCTTCAAGGTTGGCATGTGATGATTGCCACAAGTCTAACTACTAATGTTAATGTTTGGTAGCTTCTGTCAGATAACTCTTTGGATATACATGTAATTATATATGAGATATAATTCTATGTGAGATATAAATTTATTATATGTGAGATATATATATATATATAACAATAATTAAGTTTATATAAATTAATTATTTGATTATTGAATAGACATGTCTATTCGATAATCTATGCTCAATATAAATGAGAGGATGTTGCATATGGAAAACATATACCTCAAACAGGCAATGCCATTACATTTGTAGCAAATCCGAAAATCTCAACATGGTATCAGAGCAGGTTGTAAGTGTAATCATAGAAGCCATGGAGAATGCAAGGACAATTCATCTAGTTGAGTAGGATGAGATAAAATTAGTGGGGGTTTGTCATGCAGGAAAACTGAATTTTGTATTATCTACAAAAATGATGCTATTGTAGCACCGATTAATAATGTGACTATTTCTGAAGATATATTTCTTTCTCGATATGAAATAAGAGTGTTTTATTTTGAGTTCTATTAGATCATAGATGTCATATCCATCTTTGACATGAGCATATATTGTTTTGTCATATGCAAAATTGTAAAGGTAGCTTGAGATCACCTGAAATAATTTACTGCACATTATTGGGTTATTTGAACTTTTCCAATCCAAAGTAACCTCGTCAAAGATTTGACATACATGTTCCCTTAGTAATGCGCAAAGGCATATTGCATTGAAAGCCTTTTGAGACTTGCGTGTAATGAAATTTTTGTTGATTCCATTCCCACAGTTTTCATAGCATGTCAACAATGTGGTGCTATAGGAAATGACAAGTGGCAAGCATGGATTATAGATATCTTCTAGCGCGGAATGAGGAGCTCCCAAATACAAACTCCACATTTTCTTTCTCTCACACTGCATGCCTAAAATTATTCACATACTCTCTATTTTGGAAGTCAGACTGCATTAATGCTACTACCATAGGAAGACTTTGTGATTGCCACAAATTGAAGGAAGTTTAGAAGAAATAATTTTGAGTGTTCCATCTGATGTGCCATGGAAGCAAAGAGGATTGGCCTCCAATGTGGATCTAAAAACTTGATGCAGACAACTTCAATATTACATGCAAAATTTATTCCTAGAAATATGTGTGCTAATGTTTCTTCCCCATAATATTATCTGTAGTGTTAAAGATTCAAATGTTGATAGACAAATTTCATTAGTGAAATGAAAAACAAAATGTCTTATCAAAAGAAGTTGTTGAAGTTAAAAGTGGTGGTTATTATCATGGACATGAGTGGGGATAGAAAATTAGGGTACAGGCTATGGAGTGAGGAGGACATTGATGACTAATATCATATTTAGAGGGAATTTGACACTTCATCAAAAGCAATATTGAATGAAGAACTCAAAAAATTGATGTTCAAAGGGAGATTGATATTTAGAGGGAGGTTGACATTTTAGACAACCTTGAAATAGAGGGAGAAGACTGAGGATGCTATTTTGTTAACCTTCGGTGAACCTAATAATATTGATTAAAAGGGAGTAAACCATGTTGAGATGGTTTTTCTGAAGTTAAATAAGTTGTCATAGTCAAGAGGACTATGACTATGTATGGGCCTACCCCCTATGTACATCATGAGGAAATGATGATTTCCAAATGATGTCACTTGTATTTGGGAGAAGATGTTGTAAGGTGACGATCTTACAATCAACTTGTATTATGAGATCTAATAAATTGAGTAAATGGTGAATGTCTTGTATCTCAACATTCTGGGAGGCCATTACTCTTATAGTACTTGGTGAATATCATTGATATTCTAGGAGGCCAATACTCTTGATATCAAATGTGATATCTAAATGTTTTGAGTAAGTGGTGAATATCATTGATATTCTGGGAGGCCAATACTCTTGATATCAAATGTGATATCAAAACTTTTTGAGTAAGTGGTGAATCTCATTGATATTTTGGAATACCAATACTCTTGATATCAAATGTGATATCAAACCTTGTTTTTGAGTACTTGATGAATATTGGATGTTGATATTCTGGAAGATCAAGACTTTTGATATCAAATGTGATATCATACCCTAGTTTGAGAAATTGATGAATATCATATGTTGATATTCTGAAGATCAATAATCTTGATATCATATGCTATATTAAATGGTGGAAAACTTCTGAGATATCCTTAAATTAATAATGGTGTAATATTTGTCTTGTGTTTATCCTCCCTTTCTAAGAGAGAGTGTTAATGTTTGGTAGCTTATGTCAGATAACTCTTTGGATATACATGTAATTATATATGAGATATAATTCTATGTGAGATATAAATTTATTATATGTGAGAAATATATATATATATATATATATATATATATATAACAATAATTAAGTTTATATAAATTAATTATTTGATAACTGAATAGACATGTATATTCAATAACCTATTTGTTGCATATGGAAAACATATACCTCAAATGGGCAATGCCATTACATTTGTAGCAGATTCGAAAATCTCAACAAATAATAATGATTATGTTTTACTTTATGGACGTGACTATCAATTATTGGGAGACTATTGAAATAATCAAGGCAAGAGAAAAAGTTTCTTTTAGAAAGCTCAAAAGAGATAAGAAAGATGTATCAATTTCTTGTTACAAATTTCCAAGAATCATGGTTGTGAAAGATGACTTATGGACATCCATAGTTCTTCATTGTTTAAAACAAAGTTAAAAATTCGGCTCCTACGAATGAAGGTAGTACTAGTAACCATAAAGTATACATAAAGATAGTCAATATTTAGTTCCAGTTACATATATGAGCTGGTTAATCTATTTTGACAATACATCAAGAAAACTACTTAATTATAGAACAAGAAAAAGAAATAGAAGAGACACCAAGAGAGAGACAAGAGCAAATATTGATCCATTTGAACAAGAATAGCAAAAAAATTAAATTGTATTAAACATCTACTTCATTTAATTTGTGAAGGTATCTATCAAAGACATTCACTAGCTTGTATGAAATTGAATATATATAAACATCTTACAAATCAAACCTTAATACATATCCATGGATAACAAGAAGGTATGACAATAAATTTACCTTATCAGATGCCAATTTGAGATAACATGAGATATAGGAGGTAGCAATATCAAGTGCAAGTAGGGCCTAATAATTTTATATTACATAAGTGTATCAGATACAGTATCAAACAATCAATAAAATATTATGAAATACATTGAACAATCTTAAAATTTTAGCTTCTGAAGTTAGAATTAGAGAGGATTGAAAAATGTTTGTTCATGTACTCATCAAATTAATTTAAATGTTTATATTCAGACTTAAACTGAGATTTTTGTACATGGAGTTGATTCTTTTGATTTATCTATCCAAATTAAAATGAAGATTTTTCAAAAATCCTTTAGCTATGACGTGCTTTCAATGCTAGTGCTAAAAATATGAAAGCCACTCTAGAACTGACATCAGACAGCAGGGGTACATTTTCTTGATAAAAACATATTCTAGAACTGACATACTCTGGTTTTTAGATTTTTGTTTCTATTCAGTTTTTGGACTGTCATGTAATTTTTGAAAATAATTAGCACTTATTATTTTGGTGCTATTTTTCCCAAAGTCCATTATTGAAGATGCTTAACCTACTATAGTTGACAAGTGTTGTGCCTTATGGACCATTCATTTTATAAGTGCTAGATTCATGCATTTTCATCTATGCAATGTTGCTATATAACAAATGTGATAGTTTAATATCATTAGGCAAGGAAAATTTCTATCATCCCATACAATGACTAGAAGATCAGTCAAATTAGCAACATCTTTAGGTCAAAGTGGAGATACTTTATGCCCTATTCTCTATTTGCTTCCCAACATGAATGTTATGTGAAATATCATCTAGAATATTACCTTTTTGTTGGCAAAAAAGCGAAAAACTACATTATATTTCAAAAATTGTAATCCTTCGAATTAAGAGCTTTCTCGAACATAACTAGAAGAATCATATTTTTAAAGTAAGTGTTAAAGTCTATTACATTTAGTTGTGATTCAAGGGAATGGATCTCGTATTTATGATAGATAACTTGAAGTATACTTATGTTGTAAATAAATGCTCATTTAGCATTTTATAGATGGACTGATTTCTATGCAAGTTAGTTATACTCATTTATATGCATCTTAATTATATCCATAAGGAAAATAAAAGAAGAAGAAGAAGACAATAATTAAAATCTAATGTTTCCTTATAACTTTGATTGAGCTTCTTAAACATATTGACCATAGCACAAGTTCTTTAATTTGTTTTCTAGATCTACCTAAGCCAAACTCTAACTTTTCGAGTATATAGATGTCAAACATTTGCATTTTGAAAAAAATACTAATAAACATACTTCTTTAAAAGAAAATCCTTTAGCTATGTTTTTCTTCAATCATTTAATAAACAAGCTACAAAATAATCAATGCAAGGCCAATAATTGCTTTTAATATATGTGTCTACAAAGTTGTGTAGTGGTTGATTCCTAAGGATTGTCTATGAGTGTACCTTGTTTTATGGTAGTTTTTGCACCCAATGAAATTCATTGTTTGATCTTATCTCATTCTTGCTTCTTGTTAAATTGATTGTTGTTCATGGTTAGCTTCAAGGTTGGTATGTGATGATTGCCACAAGTCCAACTAAGAATGATGATGATGCTTTACTTTATGCACATGACTATAGATTATTGGGAGACTATTGAAATAATCAAGGTGAGGGAAAAAGTTTCTTTTTGAAAGCTCAAAGGATATAAGAAAGATGTACCAATCTCTTGTTGCAAATTTCTTGGAATCATGTTGCGAAAGATGACTTATGGACATCCATAGTTCTTCATTATTTAAAACAAAGTTAAAAACTCAGCTCCTGTGAATGAAGGTAGTGCTGGTAACCACAAAGTATAGATACAGATAGTCAATATTTAGTTCCAGTTACATATATGAGGTGGTTAATCTATTTCGACAATACATCAGGCAAACTACCTAATTACACAATAACAAAAAGAAATAGAAGAGACACCAAGAGAGAGACAAGAGCAAATTTTGATCCATTTGAACAAGAATAACAAACAACATAAATTGTATTAAGCATGTATTTCATTTAATTTGTGAGGGCATCTATCAAAGAGGTTCACTAGTTTCTATGGAAATTGAATATATATAAACATCTTACAAATCAAACTTTAATACATATCTATGGATAACAAGAAGGTATGACAATGAATTTACCTTATCAAAGGCCAATTTGAGATCACAAGTGATATAGGAGGAAACAATATCAAGTGCAAGTAGGACCAAATAATTTTATATTACATAAGAGTATAAGATATAGTATCAAGCAATCAATAAAATATTATGAAATATTATGAAATATTATGAAATAGATTGAACAATCTTAAAATTTCAGCTTCTAGACTTAGAATTAGAGAGCATTGAAAAATGTTTGTTCATGTACTCATCAAATTAATTTAAATGTTTATATTCAGACTTAAACTGAGATTTTTGTACATGGAGTTGATTCTTTTGATTTATTCATCCAAATTAAAAAGAGGTTTTTTGGAAAATCCTTTAGCTATGATGTGCTTTCAATGTTGGTGCTAAAAATATGAAAGCCACTCTAGAACTGACATCAGATAGCAAGGGTCCATTTTCTTGATAAAAACATATTCTAGAACTGACATACTCTAGTTTTTAGATCTGAGTTTTTATTCAGTTTTTGGACTAGCATGTAATTTTTCAAAATAATTAGCACTTACTATTTAGGTGTTATTTTTTCTAGAGTTCATTATTGAAGATGCATAACCTACTATAGTTGACAATTATTGTGCCTTATGGACCATTCATTGTATAAGTGCTAGATCCATGCATTTTCATCTATGCAATGTTACTTGTTGTATAACAAATGTAATAGTTTAATATCATTAGGCAAGGAAAATTTCTATCATCCCATACAATGACTAGAAGATCAGTCAAATCAAGCAACATCTTCATGTCAAAGTGGAGATACTTTATGCCCTGTTCTCTATTTCCTTCCCAACTTGAATGTTATGTGAAACATCATCAAGAATTTTACCTTTTTGTTGGCAATGAAGCTAGAAACTACACTATGTTTTAAAAATTTTAATCCTTCGAATTAGGGGCTTTCTTCAACATAACTGGAGGAATCAGATTTTCAAAGCAAGTGCTAAAGTCTATTACATTTAGTTGTGGTTCAAGGGAATTGATCTCGTAATTGTGACATATAAGATGAAAGATACTTATGTTGTAAATAAATTCTCATTTAGCATATTATACGGATGGACTGATTTTTGTACAAGTTAGTTATACTCATTTATATGCATCTTAATTATATCCATAAGGAAAATAAAAGAAGAAGAAGAAGACAATAATTAAAATCTAATATTTCCTTATAACTTTGATTGAGCTTCTTTAACATATTGACCATAGAACAAGTTCTTTAGTTTTTTTTCTAGATCTTCCCAAGCCAAACTCTAATTTTCCCAATATATAGATGTCAAACATTTCCATTTGGGAAATAAAACTAATAAAAATACTTCTTTAAAATAAAATCCTTTAGCTATGTTGTACTTCAATATATGTGTCTACAAAGTTGTCTAGTGCTTGATTCCTAATGATCAACCTTGAGTGTATCTTTCCCTATGGCAGTTGTTGCATCGAATGAAATTCATGGTCAGCTTCAATGTTGGCATGTGATGATTGCCACGAGTCCAACTAAGAATGATGATGATGCTTTACTTTATGGACATGACTATAGATTATTCGGAGACTATTGAAATAATCAAGGTGAGAGAAAAAGTTGCTTTTAGAAAGCTCAAAAGAGATAAGAAAGATGTATCAATCTCTTTTTGCAAATTTCTCTGAATCATGGTTGTGGAAGATGACTTATAGACGTCCATAGTTCTTCATTGTTTAAAACGAAGTTAAAAACTCGATTCCTGTGAATGAAGGTAGTACTGGTAACCATAAAGTATACATATAGATAGTCAATATTTAGTTCCAGTTACATATATGAGGTGGTTAATCTATTTTGAAAATAAATCAGGCAAACTACTTAATTACAAAACAAGAAAAATAATTAGAAGAGACACCAAGAGAGAGACAAGAGAAAATGTTGATCCTTTTGAACAAGAATAGAAAACAACATAAATTGTATTAAGCATCTACTTCATTTAATTTGTGAAGGTATCTATCAAACACATTCACTAATTTGTACGGAAATTGAATATATATAAACATCTTACAAATCAAACCTTAATACATATCTGCGGATAACAAGAAGGTATGACAATGAATTTACCTTGTCAGACACCAATTTGAGATTGCAAGTGATATAGGAGGTAGCAATATCAAGTGCAAGTAACACCTAATAATTTTATATTACATAAGAGTATCAGATATAGTATCAAACAATCAATAAAATATTATGAAATACATTGAACAATCTCAAAATTTCAGCTTCTAGAGTTAGAAATAGAGAGCATCAAAAAAAATTTGTTCATGTACTCATCAAATTAATTTAAATGTTTATATTCAAACTTAAACTAAGATTTTTATACATGGAGTTGATTCTTTTGATTTATCTATCCAAATTAAAAATAAGGCTTTTTGGAAAATCCTTTAGCTATGACGTGCTTTCAATGTTGGTGCTAAAAATATGAAAGCCACTCTAGAACTGACATCGGACAACAGGGGTACATTTTCTTGATAAATCGTATTCTAGAACTAACATACTCTAGTTTTTAGATCTGAGTTTCTATTCAGTTTTTGGACTAGCATGTAATGTTTTAAAACAATTAGCACTTTTGAATTTTTATATGTACAAGGTATTCAGCTTTTGAGTGAGTGAACTTTCCTCAACAATCTTATCCTTATGCTATGGCTTTTTTGATAATCCTATAAACTTATAAAGCCTTGACTCTTTAATACTTTGAACTTTGTCACCTTATCCCAATTCAGTCCCTTTGAAGGATTTTATAACCATTCATGAGTTTGTTTTCCCATTTAGAATAGAAGCATGAGTGCTAGCTAATACTGCTTCAAGTACAAATCCAAGGACTGAAAAAATATTCATTCCATGGAAGTTGCTTGAGGTACAATCCCGACCTCATCCCTTATATCATTCCTCTATGGGCTTGAACCTTGCTAGATGGTATACTCACACAAGGTACCATTACCCTCACCCTATATAATCAACCAAGTGAAGGACAAACTTTGGTCAATCTTTACATATTAAATGTTACATATGAGTACAAGGTTCTTTCACCAGTATGACATAGTTTAAGTAGTGAAACCTGATAAACTTGGCTTTTTTTATAAGATGATTCACAACTTTTCCAAAGAAAAAACTAAACTAAGTGTTCTCCTAAATATGATTCATGGATTTCATGGTTGCATAGCCACTACCATGAAGATTTAGTTGTGTCATTGGTAGCCTATATCTGATGGCCATGGTTTTCCAGGGGTGGGGATCCAAGACATGTGACTGATGGAGTAGCATATAGAATTTTACACCAACAGTCAACCTAGAGCAGCAATGCTTTCATGTTATAGTTAACAAAGAGAATTTATAATGGTCTATGGACTAAATTTTTCTATTCCCAAACTGATAACAATTATAACTCTTCACAATAGTGTTCTTATTTAGTTACAATACCAGAGTACTATAATTGAAATAAGATATTAGATAACAAGAGTATAATAGTAATTAAGTTGTCTCAAATAATAGAAGATCAATAGCCTTTATAGGACTAACATCAGCAAAACTGTCTCCCTTCATTTTGGGATAATGTAAATCCATGTCAATTTCTAGCACTAGAAGATAACGTTTTGGACGAATCTGATACAATAAATTCCAATTAAATTAGGACTGACTCATATTCAACACCATCAATAGTTGTGCCTAGAATGATTGAAATAAATGATTTATATAAATATGATTCTTTTGTCCAGTACAAAAAACCCATGCCAATCAACATTGTTGCTTAAAATCACAAAAAGAAGGCATAACAACACAAATATTACACAATCAAATCCAATGACCTTAACATTTAAAAAAAAATGAAAATAAATTAAATGTTTACCACAAATTGAATCAGCATAGCAATTCAAAATTTTATTGAAAATCTATTAATAAGAAAACCAAAACTATTAATAATCTATATAGAAAACCACAAAATATGTGGGGATCCAAGACATATGACCGATGGATTTTATGACTACATAGTCACTGCCATGAAGATTTGGTTGTGGTTGGGCATCGATATCAGATGACAGTGGTCTACAAGGGGTGGGGATCTAAGACAAATGACTAAGACCTATTTTCTCCTGCTAGTTTTATTGAACTTGCAAATTAACTTGAAAGGTTTTTGTATCAAACTTTGATAACATGAATATTAGGCTTTTTTCTTTTCAAAGCCATATGATAGGGTGAACCTTGTATGTCTGGCTTCCACCCCTTACTTTGATAACATGTACATTAGTTCTATTATAATATATACCACTAATTTATCAAAACTAAATTTTTAATAAATTATAAGAACAAAGTATGAAGATGACACCTCCAATTATCTTGATTGATTTATTTGGGGTTGTAGTTACATATCCAAGATTACATAGATGCACAACTACCTTATGAGAAATGCATTCCCTACTGAAAAAGATGGTATGATCCTCATCAAAATTTTCAGCAGAAACAAAGCTTTTCAATATGGAAAAGGAAATGCAAATACAGGCTAAAAGATACTACATACTAGTAGTGAGTATAGTTACATTGCATTCTGCACCAAAATCAATAAGCTATTGAGACTCAAAAACTTTCTAAAACACTCCAAAGAGCTATGGGAAGTTCTAGAGGCACATATCCTAATCTAGAGCATAGTCCTTAACCCAATTATAGAAAGGAGAAGGGTCAATGAGCAGTACAGAGTAGAGCATTTGGTCATATGGTTGTATCAGGAATGTCTCCTGCTTAAACCATGAACACATCTTTGATTTAGGAACAACATTCTCTGATTCAGGGGGGCTCTCAATTGGGGGGCTAATAGTTTCATTAGATTATGTATTGGGACTAATATTAAGGCTAACAATTTCATCAGATTTTGTATTAGCAGTAATACTAATAGGAGAAGAAGAGTTAGAGGTACTCATACTAGGAGATTGAGTGTTAATGTCAGAAGGAGAGGAAGCGTATATTCCACTAGCTATAGTAGATGCAAATCTCTAGATGGAGCTAGGGGACATAACAACATTACACTCATCCTTGCTACTATTGTTACTGAAGATGGTGTAAACAGCAATGGAGAACTATAAATGCACATTATTAAGATACATGGATTCTTCATAAAGCTACATACTGCATTATTGTATATGTTTTAGGGTTTAAAACCATAGTAAGATAGCCAAATAAAAACAATGTAAGTAGATCCAAGTAAAACATAAAACTTCATATTTTTCTTTCAATAATCAAAGACAATAGCATGAAATCCTTATTTAATACAAGCATGCAAATAAAAATGTACATAACTGATTATTTATTTTATTTATACATGTAATAAACACATTTACATCATTTTTCTTTTAGATGTAAGAAAATCTATTCACAGTGTCTTCCATAATGCAATATTAAATGTCTAATTCCTCCTTCTTTTGCCTTATTCTATCACTATCTCCAGCTAGAAATTAAAAATGGCTTTCTTACTATATTTTCCTTGTCACAATAATTGTAAGTCTAAAATAGGGTGTCCTAATTTTATACTCAAAGACAAAGACCATAATTTCACAATTGTCAAGTATCCCTATATTTCATTTGTTTCAACAAATCTAGGTTTTCATATATGATTATCTACATATATATTTACATACATATATTGCAATACATATGCCTACATTTCTATATACTTCTCTAGGGGAAAAAGGTTAATTGTATGACATTGAGATGCAATATCACTAAAGGAATCCAAAGTCTACTTTTAGATTAACAATTTATGTAAAAAAAAATCTTGCCAAGTTAGAACTCGAGAGGTATAAAGTAAGATACAGATATAAGTTGACCTAAATTAATAAGTCTAAAAATTAAATTAAATTCCCTTCTAACTTCATAATTCATAGAATAATAAAGCATCCAATACAAATGAGCAATATAGTCTTAGGCGAAAATTAGATGATGTAATTAAAAAAAGCTAGATCATATTACAATGCATGTATGACATTATTAGAATAGAAAAACATCAAGCACAAAGTCCCATTGGAGCACCAGAACAAAGGTCTTAAATGATAACTAGACTTTATTTTGAACAAGGTCCTATTGTCAAAGAACTAACTAAAACATCAAGAGTCTTTTAATCTAATAAATATATAAAATATGATCATGCTATAATATGATAATAATCTCTGGGTATGTCTAGAGCATAATAAATTATTTATTTTGAACAAGGTTCTATTGTAGCAGCAAATGAAACAGCTTTAACATCAGATACTAAAGTTTCGTTTATAAGCTAACATTATTAAATAATTAAAATTGGCGTACTTTCTCATTTTTGCATATATTCAAATCATAATAAATATTTATTTTCAAAAAAGTCCAATTGCAATAATGGAGCAATTGTTTAGCCTTTGTTTTGGTAGGATCTAGATAGTTCCATCTCTAGGTGGATTGGAAAAATACGCTTTTCATTATTTTGTGGCAGGCTCCACATACAACCTTCTTCAGGCACAAAATAATTTGCAGGTTGTTGATCAATGACATCAATGATAGTTAAAAAAGCCACGTGTCTTAAAGAGAATATTATCTTTTAAAAATCCTCCTAATAATGAATCTTTATAACCATCAGAATCTCTAATGTCTTATGCCCATAGGTGGGATGAAACCAATGTACCAAAAGCCATTGAAAATGAAACAAAGAGGTTACATGTAAGTGGGATTCACATTTGTTCAAAGTTGTTTCTAAAGTGATCATTAATAATTTAAATATGTGCATGTAATGTTCAAAGCATGGTAGAATTCTTCTTCTGATAGCTAAAGGTGAATCATGTTATCTTCTTTATTTGTCTTCTTTCTCTCTTCTGATGGACAAGGAACACATAAAAATAATAAATTGGTCTAGATGTAAGATTATAATTTTTGGACTAGTTTTCAAAATCTATTCTATGTTATGAGTAAAATGTACTCTTGGAGTGAATTTTGAAGCTTTTAAAAGTAGGAATGCAGCTTGCAAAAAACAATACCAAAACATCCATATATCAAGAAAGAAGATAAGGTGTTTATATTAAGTAGAAGTAATCAGTTTCCTAAGAACCAATGAAGAATGACAAAGCTACCTTTACTAACATTTAAAATTCTCATGAAGAATGCCAGAAGCAACAGAGAACAACTAAGAAAGTTGAAAAGAACCCTATTGCACAAGAAAATTGTGAGGTTTTGTAATAGTGTCTTGTAAGCCAAATGTGTTTTTCTCTTCAACTGGGGGCATGTTGTGCTTCTTAAGAGTTATATCAATAGAGCCCACCAAGTTGAATATTGTTTCATAAGATGACACAGCATCTCAATCAAAGATAGACCTAGTTTTTAATGATAAGAAATATTCTTTCACCTTGCATATATGATACAATTGCAAATTTTGAAAGGTCCCTATTGCACAAAATAATTTTAGAAAAGCACCAAGACTTACAGTTTTATAAATCAATTTGATAAATAGCTTACTTCAAGAAAGAAGACACTAGAATCTTGGATCAAAAAAATGGCACATAAAATGTCAAGGCAAGGGATCATGGCAAGCTCTTTACTTTACAAACTGTCATCAACCATTCAACTATACAACCACAACATTGTGGTCCATGCCTGTTCTATTTTTTGGAAGTAATTTTCTAAACTATTTCTAATGGAGATTGTTGTTTTGTTACTGTGACCCAAAAATGGAAGTAAAAATGAATACATTTTTTTCATAGTAAAACCTAAAAATTTCAATTTCTAAGAAAGAAACAACATCATCTTTTGACACCTAAATTTTTTTAAATTGGTGGAAAGGGGTAACTGACAGACCCCATGTGAGAGGAAGTTCATTATATAAGAAAAAGAAAGAAATTAAAGAAGTATAAAATAAGGGAAGATGCATAAGAGATTTAAGTTAAAAAAAAATTATAATACAAATGCAACAAGGAAAAAACTAAACAGTCCTAAGTTCTAAAGAAAAATCTAATAATCTAGAATCTTTGATAGTTTTCATTTTTATATTTGACTTAAGTATGTCTAAGAGCACACAAAATTCCCATGTTAACTGGAGTTTCAGGGATGAAGCTAGCAAGGGATGGGAGGTTATTTTAGCTATTTTATAGTAAATAAATCTTATAACCTATCTAACTAAGAGTTCGAGACTATGGATAGTCAACATTGTAACAAGAAGAGTGTGCGTAAGTCTTCAGGTGGTAGTGGTACACACCCAGTTGCTAGAATTTTAGTTCTCTATGCCAAATGAAATACCTTCAATGAAAATTTGATGGCTCGGCTAACATAGGATGCATCACTCTGTTCAGAATAATCTTCTAACTTTTAAAACTACATTCACATTAAGGCCAGTAAATAAACACCACAAAGGAGCATCTATAAGTACAAGGAACATTATGATAATACAGAGTTGCAGCTAAAAAACACATTATATAATATCACAGGAAAGTTGCGCCATGGAGTACAGATGGGATAACGCATCTCACTGTTTACAAGTCAACTAATGAGTATTGTAGGAGACCCTTCTAGTTTTACAGGGATTTCTAAAGATGGGAGTTAAGTCGAGTACTCATAAAAGCATTGGTCAAGGTAAGCATTTGCTTGTCTAATGTAATTGTAAAATGCCCTAGAGCCTTCTACTTCCCCAATTTTTTAGATATGGATCTGACTTGAGACATCTCTGTGGGACATCTGAATAATTGAAAAGCTTTGTTTTCAAAGAAACAATATATGTTTTAGAATAAACCCATGAGCACACATGGGCTTTCCATGGTTGTTTTGTTTGGATCATCTGACAAGAAACCCTAGCTGCACAAAATGAACAAAATGACTTAGCACAAATGGCACTGAGAGTGGGGAAGAATCAGAAGCCAAATCAGTAAACATGGTAACTAAAAAAACCCAAATCACAGTACGTCACAATAAGTCGCAATGACCACGAAGTTTTAAAAACCCAAATCAAAGACATAAATCCTCATTTAGCAAATTTGAAGGACGTTAGCAGCCTGGTTTATCAGACGCTAAAATATGCGAACAAGGGTTTGTTTGACATACATTTATAGGCAAATTAATCACAAGCAAAAATAATAAATATCTAGCTTTCAAAACCAGAACAAAGGTCAAACACAGAAATGAGACCAATGATTTCATCAATTTCTAAATTGTTTAACAAAGAGCTAGCCAAATCTTATAGACTGGCACAACAAATGTCGTCAGCGCTGAATAGATCACCATGCTCACTAACAATTGCGGGAAAACCAGTTAATAAGAGCAATACTGAAAAAAACAAATTCAATTTAGCTACACAAGACCTATTGCGAAATCCTCTGAGATGATGAAAACCAAAGGCCCAGCTTAGATTGCAGGAAAACAACAATCTTGCTTAGACAAAACAAGGTAATGGTTAAAGCTTGGCCTGAATTTAATAAACCCATTTTTGCACAATTTGAAGGAAGCCAGGCTGACGATTTAATGCACCATTTAATTGTCATTATGAAAACAATGAATGTTAAAGCATGTAAACCTGTCCTTAAAACTTCGACAATTGTTTTGCACAGCAGCTGCTATTTAAAAAAAATTAATATACAAAAATTAATTAAACCACTAGGAAAATTTGGCTGACCAATAGGAAAAATCAAAAAATAAAATATAAATCAAAATTATGCTTCAGACCATAGGATATGTGATTCTTTTCTAAAATTTGCATCCACTATTAATGTCTATATTTCATATGAAAACATTAGTATTTGCCTTTTTAAAGGGAGGGACTAATAAATAAATATAAATAATAATAACCATAACCTTTTTCACATATATTAAAAATCAAAACTCAACTAGAAAAGCACAGAAGTCCAACGAAAACTTATAAGAGAAGGGAAGACACAGTTTTTCCTGACATTTACCTCCACATCTTTGGTGAATAATTTTAAGATCAGCAAGATGCATTCTCTGTCCGGAATGTGTTTTACTCTGTTTCTTCTTCTCTTGCCCTGCACCTCTATATCTACTGATGAGGAAAGTCTCGTGGACTTGAGGAATTCCATTACTTTGGATCCTCTGAATTCCTTAGCCAGTTGGACCCCTACCATTCATTTCTGCAATTGGACTGGAGTTACTTGTGATTCAACAGCCACAAGAGTGCGATTCCTTAAGTTGGTAGATATGAGATTAGAGGGTTCCATCTCCCCTTCAATTGGTAATCTCTCACACCTCACAAAACTCCTCCTCATTAACAACAGTTTTGTAGGCACAATTCCGCATGAAATAGGGCGGATTCAAGGGCTAAAGGCTCTCCATCTTTCAGTCAATCTATTACACGGCTCTATTCCTAGGAATCTGAGTTCCTGCAAGGAGTTGACAGAACTGAACCTTGCCGCCAATCGACTGTCTGGATCAATTCCTTCAGAGTTGGGTTTGCTTACAAATCTCTGGCTCCTTAGGCTTGGGAAAAATAACCTTTCTGGTAACGTCCCTCCATCCTTGGGAAATCTCTCCTGCCTGGAAACATTGTCTATAGAAGATCTTGACCTCGAAGGTCACATTCCACCTGAATTTGGAAAGCTAAGAAGCTTGACCTCCTTTATCCTAGTAGAGAATCCCCGTTTAACAGGCCCCATTCCCTCATCAATCTCAAACTGTTCAGGATTGGTAGAATTTGCTCTGTATAGCAACAACCTGACTGGTACAATCCCGCCTGAATTGGGCAAGCTCTCTCGCCTTACAATTCTATATCTATGGGACAATCAGCTGAGAGGTACAATCCCAGCCACAATTCCCAACTGCACACAACTGTTAAAGCTTGATTTGGAGTTAAATCAGCTAAGTGGTGAAGTACCAGTGGTGCTGAGCAGGCTTTCGAAACTGAAAACCCTATACCTATCTTCCAATCGACTTGTTAGCGGCAGCTCTGCCACAATTCCCATCCTTACCGGTCTCTGCAATTGTACTCTCCTGGAGGCGCTAACGATTCATGACAATTTTTTGACTGGATACTTGCCAGAGCAGCTTCCCTCAAATCTCTCTCTCCTGAGATTAGATGACAATGAGATAACTGGAAGAATACCTGCTCTTATTGCCAGGATAACCAATTTGGAAGACCTTTATTTGTCTTCCAATCTCCTTACAGGCAACATCCCATCATCTCTCAAAAGCCTTGGGAAGTTGCAGAGACTTTTGCTGGACAACAACAGGCTACAAGGAAACATACCCAGTGATATTGGTGAAATAAAAAGCCTAGGGATGCTTTCACTGAGCCATAATATGCTTGCTGGAGAGATCCCTGATACAATTGGTGAGCTTAAACAGTTAACACATCTTGTGCTTAACCACAACCAATTATCTGGGAATGTACCTGCAAGCTTAGGAGAATGTTACAGTTTGCAATTGCTGGATCTCTCCAACAATCACTTTAGGGGGCAGATACCCCACGAAGTGGCCAGTCTTGCTAATTTACAGTTTTATTTCAATCTGTCTAGAAACTCATTTGAAGGATCTCTGCCTCTGGAGATTGGAAAGATGATTCATGTTCAAGCCATTGATGTTTCAGCTAACAGGTTACAAGGTACAGTTCCTGGCACCCTGGGAAGCTGTGAAGAACTTGAATATCTGAATCTTTCATCCAATGAATTACAGGGGACACTCCCAAATTCTCTCAGTGGATTAAAAAGTCTTGTCAGTATGGATCTGTCATTCAACAACCTATCAGGTTTGATCCCCCTGTCTCTGAATTCATTGAATTGGCTCCTGAATTTGAACTTATCTTTCAATAACTTCAGTGGAGAGATCCCAGAAGAGGGCATCTTCAAAAGTTTAACAGCTGCATCATTTATGGGAAATATGGGTTTGTGTGGGAAAAGGATGGAATTACCTGCATGCCATGTTCATAATACTCAGCCTAAGGAGCCCATCTACAGAATTCGAATACTAGTACCAGTATGTGGAGCAATTGCTTTCCTCATAGTTTGTCTATTGATCTTGGGAGTGATTTACATGAGGCACAAGGCCAAGTGTGCTGTTGAAAGTGAAAGTTTGCCCCTGAAGCTCATGGATGACAGGGGAATTTCCTATCAAGAAATCATTGAAGCCACGGATGGATTTAATCAGAGAAACTTGTTGGGAACTGGCTGCTTTGGCGCAGTGTACAAAGGCATTATGGGTGATGGTAGAGTGGCTGCTTTCAAGATTCTCAATTTGGAAAATGAGGAAGCCAACAAGAGCTTCATCAGGGAATGCGAAGTGTTGGTACAAGTTAGGCACAGGAATCTGGTAAAAATCATATCTTTCTTTTCAGGGTTCAGATTCAAATTATTGGTTCTAGAGTTCATGTCCAAAGGAAATTTGGACACAATATTGCATTCCATTGATTATCAATTGAGCTTCAGGGAGATATTGAACATAGCAATTGATGTTATTAATGGATTAGAATATCTGCACCATGACTGTTTTGTACAAGTTGTACACTGTGATATAAAACCAAGCAACATTCTTATGGACGAGGATATGACTGCACATGTAGCAGATTTTGGCATTGCCAGAATGATTTGTGGCTCTGACAGCATTACCATTAACTCAGGAAGGATTTCCACAATAGCTCTGAAAGGATCCGTTGGCTACATAGCACCAGGTATTGCTTGTAAGGAGCTTGTAATTAACTTTGCATATTCTTTGTCCGTTGTCAAATGGCTCATGAACGTGCTTAAACTAGATTTCATCTTTTTCTTCTACAATGCAGAGTATGGAGTTGGCGGAAAAGTATCAACGACAGGGGATATTTACAGTTACGGAGTTATGCTGTTGGAGATGGTAACTGGGAAGAGCCCAACCAATCCTATATTTGAGGGAGGAGTGAACCTCCACAAGTGGGTAAACACGCATTTTGACAACAAATTGGAGGAGGTTGTTGACGTGAGAATGATGAAGGATATAGGAGAATATGAAACAAATCAGTGTCTAATACCTCTCATAGCTACTGCGTTGGAGTGTTCAAGGGATTGCCCCAATGAAAGGCCCACAGCCAGAGAGGTGGCAGGAAGAATGCTTACTGTGAGGGAAACTCACCAAAGGCTAAAACCTTCTTGAGCTCATAGCCATTGAATTTTATTGAAGTAAGATGATGTTGTCAATCCAGGTTTCCATTGGAAATTAGTAAGGTGTTCTGAAACTTTGTGAAGTGGTGTTATCAAAAGTTTTCTAATAATAACTGTGCTCTTTTAATTATAAAGTTTCATTTAGCAGACATTCGATGTCATACAGATGGAGATATCTGTAAGTTAAATGATGTATTGGTTGATAGACAACACTAGCCTGTGGCTTTCTGAGCTTTAAGTTGAGTTTTACCTTATTTGACATTTAAATGTTTCTATGGTTGTGAATAGAAGATGTAATGTTCTTCTCTATCAATATAATATTGGCTTAGGCCTTTTAATGATTAGAAAATGATAATAATAATAAAGTTTTGTTCAATGTTTATATAATATTAGTCAATTGATGATACTATTTCATATATTTTTTGGATGAAGTATTTTGTGTAGTAGTTCTACCTTTGTTTTTCTAGATATTCCATGAGAATAATGCATTTAGTTTCGATTTCATTTCAAAGAAGTCAAATGGATTGTAATTGAGAAAATAAGACTTGTAATGTTCACTAAGAAATAGAAATCAAAGCCCAAATTTTCTATGGAAGATATAAAATATATATTTCTTAAAAAATAATGGAAGATAACAGTGAAGTTTGAGCATGGAAAAGTTGAGAACATACACTCTAACATGGAGACTATAACCCCAATGGTATTGATGTCTTGAGAAAATATTATAAGCATATTCTACTTTAATGTTGATGATGTGGAATGGCAAGCTCTCTAAGGGACTAATGATTCACAAGATTAAACTCTAAGAGATGGGACCATGTGGTGAGTTGGGTGCTCACTGTTATGGTCTAGGTGAGGCCTTGTGCAAATCTAGAGAGTATCAAATAGGGCAATGTCATGTACTAGACATGCATAGCTATGGCATAGGATCTCATCGTGGGGCTGATCTGAGTGCAATCTTAAGGTTGTGCTATGATGTCATTGCACATAATTGTGGTGTAGGTAAGGTGTGCAGTCGATTAGAGGTGTAATCATAGAGCGTAAGTGTTGGAGTGCATCAAGGGAAGCCAAGGTGGTTGACCTCCCTAAAGATGGAAGAAGAAGAGTAGTCCTTACTTATAGTCTCCAGGTGAGGTAGAGGTGATACATAGTAATAGGAGTGAAGAAGAGTAACTTTACCTTATCATATAGTGGTGAGGTTTGGTTGTGGATGCAAGCTAAATATCCCCATCGATCATTAAAGTGAAGTAGTTGAGCCAATGTTGGTGATGACTCTAAGCGAGTTGTCTAAGATCTTAAAGCTAGGGAAGCAAAGTATCTAGTCATGTGGAAGGAGAAAAATGGTTTATCAAAGTAGGAGTGTTGAGTTTATGGCCAGCTATGTGGGGTAGTGATGCAGAGACAAATATTTATGCATGGATGATTGAAAGGTACTAGGTGCACATCTAGGTTACTTGGTGGACTAGATTTTCATTGGGATGAGGTATATCAAGGAATTTAATGGTCTAGTATGACATCCAAGATATGATGTTCTAGAGGGATTCTCAAGGTGAGTCACGCCATGTGGTGGATCTATGTTGGGTGACTAAAGAGGCAGATTTTCTAGTATGACTTGAAGGACAATTTGGGATATATGACTTGATGAGGTTGTTTTAGTTGCATAATTTGAAGTGGTGAATTGTGACAGATGACATAAAGAGGTGATTTCTAGTGCTTGACTCAAATGGTGTGAAGAAAATCATAATCTACATGCTATGGTGGCATATAAAAGTTGAAAGGGAGTGCAATGACTAAGGGATTGGGTGGATCATGAAACTATGTGTATTCCACTCAAGTTGGTATGGATTGTGAAAGGACATCAAAGGAGAAAGATTGCATGCATGGTGATTTGTTTGAATGTAGTAGATGCATGAGTAACATGGCTAATTGATGGTCACATGTATACAAAGGCATGGCATCTAGGCAGCCAATGCTTAACTAATGGTGACATGTATACAAAGGCAAGCCAATTAGCATTATTTCACCCACAAATACATCAACAATTAGTAAGCATTGTCAATCTTCTTCAAATATAAATTACTATTTTCATTACCTTTACCATATCCAAATTTTGACAAATACTTATCCAATCTCATATACTAGGCTCTAGATGTGTGTTACAATCCATTTAATGCTTTCTTCAACTTAAAAACCATATCTCATTGATTTATTAAAGGAAAACCTTCATGTTGCTTAATGTATACCTCTCCTTCTAGTTCGCCATTCAGAAATGTTGATTTGGCATTCATCTTATACACCTTAAATTTCTTGTTAGCTGGATATTCCAAACGCATTCCAACTACCTTTATTATAGAAATAGGTGCAAATGTTTCCCCATAATCAATACCTTCTTGCTGTGAATAACCTTAACATACCAGTCTTGCTTTATTTCTTACAACCTCACCTTGTTCATTCATCTTATTTCTTAAAACCCACTTAGTTCCAATAATACTTTTATTCTTAGGTCTACAAACCTATTACCATGAGTTATTCTTTTCAATTTGATCTAGTTCTTCTCTCATTGCTTTAATCCAAAAGTGATATTTACTAGCTTCATCAACACTTTTAGCTTTAACTTAAGAAATCAAACATAGTTATTCATGTACCTTATTGATTCTCATAACTCCTTTTTGTTTGCTTCCAATAATCTAACAAATAGGGTGATTGTTCATCAAATTCTTATTAGGTGTCACCTATTTAACTCTAATTTCTACTCTAGGCTCAGTCCTAGGTTCCTCTCTTTGTTTCACTACTTATATCTCATTCTGTAAATTAATGATAGTTTCATAGAACACTCCAACATTTTATCTAATAGTTCGTGGATTAGTCTCTCAATTAGGATTATAATCAAGTATTCTTTACCGAATTCTAAACTTTTCATTGGCTCTAACATTTTCACTCTCAACGATAGTCTTGGTTATCTAATTGAAACATTTGTAAGATTTGAGTTTTAATGAATAACCAACAAACATACCTTCATCATTCCTTAAATCAAAATCTCCAATATCATCATCCCTTTTAATGTAACACTTACTTCCAAAGATTTTAAAATATTTAAGTGATGGGGTCTATCCAAAACATTGTTCATAGGGGGTCTTACTAGTACCTTGTTTGATTTGTACTATGATCATAATGTATACTATTGTATTTACTACTTCTTCCATAATTTTTTTGCCACATTATTCTCAAACATCATAGCTCTTTCCGCTTCTATTATAGATCTACTTCTCCTCTTTGCCATATCATTCTATTCAGGAGTATTAGGGGCTGGAAGTTATCTTTTAATGCCATGCTTTTCACAAGAACTATTAAACTCATTTTCTTCACAAAAATTGTTAAATTGTTTATGGTACAAGAAAGATGGAGACTTTGAGCTAACAGTATACATTGATTCTTATTTCATAGGCAATGTGAATGATAGAAAGAGCACAAGTGGTGGAGCTTTCTATTTAAGATAAAGGGTTTTGACATGGATGATAAGAAAACTAAATTGTATATCATAGTCTAGTGATGATGTTTAAGATCTAGTTGTTGCAATTAGTTGCTCAAATATTGTGCAGATTAAATTTTTTTTTGGAAGGTATGCAAGAGGAAGTAACATGTCCTATAATTCTATTATGTGACAATACAAGTGCAATAAACATTTACAATAATCCAATGCTGCATACAACTTAGAAAAATTATATATCTATCGAGTATCACTATTTAAGAGAGAAAGTTAAGGAGAAACAAGTTAAATTGGAGTATGTGAAGTCAAAGGAACAAATTTTTGATATCTATAAAAATCCATAATCTAAGGCTACATTTGGGTATCTTAACTGTAAACTAGGGGCCCTTCTCTAGCTAATATTCACTAGAAGAGGATGCATGTAGCATAAATTCATGATTTATCAAAATATCACTTTTGAGTTGATGCCAAATTTTACTCTTTAGGCAATCCTTAAGTTGTGAAGGAAGTGGAAAAATGTGTTAAAATAGACCCTAGTTAGTACATACAAGGTACAAGGTATAACTACATTAATCATGGTGTTTTCTTTTACCTTTGGCATTGTTGTCAAAGTGAGAGAAATAATTGCTTAACAAACTATACTCCCAATCAATGATCAAAGGGAGAGAGGATCAAAATGTGAAATAAATAGATGAATTTTTCTAGGGTGAGAAATTAATGGAGAGTGATTTACTTTGATGCAATACACTAGTGGGGAAGAGAATCAATAAAGGGAGAGAATTTCTAAAAATATGTATACTCAATGTAGGGGATGCATAGGAAGCCGAACTATGATAAACTCTACTTAAACTTGATGGTACCTTATGAAGAGTAGACATGGAAACCAAACACAAAATTACAATAAAGAGACCATATAATTTATAGCTTTACCTTTTGATTACACAAGATAAACAAGCAACAACATGTCTAGCTGTGAGCCTTCTGGGTTGTGGCCTTAAACAAAGAAATTTGCAATGTTAGAGTAAAAACTCATACCTTTATGCTATCTTCTATCTTCCTACCAATCTTCATGCTACTTCATACTACCTCTCCACTTTATTTCCTACATCAAATTTAAGTACTTATATAGCCAACTAGACCACAAGTCAACCTGTTCAACATTCAATTATAATATAGGTTTTAAACTTGGAGATGTAAACCATACTCAAGAGATAGGAAGAAATTTTTCATTTGATATTAGGGATTGCTCCATACACATGTTAGGAGTTGGCTCTCAAATACACAAGAGACCATGCCAGTACAGGAAACTACACCAAGGATATTCAAGACTAGATTGAAAAGTTGCAAGTAGATTTAATGTCAAATGTCACATTCTTTTAATATGGATGCAAGTTCAAGTTCCTCTCATTATAATAGATTTATTTTTTCTCAAGGGAGATTGGCTGAAGTGCAAGCCACAAAAGGCAGAACATGAGAGAAACTTATTTCTATTCAATCGATGTTGATACCACATTTAGAGGTTATGTAGAGAGAGTTGGCACCTACCAAGGAAATAGAAAAAGAATTTTCACATCTCTCCATTATAGAAAGTTTTGTTGACCTAGCTACTTAGCTAAAAATTAAATATCAAGTTTTGGAATCTATTAAATTGAGTTAGGATAATGTGTTGACAATTATTATATAGATTCAAAAACTAATTTTGGATAAGTCTAGTTTGACTCCTTCACCCTAGTAGGCACAAGTGACAAAATTAATGGAGAAATTTACATAACAGGGATCATAAAAATGCAATAGATATGATCAAAATTATGACTCTTTGACAATTTTGTTCTAAATTATAATTTTGAAGACAATGTTAGATGTCATCTACATATCATGTATATATTGAAGTCCTAACGAAGACCAAGTCATAGTCTGGGGGGGGTACTATTTTTAGTTTTGGATGTAATGTTGGATGATGACAAAGTGTTTTTGTCACTAATGTCAAAAGGGGAGATCGCTGATCACTAATATATGTTGTCTATTAGTGTCGAGTACTTAGTCATTCACATGAAAGAGCTCATTGGTCACCACTGTGATTGAGCCATCCTATGAAGGCCAAGCAATTATTATTGCCAAGAAAATCTATGGTCATCGAGTACTCCAATGTATGTCGAGTGAGAAAGAAAAAAATGTATGTCAAGTCTATACATCTTGATTCGTACAATATGTGTTGAGTATATATATAGAAGCTCAGGGATAACATGAAGATTAGTTATGATTGATTGTCAAAGTATTCATATGCTAAGTAAACAAGTTTTGACATATCTTTTTGGTATGTTAGGAACATTGAAGTAACCCATTTTTAGCTGAACTGAATGCATGTTTTAATGAACAAGGAGCAATTTATGGAGACTATAACATGTTTTGGTATGGATCATTAATCCCTATGCAAGATGTTTAACTAGTTAGAATTTCTGATTAAGAAAAAAAAAATGAAGGATTTGGATCATTGATTTTGATTTAGAAACTTCTCTATTTTTATTACAAAAGGAGGATCCAAGCCCTTTCTTCATAAGGAGGTTTATGCATGTGTAAGAGAAGTAAGGTTTGGAAGCTAGAAGTGAAGTTTGGAAGAGAATCAGATATAGTGTTCGAGCATAGCAGTGAAGGAAAAAAATATAGATATATAAGATTAGAGATCAGATCAACGATTTGAAAGAGGAGATTCATAATCAACATATTAAGTGCACACCAAAAGATTAGATATTGATGCATTCTAGCAAGTGTTTGAGGGAAAATATCTTAATAGAATGGTCCTAACAAACCGATTGTAAATCTCCTAACAAAGTGCTTACTAAGTTGTAAGTTTCAAATCCTTTAGTCAAGGTAGATTGAATAAGTCTTGTAAGATCTTAACATGGAAGACCCCTCACAAGATATATAATCATAAGTGATCAAAATTATGGCCCTAAGAGGCAAATTTTATTGCTACAATAGTGAAGATTTGTGGGTGTCATCCCCACCCTAGTTTTACCTTCATCTTGGAGGGTTTCTGGGTAACCAATACCTTCATGTTATGTGTTGATCAGTTTACATGTTTCATGGATATGATTAGTTGTTAGATTTGATACATCATTGAAGTAAATGTTTATGTGATTTATATTATTATTGTTAGAAGGGTTCGTGGTGAAAGATGTCAGCTTGATAATTATTTCTAAGGGTAAGAGTTTTATAGATCCTGATTCAATCCTCCTCCTAGTATATAACAACTTTCACAATACACTTCCAGTAGGAACTTTTCAATAATTTATAAAACACTTCGCTTACAATGATATCATTTTTCTCAAAACATAGCACATTGTTAAAAAAATTCAAATCACTTTCATTCCTGATATTTTCTTAATAGGAAAATCAAAATAGCTATCATGTATGCTTTTGTTTTAATAAAAAAATAATAATCTTGTAATCATTTATACATTATTTATAGTGAGGGAAAGAAGTCTACTTTTATTTTTCACTTATAGCTGTGAACAATTGAGGCTACACATAGAGGATCTCATTAACTCATTGTAAAGCTAAGGTCCAAAACCACAAGAATAAAGACCGATAAAACCACAATCCTACAATCACAATGACTAAACAATAGTTTATCAATAATAAAAACTAAAGACAGTGATGTTTTGGCTATCCTCATGCTTCTTTATCAACATGATCATGGTCGTTGTAGTCCAATCAAAACTCCTTTATTGCAATTTTCTAAGAGCAGATGTTGGTCATCACGATAATTTTAAAAGTTCAATAGGTTCATGTATTTAATTTGTACTCTTGAACCTTCTTTACTTTGACCACTTTGATCTAGGTCTCTTTAATTGTTAGTTTTATAATCTTCTTGTAATCTACTATTATTAACAAATTATAGACTTTTACTCTCACAGACACTAGTGAACCCTATTACTAGTGAACTCTATTTTCTATTGGCTATTGTTATTTTTTTTGGTGGTCTTTTACTTTTTCTGTACAAATATTATGTGAAATATTTGAACATGTCAACTATCAATTTAACAAGAGATCTATGTGTCCATTGTTGTGATTTCCAAAACACACAATAGCGATAGAGAATAAAACTTGTTCAACATACATCCTTTGCATGCAAGAGGTGTAGACATTTTAAAGAGTTTGGTACCTAAATTTGTGTGCCAGCCAAAAAATGGCAACATCTAAGAACATTATAAGATGAAAATATTCAACAAAGCATCACTTTGGCTCTGTTTCGTCAAATGAAGTTGTGTTATTTTAAGGTTGAATGAATTTGTTTAACTCTTTTTGAAGTAAGAACAATCTATTATGATGTTTTGTGAATATTGAAAAACATTTCAATTCTTCTTCGAGAGTCAGAAGAGATTTTGAAGAGGCTCCTTTCATAGATATTAGTGGTTTTAGCATAGTCGCAAGTATAGTTTTACTTGCCTTTTAGTTGCATTCTATTCTTGCATAACTTTTAGCTTTTTAGGGCGGTGATACTCTTCCAAGCAGTGACCAAAAAATCATAAAATTATTTCTTAGTTTACCCTCATTTTCAATTACCCTAAAATAAGGTGAAACCCTAAATTACCTTTTCCAATTCGGATTTCATGCTTTCATTGGAAGATTATACAATTTATTTCTTTATCACTGATTGAAATTTGATTTTATACTCTTTTCTTAACAAGAGATTAGATAGACTTTCCTTAGAATGGAAAAAACCACTCTCCCTTGAATTCTGAATTAGTTTGTTATCTCTCTTACCTCTTCAAGAGAAAAAGTTCAACAAAAATGAGTTCTTTAAGAGATACAGATTGATAAAATTGCATAGGAAGGCTTTACAATGTATGTTTTTCCTCGCATGAACCCATCCTTGTGGGTTTGAATATTTTGGGCTGATGGTTTTCTAGCTACAACCTTTCCTTGAAATATTCCTTATAGACTTGTAATCAGACCAATGGTAAGGTCCTATCAAGCTTTCAATGAATAATGGTATTGAAACACCTTATATTGTGGCAATTCCTTTTTGTACTTAAGTTGCATCAATATCCTTATACTGTAATGTCCCCATTTTAGCAGTTGACCAAGTGTGTGTGCGTTAGCCTTGTTCTACATGGTCCCGAGGGCTAACGAAGGGTTTAATGGGATCTTGGAGTGTTTTGGCCTAGTCATTTCCAGTTTGGGCCAAAACGAAGTTGATTTACTCAGTTTCAGGCATACTTACTATTTTTAGTAAGTCGGCAGGACACAGTGCAGGTCAATTTTGGTGATTGGATTCGATACTCCTCGGTGAGAGCTTTCCGATGAGCTATCACTCGCATTATTCGGAGTTCGATTGCTAATACATTTTAATGCCTGAAGTTTTATTAAAGTAACGTCTAATTTAATTGTAAAATATTAAAGTGTTACTTTAATATTTATTTTATGGTGATGTGTACCCAAGGGAGACATAAGGGGTATTTTAATATATGTTTTATATTACACATCTTTTATCCCACATTGCCCATATGAGTTGAGCGGACCCGGGGGAATAGAATAAAAGGAAGCATCTGTGGCTTCATTAGGCAGGTTGAATATGAGAAGAAATTGGTATGTGAGTTGCAGCTCAGTTCTTGGCATTTGAGGACGTCTATCCTCTCTTGTAACATTCTAGACGTCATTCCCTTGGGGTTTGGCCTTTGGAATTCTTTGTTTTTGGCTTCATTATTAGGCAGTTTAGTTGCATTTTCGACTACAGGCAGATTTGGTATTTTGCTCATATCTTCTTCACTACTTGTCTGACGCTTATGCCGCTTTGAGGGAATGGTATTACGAAGGTAGTGGACTGATTGAAGGACAAAGTATTGTAGCAGCAAGTTCGTAAGCATGGGCTGGAGTATTATGACAATATTGCTGAAGTAATTAGTGAGTTGATAAATCTGCCATGTATTTGGTTTTATGAATTCTGAAAATAACATTTTATTAGCAGCAGTTCATTTCCACTTTGCATATTATTGTAGTTCCTTTCTTGTTTATGTTGTATGATACCAATTCCATGCATGAAACACAACAAACAAATAAACGTTTGATTTCCGGAGTTATAAGGGGTTTTAAGAAGTTGAATGCAAACTGTTTGACATAATTCCTTTCAGCAATTTGGTTTAGTTTTTGGGACATCCAGGGGTGCCCATTACAGTGGTATCAGAGCTATAAGTCCTGCCATCCTGTGGAGGTCTTATAGGGAATTTGGAACAGCCGGATAGAGGGAAAAAGTAAGTAAAAAACACAGGCTAAGCATTTATGTTTGAGCATGCGACAGGGGTCTTATAATTTCCGCGATACCAGAGCAAGACAAAATAGGATTTCAGACTTGCAAAGCAAACAGTCTAGTACATCTGTGCAGGGGGACATTGAATTCAACCATACAGACACAGAGGAGATATTCTGTGATCAGGACAATAATATGGGTGATCGAGATGACAGGAATACAGGATTAGGCGGAGGTAGAAATGCTGGTCCAGATCAGGAGGAGGTACTGTTCCGACAGTTACTGGATACATTAGAGCAGGGGCAGCGTATGCAGCAGGAGCAGAATAGGCGAATGGACATGATGTTGCAGCTCATGGCTAGACAGATGGGTGTCAATATTAATCCAGGTGATGCCAACAACAGAAACAATAACAACGAGGGAAACAATAACAACGGGGGAAACAATAACCATGAAGGCCAAGGCAACAACAATGGTCCTGAGAATAACATTAATGGTAATAATGGACATGGCAATAATGGGAATGAGGCTGATAACTTTAGACACGTTGCACGCCCAGCACGGACTGCAAGCTCGAGACCTCTTCTACCTACTTTTCCACCCAGAGATCCAATTCATCCAGTAAACGAACCGCAGATTACCGAGTTACAGGATCAGTTCAGGAGGGACTGGGAGGCTAGCGGACCAGAGTTTCAGGCGGATATTTCTCTTAGAGATTATATGGACTTGAGGATGAGACACATGCCTAAAGCAGGAGGGAGGAATCAAAACTTTGAGCTGAGGAAGAAAGTTGGAAAACTTTCTTTACCTTATTATGATGCTTCAGGGAAGATGACTGCACGAGCTTGGGTGCAGAAGGTAGATACATACTTGCAGCTAAATCCTATGCCTAAGGAGGAGGCTATCAAGTATGCGGCTATGCACTTGGATGGCATTGCACATGAATGGTGGCATCATGGCATGGTGACTTTGGGGCATAATCAGATTACATCCTATGAGGAATTCATTGAAACATTGATTGGGAGATTTGACACTAAGGATCCCGAGTTACATTTCAAGGAGCTAGCACAGTTAAAACAGTCAGGTTCTGTGGATGCTTACATTGCCGAGTTTCAGCGCTTGTCTGTACTTGTTACTGATATCTCTCCTAGGAGATTGGTGGTGTTATTTTGTGATGGTCTTGCTGATCCATTACGAGGTTGGGTGAAGGGACATGATCCACTCACGTTAGCTGAAGCAACTAAAAAGGCACGAGATTTAGCCCCTTCAGTATACAAAGGAAAAAACCATTCAACAGATTCTTCCTACCGCAAGGACAAAGACAAAAAATCATTTCAGAAAGAGTATAGCAAACCCAAAGAAGGATCAAAAGGACTAGACAATGAAACCTTGAATGAACTTCGAAAGAAGAAGCTGTGCTTCCATTGTAGAGAGCCTTGGGACTTATCTCATAAATGTTCTCTCAAGGCTAAGGCAAATCAAATGGAGTATTTTTCAGCAGAAGAGTCAGAGTCAGAAGGGGAGGATCAGCACTCTGATTCAGATGAGGGTAACACTATAGAGGAGAGCAACATTCCTAAGGATGATAGATCGTTGGCACGCTTGACAAGGGCCCAAAAGGCAATCACATTTAAGGTCAGGGGTACTATCCAGGGGCAGAAAGTGATATCTCTTATTGACACTGGGGCTACACATAACTTCATAGATGCACAGTTGGTAGCCAGGAGAGGGTTACAGACAGAGGAGCATGATGGGTTTAGAGTCATGGTGGCTAACGGTGATAAGTTATTATGCACTCGGAAGATATCTAATCTTCGCATCAGGTTTGGAGATGGCTACGAGTTGGAGGATGAGTTCTATGTTGTGGACATGGGAGATTATGATGTCATCCTCGGCATGACATGGATGGCTTCACTAGTTGAGTTCACACTCAATCTAGAGAAATTGGAGATGAGATTCCAGCATGAGGGGAGAACTGTGGTACTTAGAGGGCTTTCAGATGGAGGTTGCAGAATAGTGTCCTTGAGGAGAATGCAGAGACTTTTTCGTCATGATGACATAGAGTGGGCGGCAGAGTGCCACATTATGCCAACTTCACCAGAGCCACAAGAAAAGAGTCATCCACTAGATGTCCAGAAGATACTCGATAGACACGCTAAAGTATTTAGCGATATTCCTCATGGGGTTCCTCCTGACAGAGGGATGGAACATGTTATTGAGCTCGAGGAGGGAGCCAAACCAGTTATGATTACTCCCTATCGTCATCCTAAGAAACAAAAGGATGAGATAGAGAAGGCGATTAAGGATTTGTTGGAGATGGGGCATATCAGGCCCAGTAAGAGCCCTTTTGCTTCAGCAGTAGTATTGGTAAAGAAGAAGGATGGGACGATGCGCATGTGCATCGATTACAGGGCACTAAATAAGAAAACAATTAAAAACAGGTATCCCATTCCTAGGATTGATGAGCTGATTGATGAGTTGCATGGGGCATGCTTCTTCACCAAAATTGATTTGCGATCCGGATACCATCAGATCAGGATGAGAGCAAAGGACATTGAGAAAACAGCCTTCTGATGTCACTATGGCCACTTTGAGTTCATGGTTATGCCATTTGGTCTAACCAATGCACCTGCTACATTTCAAAGTTGTATGAACCAGGTATTCAGGAAGCAGCTGAGGAGATTTGTCTTGATCTTCTTTGATGACATCTTGGTCTTCAGTAAGACCTGGGAGGAGCACTTACATCATCTAGAGGAGGTGTTATCTATTCTGGAGAGAGAGTCATTGTATGCCAAGGAATCTAAATGTGAGTTTGGCATGACTGAGCTCCTTTACCTGGGGCATATCATTAGTACAGATGGCGTTCGGGTTGATCCAGAAAAGATTAGAGCTATTGTAGAATGGCCTACTCCCACAAACCTTACACAGCTTAAGGGATTCTTTGGTTTATGTGGTTTTTATAGGAGGTTTGTTAAGGGATTCTCACAGATTGCTACACCCTTGACAGATCTTACCAGGAAAGGAGCCTTCGTGTGGACAGGGGCAGCACAGAGGTGTTTTGAGCATTTCAAGCAGGTAATGTCTTCATGTCCAGTTCTAGCTCTACCGAATTTTACGAAGCCTTTTGAGCTTCATTGTGATGCATCTGGTGATGGGATTGGAGCAGTATTGATGCAGGAGAAGCATCCCATTGCATTCGAGAGTAGGAAGCTCCGAGGAGTTGAGAAAAGTTATTCTGTCTATGACCGGGAGATGTTGGCCATAATGCATGCATTGGCCAAATTTTGATCATATTTGGTAGGTGGACGTTTTGTGATCAAGACTGATCACAACAGTATTAAATACTTCATGAGCCAGCGTGATCTTAATGACCGGCAACAAAAATGGGTGACTAAATTGCAGGCTTATGACTTTGACATAGAGTTTGTCAAAGGTAAGAAAAATGTGGTGGCTGATGCCTTATCTCGGAGACCTCACTTATGTGCTCTGGCAGAGATTTCAGGAGATTGGAGAGATCGGATTATAGCAGAGTATGTCGGAGATGCTTGGGCTTCTGGATTGATTTCAGGTACCATACAGGATGATCGCTATGAGGTGATAGATGGATTGATCAGAGTTCAGGACAGGGTTTATTTGATTCCATCATCACATTTGAGAGAGGCGATACTGAAGGCATTTCATGATGCACCCACAGCTGGACATCCGGGGATCTTCAAGACCTACAGGCAGATCCGAGAGCGGTTTTCATGGAAAGGGCTCAAGGATGATGTTCAGAGGTATGTCAGGGAGTGTGTGGTTTGTCAACAGAATAAGGGAGAACACACATTTCCTGCAGGTTTATTACAGCCCTTGCCCATTCCTGATAGGAAATGGGAAAGTATTTCGATGGACTTCATCACTGGTTTACCACGAGTACAGGGAATGGATTGCATCTATGTGGTGGTGGACCACTTGACGAAGTTTGCTCACTTCATTGCTATTCCGTCCACTTACACAGCAGCACAGGTGGCAGAGCTATTCTTTAAAGAGATATTCAGGTTACATGGGTTGCCCAGATTCATTGTCAGCGACCGGGATAGTAAGTTTATGAGTTTTTTTTGGCAAGAGTTGTTTAGGTTGTGTGGTACAGATCTTACACCTAGCACTAGTTATCATCCGCAAACAGATGGGCAAACAGAGATTGTGAATAAATGGGCGGAAGGATATTTGAGGAACTATGTAACTACACAACAAAAGGCTTGGATCAGATGGTTGCATATGGGAGAGTATTGTTATAACACCACTTATCATATGTCCATCAAGATGACTCCTTTCATGGCACTCTATGGTTATGAAGCACCTAGCTTCATGGATTTAGTTTTGGGAGACAGTAGAGTGCCCAAAGCCAAAAACTTATTGCAAGATAGTCAGGACATCCTGAAAGTGCTCAAAGAGAATATACAACAGGCCCAGAATCAACAGAAATTGTATGCTGATCAGCACCGAATAGAGCGCAGCTTTGAGGTAGGGGATATGGTTTACTTGAGGCTACAACCATATAGACAGTCATCGCTCAAGAAGAGCGGAGCTGAAAAGTTGAAACCTAGATTTTATGGTCCATACAGGGTGATTCGCAAAGTGGGCAAAGTCGCCTATGAGCTTGAGCTTCCAGAAGGCAATCGAGTGCACAATGTGTTTCATGTGTCTAGGCTTAAGAAAGCCATTGGTCAGAGTGTAGTGCCTTCTGCAGATTTACCCCCTTTGGATGAGGAGGGGAAGCTTGTGTTAGTACCTGAGGCTATTCTGGATACCAGAGAGAGGAGGCTTAGAAGCAGGATAGTGAAGGAGTATTTGGTCAGATGGAAAGACTTGCCGGAGGAAGATTCTACATGGGAGAGTGAGCAGGTTATTCAGCAGGCTGGACTGAGATTGCTTGAGGACAAGCAATTTCAAGGGGGGCGGACTGTAATGTCCCCATTTTAGCAGTTGACCAAGTGTGTGTGCGTTAGCCTTGTTCTACATGGTCCCGAGGGCTAACGAAGGGTTTAATGGGATCTTGGAGTGTTTTGGCCTAGTCATTTCCAGTTTGGGCCAAAACGAAGTTGATTTACTCAGTTTCAGGCATACTTACTATTTTTAGTAAGTCGGCAGGACACAGTGCAGGTCAATTTTGGTGATTGGATTCGATACTCCTCGGTGAGAGCTTTCCGATGAGCTATCACTCGCATTATTCGGAGTTCGATTGCTAATACATTTTAATGCCTGAAGTTTTATTAAAGTAACGTCTAATTTAATTGTAAAATATTAAAGTGTTACTTTAATATTTATTTTATGGTGATGTGTACCCAAGGGAGACATAAGGGGTATTTTAATATATGTTTTATATTACACATCTTTTATCCCACATTGCCCATATGAGTTGAGCGGACCCGTGGGAATAGAATAAAAGGAAGCATCTGTGGCTTCATTAGGCAGGTTGAATATGAGAAAAAATTGGTATGTGAGTTGCAGCTCAGTTCTTGGCATTTGAGGACGTCTATCCTCTCTTGTAACATTCTAGACGTCATTCCCTTGGGGTTTGGCCTTTGGAATTCTTTATTTTTGGCTTCATTATCAGGCAGTTTAGTTGCATTTTTGGCTACAGGCAGATTTGGTATTTTGCTCATATCTTCTTCACTACTTGTCCGACGCTTATGCCGCTTTGAGGGAATGGTATTACGAAGGTAGTGGACTGATTGAAGGACAAAGTATTGTAGCAGCAAGTTCGTAAGCATGGGCTGGAGTATTATGACAATATTGCTGAAGTAATTAGTGAGTTGATAAATCTGCCATGTATTTGGTTTTATGAATTCTGAAAATAACATTTTATTAGCAGCAGTTCATTTCCACTTTGCATATTATTGTAGTTCCTTTCTTGTTTATGTTGTATGATACCAATTCCATGCATGAAACACAACAAACAAATAAACGTTTGATTTTCGGAGTTATAAGGGGTTTTAAGAAGTTGAATGCAAACTGTTTGACATAATTCCTTTCAGCAATTTGGTTTAGTTTTTGGGACATCCAAGGGTGCCCATTACATATACCTTGTAGTAATCTACATTGATACTAATTTAAGAGCATGCATTGGATTGATGTTTGTATCCTATTGTTCTCCTTGTGAACTGATGATTACTTTAAAAATCCTTGAATTACAAGAACATAAGGTATTCACCTCTTATTGATCCATGACATCATTAATAAACTTGGTTTAAGGAATGGGCAAATGTTTCCTTTCCAAATATATTTGAAGGATAAGGGAAGAAACTTGTCACTACCAGAGTTTTAAAAGAAAGCTCAAATTCAAAAGTGGGTTTATGTCAACTCAAATGTGATGTCTATAGTTATTCTAAGCTTGTTGCACAAATTGGGCATAATTTCATCACACTAATTATAGAGGCCTCAAAAAGAGCCAAGCATTTCAAATTACAGAACACCTGCCCAGTGAACAAAACTTAACTATCACCTTGAATCTTGATGATACACTAAACAATAACTTCTTCAATACACATTCTTCAATATTTTCTTGTGTTTATTAAAAATCTGTTGAAAATAAGCCACACTTGGACTATTATAGATACAGATGAAATCACTATCTATTAGTAATTAGCCATTTAATATCGGCATGATTCCTCCTCCAATTCTTGTTAGAAAGCTTAAGCTCCATCTAATATGAAATGAAATGGGCATTGTTAGATGTGTACGATGAAAGAATGAAATGGTTAAAGACGATGTCTCCATCTACTATGAAATGAAATGGGCATATCAGTTGAAAGAAACTAGAAAGACACTTTGTGTAGAGGAAAGAAGGAAATGGATGATTTTGGAGTACTTGTACAAGCACTTAGCAATCATTATGCACATATTATCATTCAAGATCAAATGGGTTTGTGGGATTCTAGCCTTTTGCTACTCCAACTGGACAATAGTGTGCTTGTATGTAATGCATTTCAAGTTGAACAAATCTGAGATGATAGCGGATGACAATTCTATGAACTATCGTAATATTAGGATTTATTTCAACTGCATAATAGAATGGAGCAAGAGAAAAAAAAAAAACCCTTCACTACATTGTTGTTCTTGCACTGTAGTGACTCTCCTCTTGCATGTTGCTCTGCTCATTTTCGTTCTTGATACTTAAGACTTTCATATCCAACTTTAATCTCTAGTACTATCTAAGTTCACACCACAAATTTTTAATATCTTTAATCACTTTAAGGTGACACTATGTTGTAACAACACTAAAATTTCCTACTTTCTCAATTTTAAAATTAACCCCAGGTTAAATTACTTCCCTCTATCATACATACTTCCCCCATTCCACCAAAGGCAGGGACTCTAGCTTCTCACACAACACTTGTTCAAAATTGTTTATTTTATTTTTTATCAATACACTTTAATTCATAATCTTTGCTAAAAATTATTCATCTAAACCATCACGCTTTCTTTCAATTGACCAATTTGATCATATCAACAAATCAAACTTGATTAATGAAAATTCAAAACTCAAGAAAAATGTTAAAAGATCCATTTTTTTAGATTGACCAATTCATAATATCGACAAATCAAACATGATTAATAAAAATTCAAAACTTCACCATTTAAAAAGAAAAATAAAACTATGACAATTAAATTTTGACATTGTTTTTTTTTCATAAAAACTCTTTACAATTAAGTTTTCTACAGAATGACTCAACTCGGATACAAAACTAACCTAAAATATTCCTCCACTATTCTTTACAAAATTTCTCAAAAATTACCGATCCAAAACGATGTTAACGATGCTAAATATTCAGACGGGATAATATTTTTATATATTCAGATTGGGGCCCATACGTTTCCCATTTGCAAATTTTGTAGAGCGGATTTGACAGGAATATTTAATTTAATAAATTTTGTTTTGAATTAAATGTCGTTGAGTTGGGTTTTAAAGGGGAAAAAAGATGCTTTTTTGTGGCTGCCTTATGAAACCCTCACTAGTTGATATAGTGTTCGCACATAAAATTGTTGTTATTATTAGTCCGTGCATTAATGTTTTTGTTTACCTTCCCTCTAGTTTTTTTTTGGAAACAATTATTATATTGGTAAGGTTTTTATGCTGTATATTTTTTAATTCATTTATGAAAACAAAAATCTGATTTTTTGATTGACTAAAATATTTTTTTATTTTTTGAATTGAAAAATATAAGAAAAATCATAAAGATAAGAATGCAATTAATATGCTGGTCAGAATTTATTTATAAAAATTCATTTCTAATGTCATTTCAAATCCCCAAAATATGATCATACTCATAAAAAATCTGGAAAGTTGAACCGCGCAGAATCTCATGCAACTCTTTGTTGGATAATCACTCCAAAAACTCATTTGAAATTATTGGCACTAACTTGGAGGTACAATTTACAATTCTAAGTAGCCCATCAAACACACTTCAATCTTGACGGGAAGTAACGTGGACACCTTGTTGCCAAACATTTATCTACTAGTGTTTCTCATTCATCATCAATGGGAAGTAAGAAGATTGTGTAATAACCATTTTGCCACAGTCGCATAGTAGGAAAATGAGCGGCCAGCAATTCTTCGAGCCAGCTAGGCGTTTGAATGCTTAATTTTGTGAGGCAACATCACTTTAAGATCTTCCTCGAATATTCCTTATACCTGTGCTTTACTCCATATATTCAATAGATTATAAGGAATCTTGGGTGTATTAAATTTCTCTTGGTATTGAATACTACTACTTCTTTAATTAAGCCGAGAGGCTTTCTACAGTGGCAGCAATCTTCAATGTAAACATTTTTCATTTAAAAAAAAAATTGACATTCATTTACATATCAGAAAAAATAATTTATTCCTATGATTTTTATGGAATATTAATAGAGTCTCAATGTTTGTTTATTGTTTATCCATAATATTGCTTTATTTGTGGCGTGATGACAATAGAATGATGACAATAGATATCTTCTACAATATCTTTGCTTTTTAGTGCATACAATTATGTAATCATCACTTATATTAAGAGCTTTTATATAATATTTATAACTTTTTATGTATTGTTTATTTTCTTTTATTAAATTGAAAATTACACGATAAAGTTTGATGTTAAGGCACGTGGATATGAAAAATAAAATTTAAAACATGAAAGATGGGAATTTTTAATTAAAAATAGATATTTATAATTAAAATAATTCAATTAAGTATAGTTATGAAGTGTACTTATTAGTTTCGTCTATTTATAGGCAAATACTTGTTTTCACATGCTTCTTTATAATTAATCTGTATTTTTGAAATTGTGCTCAATTCATATAACCTATAGTCTCATAAAATAATTCTATTAAAATATATTTTAATGTATTGATTCTTATTTTATGATTGACAATGACTACTTTTGTTGGAAGTCTTTTTGTTTTTAACTAAACAAAATTGGAAAAAATGTTAAAGAGTCCACATGTTTATTGATAGATGGAAACCTTAATCAATAATTCAAGTGGCCAGATGGACTTCAACATTTTGTATAGTTGTGTTGTAGTCTGTTCATCTTATTTATCTATTGCCATTTGAATCATTGTATTTTGAGGTTTTCTCCTCTATACTTTGGACAATTTTTTTTAATAGACAAAAGCATTCAAAAAATGAGTCATTCAATGATGGAGAACAAACACAACAATCTATGATTTGTGTGGATTAAAGACAATTTTTTAAAGAAAGATATGAACTCTTTCATTTTGTTGATTAAAATGTTAAATATAAGGAATTATCTGACCTTGAGGCTATTTGTTTTTTTTTGTCCTATTAATAGTATTGTCATAGATAGTTAATATGTTAAAGAGTTTTTGTTTTTGATTGGTAATGACTTTTGATTGGAGCTTTAGATCAGTGTTGTTTATGTTATTAATGCAAAACATTATAATTCTACAAATAACTTGACTGTTATTTTTTAAAATAAAATTGTCATTAGTATTAAATTTTTAGAAACAAACCATCCAACTTAAAATACTTGTACATACTATATTTTTGTTGAACAATGTACTTGCAAATTGACAATTGCAATTTTCCTAAATGCATTTTCCTTAATAATCCTTCTAATAGTTAATTTTTTATATCTTGCCAAAAGGCAGGGACTCCAGCTCACAAAGAGCTCTTGTTATCTATTTATAACAAAAATAAGTTAATTAGATGGTAAATTGCTAAATTGAATTGTAGTTTTGAATTATAATAATATAAAATTATCTAATTTTGTGTGTTAAAATGATAAAAAGAATAACAAATGTTCAAATTTTAAAATTGTCTTTTATTTTTCTATCTATGTGTAATCATGATCCCAACTCGTCAGATTCAACTTGACATTTCTTTTTGAACTTTCAAAAAAACAAGAGTAAGAAACTTCTAACTATTTTGAAAAGTTAGAAATTTAGAAACCTTTTCATAAAATAAGTCCTAATTCTATCCTACAAAAGATTAAATAATTAGAATTCTAGCATTCACGAAATATTTGCCCTAATTCTAACTCCTCTAACAGGATTAGATAACTACCCTCTACATTTTTCAAGATAATGCAAGGGTAGCTGCAGATTCTGCAAGATGGAAATTTTTTTCAAGATAATGCTTGTGTATACCCCAACAACATATCATTGCCATGAAAAGGTCAACATGCATGGGAAAAGAGAAAAATATGGTAACCTACCACTAAAAAGGTAAAGACAAAATAAAGTCAAACTTTTTCTTTTTTTTTTTCAGATTCACAAAAACATAGTGATTTTTTTCAATTTTTTAATTATCAGCTCGTGAAGATCAAACACTGAGACTTTCAAAAAAATCTCTGTTTGAAAATTAGTCAGCTGTACATTTTTATGGGAAGATAACAGCTTTTGAAAAATATTAATCTCTACCATGAATACAGAGGTGTTCTCATTACATGATTCTAAATCAGATGATTGCAGTCCCACATTCAACTTGGAATCAAATGGAATGAACAACCCCTACATTCAATGGTGGCAACGACACATGAGAAGCGCTAGTGAGCGAGCAGTGTCTTAAAATAAAAAACAATTCATGCCCATGTTGAATGCTCACGCAACAGCCACATTTACAACCTTTCAACAAACATAAAACTGGTACAAAAGAAGGAACCCTTAATTTACACGTATCACAACAAGTACTGATAACCTGTTTGTGTTTATTATTACTTAGAAATTAAAATTATACATATCAGTCATTAAGAAATTGTCAATCTTTTGGTTTCTTATACACTTTGTATTTTATATGAGGAAGTTAATTAGCTAAATCATTTACACTCCAAATTTTATAATTCCTTGCATATTGCAACCATTTTGAACAAATTTAAAGTATGTATAATTAAAATTTCAAATATTTTAAAAAATCATTTATAAAAAACAAAAGTCGAATTTAAATTTTGAAAAATTACTTTAATATCGAAAGACTTAAGTATTTTTTAAAAATAGTTATTAAAAAAAGTTAATTTAGATAAATATATTATAAATATAATACAATATAACATATACCTATTTTTAGGCAAGAACCTACAACACAATGGTAATTTGTGAGCCTCTCATGTGGGAAGTCTTGGGTTCAAATTCGCTTAACACATATAAATAATTAATTACAATAAATAATAATAAATTTAGTCTTCGGCCATTTACTGATCCAAAAAAAGAAGCTAAATTATGATAACCTATTTTCTTTTTAATTTTCCTTTTATGTGGACGCTTCACCTCTATTAACATCCTTCCATGTAATGTGTGCTAAATATTCTATTAATATTTATGAAAGAAGGGTTCCTATGAAAAGTGCCCATTAAATAACGGTCAAAGAATTTGGTTGAAGATCTATAGAGTTCAGTTTAGATGACAATATAACAATTAATTTGCTACAGAAACATATTTCCTACTTATCAATTTGTAACCTTGAGAGACTTTCTAACAAATTGTTCATTATATAGAACCCTTACAAAGGATTTCATAAAAGTGGTTGCAAGTGAAAATGAACTTAACCATGAAACAAATTATTTTCTTAGTTAACCATGCTTTAGTTGAAGTAGTGTTGGGAGTGGTGACTTCTAAGGGAATTCTAGTATTTCACCTCTTTGAATATCATCCTAATCAATGAAAAGATATGGAAATGGGTAAATCTTGTTAAAACTATGAATTTTAATATTTAGATTGGACCTCACTTAGCTAATATTTTATATTTCTAGTAATATTTTGGTTTAATATTAAAATAATAATAAGAGGAGGAGGATGAGGAAGAATAACAAGAAAATATGGAAGAAGAGGAAGGAAGGTAATGAAGAAAATGAAGAGGAGGAGGAGAAAAAAGGAAGAGGAGAACAAATAAGAAAAAGAGGAGGATGACGAGGAGGTAGGGGTAATTTTTGAATTTAGTTTTATAATTAACATTTCAATCTAATTTTATGATATATAATAAGGATATGAATGGAAAAGAAGAAATTATGACTGCTTATAGAAGGACAAAGTGTGGGAGCAAACTAGCTCAAAAAGGGTTATCACAAAATATTTTTTCTACATGATACAAGAACACAAGTTTATAGGACAAAACCTCTTTGGACTAGAGTTTCTCGAGGAAGTGGAAAAATAGGAATAGATAGAGGAATATGAGGAAGAACTATAAGAGGAAGAAAAATAATTTGAATCAAATTTTACAATGTATAATCAAGATATAAAAGGATAAAAGATAAGAAGCAACATTTTATAATTAACATTGTAATCAAATTCTATAATATATTATGAAGATATGAATGACAAGGGAAGAATTGCATACAATAGAATTTGATCTAGAAACTGAACTTTCATGCATGACTTTCCAATAGCCACATGAAAGATGGAGAAAGCCAATTAGAAAGGGAAAATATGAAATAATTTTTGTGTGTGTGATACACTAGCACAAGTCTATAGGCTTAAATCTCTTTGAGTAGGAGCCAAGGAACACTCCATATCAATTCTATAGAACTCCCAACAAACATGATCTCATCTTTATCTTTTATTATATTAGAAATATGAAATAAGAAAAACATGATCTCTGTGTTGGTAAACGGATTTTTTATTTATTTAACTCTTAGATGCCCAAATTTGTGAACAATATATGGTTGCAATAGTTAGAAAGTTGCTTTTGAAAAGGCTAACCTCCCTCTGAGTTCTTAGGTACAACTCCTTATTGTAGTATGATTTTGTAGTGAATGATGTTTGTTTCTAAATCTAAAACAGGGTGTGTTAGATTAACCCAAGAACAGGAGAGGTAAACCAAGCTAGGTCTAAACATGAATAACTTAGGCTAGGAATGGTATTTTAAGCTTGATTGAGTCTATGAATTTACACATCTTATAAACCCACAAGGCTTAACAATTTAGTAATGCATACTAACTGAAACTAAACTAATTTAGCAAGAAAATAACTATAGAGAAAGAAGGACTAATCTTGAAGGAAAGCACAAAAGGGATTTCTCTTGAACCTATGATGACAATACTATCATCTTTAGTTCATTGCCTCAAAATAGGGGAGTGAAGGTTTGTTAATTCCTTGATTTAATTCAAATGAAAGAGAAAACATAAAATTAACAAAAAATAGAATGGAATGGACAATAATTGACACAAAATACCATTCAATTGTCTCTGCAACATTAAGTATTTCACACCAAAAATTAGTCGACCTTTTATTAATCTATCGTTCTAGTACATATAGGATTCTAAGATGACCATTACAAAGAAATTTAAATTAGTTCATCTCTTCAAAAATGACAAATGAAGAGGAGCCAGTTTGCCCATTACAATCATTACATCAAAATATGAAAGGGGCAGAATACGAATCACTTTGCCTTCTTTCCTTTGTCTGATTTTTCCTTATAGGCTTTGGTGAAAAAAAAGATTGGAATCAATCCCTCATTCCTATGTACATGTACATTAGTGTATCTCAAGAACCATTTAGATTGCTCTTTGGCCAAATTTTTGACAAAACTTAACTAGTCTTGTATTTATTTCATGGCCATGTGTACACATCTGCCAAGTTTCTAGAGCTCAAAAACTTTGTTCTCGTGACTAGAAGATATTCCCATTAAGCTATCTATGAAGTTGGATAAATTTGTCTACATTAAAGTTAATCCAATAATTCCCTTCCCTTGCACACTATTTTACGAGTCTGTATGTAGACCTCTTAGGATTTAATAGTCTTATGCTTCACTTTAGCTTCTTATGTAGTCTTATGTAGACCTCTTCACTTTAGCTTCTATTTCTTTAAGTCCTTCCTCTACTGCCATGATCATCTTAGACTTGAATTGCATTCTTTGAAGCCTCGCAAATAAAGGCTCATCCCCTTTAGGCAAGATCTTTACTTTGACGGCCTCTTTAGCCTTCATATGGATAATCATCTTTAGTAAAGAGACACAATCTTCACTTTTAACCTTTTTTGCTACCAGGTAAGCTCTATTAGCTGAAATGTTGGCCTTTTATTTTTCCAACGTCAATATGGAATTGCTAATTTTTTCTATAATAAAAAGCCCCTCTGACTTGAGTTTCCTACTCCACTCTTTACCAATTTGTCCGAACTATTTATCTTCTTGGAGTTGGGAGATGAGTGCTTGGACAATGGCAATAGTAGGATCATTGGTGACAAGCATTCTAGAGATGCTTTCCAATGGGGTGACCAGTTATCTAATGAAGGTGTTCAGTTCTTGGATTTCTACCTTCATTCTAACCTTTGATAATTTGAGACTTTCAAGTTTTCCCTCTATTACCTCGTTTGCTGACTTCCACAAGCCAACCCTAGTGTCATGTCTAGCCTCCCTAACATCCATAGAGTATAAGATAAAATCATCTATAGACATATCTTTGATTCTTCCTTCTTTAGTAGGCTTTGCAATCTCCATTGTCAGATGTCCTATTTCAGGATCTTCTCTAAGGATGGACAAGGTCTTCTACTTTTTGACCTTGATTAGTGTTGATCCAAAGCAGATAGCAAGAGATAAAGTATCTTTGTTGGGAGGTCCTTCATCTCTCCTCTTTCTTTTTCTATCTAGGGTGTCCTCTAGCCATGAATTTGTGTTGATCACCTTGGAGGCAGCTCCGAGAGAGTCTATGCTAAACATCTTTCTCTTGACCCAATTGATTGCTTTCATGGCCGAAGAGAAAAGATTCTTTGGGGCCTGTGAAACAAGCTTTGAAGAATCTTGGCCTTTCTCCTCCTTTAAGGTCTTCTTCATTGCCTCGTTAGATTCAGTCAACTCACTCTCACTACTACCACCATCTCCAAGATCTACTACTTGCACTTGGGGACTACTTGGAAGGAGAAATGCAGTTCTTACAAATGGGATTGGACTACTATCAGGTGAGAGGAAAAGAGTGACCGCACCATCCTTTAATTCCTCCACATTCTTCTCAATTTTTGTTTGAGTTCTAATCACTAGGAGGGAGTCATCCTGACAAGTCTTAGCTAAAGGAATACTTTTGTCGAGAGGTTGATCACCTCCACTTGATGGTTATGCTGGCCCTTGAGTAATGGCCAAGGCTACACCTGATGTGCCACCTTGAGAGTAGGAAGTTGTTGCAACTTCTTGAGAAGCTTGAGCGGATGTACTTTTGGCTTGACTCCTTCTAGCTATGGTCCATTCGACCCATTTACCAATCCTTTTGATAATCTGATCCATCATTATATCTATCTCTTCCCCTAGATTCTCATAAGGTACCAGGCTTATCACAGTACCTCTTAACTTGGTCAGGTAAGTGTTATTATACATGTTCTAACCATCATCTTCTACTCCTTCTACATTGATATTGACTTTATAAATTTTCACTTGATCAACTGTCAATCTAGCTAAAGCACAATCATGTCTCTCAAACTCATCCTTGCAATCAACCCATTAGTCCTCAATGGTGGTGATGTGTTTGATAACACTTCCAATCTGCAAAACCTCCCTTGCATACCCATTAAAATCAAACATGGGCTTCAAGACTTCATGCATTTCCAACTTATACTTCATCTCAAACACCCTCAACATGTTCTTGTCATTAGAATGGGCTTCACAACTGAAAGCTCCCACCTTCATGGGAAACTTGTATCCTTTCTTCTTCAAACTCCCACTCAACATAATCACTTAAGTAGCTTGCTACACAATCTGAATCAACATTATCATATCATTGGGATATCTCGACAGCTTCAAGGGGAAACCATCAAAGGCTACAAGATGCAAATAAGAAAAGGATGAGAATTGGATGAAATAACTCCCAAATTGGCTAATGGCTACCATGGCTTCAAGGCTGAATCTCCTTTCTAGATGTCCCTGAAGTCCCTTGCAAATTCTCATAGTGAATGCATCATTAACTTTCACATGCTCTACACAACTATTTTCCAGTTGTAAGCATGGGTAAAACTCATAAGTCTTCACATCATCAAGACAATTTTCCACTCTTGGGAGGCCTGGCCATAATTGTAAAGAAGCCAACATGTAAATTAGGAAAGAGGACATACAAAATGCATTGTAGAACTTTGCGGCATGAAGAGCGTTGGATAGAATCTCACTTACCTAATGAACCCAATCAATATATTGGGTGTCAGAGTAGATGAATTACACTAAGAAGAAATATTGCTCAACAAAATTCAAATCTTCTACCTCACCTTTCAGTCTATGTAGAAGGAACAAGATATCAATGATCTCTGGTTTGAAATTAGTCCCAAACAAGATCTTCGGAACCTTACTCTTGGTGTTCTGTGGTTTTTAGAGCCATGTCTGCATGATTTCCTTTCTCCAAATCATCTTCTTTGTGGTGAACTTGGAAAGGACTCCTCTGAACGTCAAATTTGAGAATTCCTCTCATTTCAGTAATTGCAAAAAATTCACCAAAGTTTGCCTATCGATTGAAATCAACACCGTGTCATCTAGTAGCACAATTTACCTTGTGTTTGGGTTGTAATGATTTATACATTCATAGATCAACTTTGGGGCCTAAACTACAATTGGAAAACTAATTTCCTCAACCAACCGACATCCTTGAAGCTTCTCAATGATAGGATGAATTCGCTTAGACCTCAGTCTCTTTTGAAAATCCTACATGTTGAAGAAATGGAGAGAAGTATCTATGAAATTCTGCAATTGAGACTTGATTCCATTCAACCTATTGAAACCCACAAACCTAGTTGCCATTTTTTTGAGAATAGGTTTTGAATTAAGAAAGTCAAAAGAAAAGATAATGCGATAGATACTAGCTTTTTGAAAAAGTTATGCAAATTAACAGAATAATAGTTCAAGAGAAAGAGTTGTAGTTTGCCTAATTTTTCATGTTTATATATATATATATATATATATATATATATATATATATATATATATATATATATATATATATATATATATATATATATATATATATATATATATATATATATATATATATAGCCTTGATTCATCCTTGATCTTCAAAATTCATGCCCCATGGATGAATTGAAGGAGAGATCTGCTAAAATAGTGCATGCGTGGTTTTAACAAATATCTTTGGGTCTTTTCACTATTCAGTTGGCCCAATGGTAACTTTCTATCTTCCCATACTTACTTCTTGGTTTTCCTTTAAATTTTGGGAAGTTACCAATAGAGTACTCCATGGGATTACTTTCTTGTTTTTCTTTAAATTTTGGGAAGTTACCAATAGAGTAATCTGTGGGAAAATATCTACCGAGTTGAATTATGCTCATTAACTCTTTCCTGTAATGGTTAGATTCTTTCCATTATCATTCTAAGATGTTTTATGTACAAATTGTAGGTTTAATCTGATTACCAACTTGATTTTCTTTAAAATTCAAAAAATTGTCTTCATGGGTTGAAAACCCACCAAGGAGAAGACAACTTGTGTTTTTTCACCAACACTTCCTTTTTAGTTGACCTTTAGACCATTATCCTTTTTGGGTTCAGAAATGTCTAAGTGAGGTTTGAAAATTTTGTCCGGGCCCACTTATCATTTCTTCTCACTTTAGACTGCCTTTTGTGAAAAATCGACTTCATGGGTTAAAAACCCATCAAGGAGAAGTTTGTTCTGAGTTTTCTATCGGGAATGATTATGAGAGCAATAACAAATCCTAAACATTTTTTGAGGTAATGATCGTAAAGGGAACATGGATTCCCCATAGAATACCTTGCTATTTTCTTGCTTTTGATCCATATGTATCATTTGGTGCCCTTTGCATAAAATTGTCTTCATGGGTTAGAAACCCGCCAAGGAGAAGACGAAATCTGAATTTCTGCAAGCTTATGTTTTTATTGCTAAAGTGATAGATTGAGAGTGGATATAACTTGTAAATGATCATTGCATGAGAAACATGAATCTCCACTGGACTAGGCACTAACCTACCCATAAAATTACTTTGATAAAATGGAGAACCACCCGGCTATGAAATGTAGAGAAGGGGAAAATGAGAAATCCCATGGAAACTCATTCCACCTAAGGGGGCTTAGACCTAGACTCAAACACAACTGGAACTCACTAAGACACAAGTAATCACTTTTACTAATCAGTTAGAAAATGAAACCTGGAGCAACACTCTGATAGACTCATTTTAAATGAAATCAACTTTATTTAAAGAACAACAAACAATTGAAAACTGAACAAATTACAAAACACACAAACAAAAATGACTGTTAATTCCAAAATACCGTTAATTCCAAAGCATTACTAGATTTGAACATCTTATTGCAGGTCATAGACCAAAATACACATTAGATATTGTCTAGATCTACATAATTCAATGTTGGCAGGCAAGTTCATGTAAACGTTATTTTGACTTCTAGAATATTGCACTTCTTCCCATACTGTGTGAAAGAAATCACAAAATATACTCACAGGAACAAACAAAGTGAATGCTAGCATTGTTGAATGCAAACCTAAAAAGTGGAGAACGCAGAATCTATTGATTACTTTATTTTATTATATCATAAATCTTGCAGAGTTGTATGAATAACCATGTTTCAAATATCCATCTATTGACAATAGTATGGTTCAGAATACTTTGCACAACAGTCGTCTTTATAGAAATTATTAATTGTATCCTTGTAGAGTGTCTTACTGTACATATGATAATAATAATAGTAATAACTTTTATTTATAATATTTTCAAGCTTATCACAAACTTTGCAAATATCACATAAGTGATTTCAAGATATTACAAGCTTTGCACTCAAGTGGTTATGGCACACCACAAATCCTAATAAAAAATAGTTTCAAGATGACTACAACAAATGGTTTCAGGATTATCAAAAACCAAACTCATCATCATGGCTTTTCTTCCTTTGTAATTGTATGAAATGAATATTATGTATATATAAAAAGAAGTCCATCTACTGAAATATATGTGTACCCGACTACTATACTCATCAGTTTTATAAGAATCATTTTCAGATATATGATTTACGAACATGTTAATCCAATTCTTTTTGGAATGTTAGACACACTCATATTACTCCCCTTACAATAACTTTAAGTACAATATATTTATTTTTCACAACATTTTTGACTTCACTATTGTATAGTAATAAAACCGAGCTCTCTTCAACAGCCTCTCAAATATTATCAATAATTTGACACAATTAAAACACCAGTCTCTTGGCAAACATCATTCAATCAATTCTCTCAAATAACTCAGTGACACAAATACATTCTACCACTTGAACAACACAATATTCTCTTGAACTAAAACAAATCATCTATTGATCGTCTTTAACATGGCCACTTTTGCCGACAAAAAACCAATTCTCTCACCTCCGACTGAAATACAGCACAGTTCACAACAAACCCTTACAGCTAATATTCATAACACTACATACACACATGATCTATTCCTAACCTTGACCAATATATCTTACAAGGAATGAAACCAAAACCAAAGTATACCAAGTCTCTCTCCATAACTTGTGCACTTGTTTCTCTTCCTATACGCCAAAAATTTTTTTGTACCAAAGTAATTTGAGCCTCATATCATAGTATTCCAACAAGCCACATTTCTTTTAATAATTTCATTATAGCGTACACATGCAGGACATAATCTAGATTCACACAGTCCTGCATTTGTCTAAAAAGTTCCCTTTTTGACAGAAAATACCTTGCATCATCATATGGCTGTCAGCTTCAGAACTGAAAAGCTGCTGCAAAGATTCATGACACTGAATATTCCATGATCTTTTGATCTGATTAACACTTTGTGGCTTCTCTCTCTAGATTACAGCACTCCAGATTCATCTGCCATTCCACTCTTCTGAATAAGTTCAACATTTTTCAGATCCACCAGTTTTCAGAACAAAAGTCACATATATTATTATTATCTAAGGTAAAAATTAAACTTGAAAAAATAAATCAACTTTAATTATTTAACACTTTCAGTTTAGGAATCAAATCTTAGGCAAAACTTAAGCTTGGAAAAATAAGTCAACTTTAATTATTTAACACTTTCAGTTTAGAAATCAAACCTTAGTGTCTGATGTTTAAATAATCGACACTTTCTTCAACAAAGACACATAAAAGAAAAAGGATTTGCATTCTTTGAAACACTCCATTGCCATGTTTGGCTCCCAGGCGCAGAGGAGAAATCAAAGAGAAACCCAAAAAGGGACTCTGCTTAACCCAGTCATTTACTATTATTTAATTTATAAAAGATTATAAATTAAATTCTACAGAAACCACAAATAAAAAGTTAAATACATCATTAATGGTTGATGGTGAAGTAAATGACTGAGTACGTTGTGCTGGACGGTGGGTCTGTGCCGACCATATAAGGCTGGTTTGGATAATTAACTTTTCTGACATTAAGAAGAAATGAAAGGAAGACAAGACATCACGCATAATACAATTTTATGATGAAGATGGAACTGTAAAAATTATTAAACACAAACAAAACAAAGTACTATTAATTCCAGAGCATTGCTAGATTTGATCATCTAACCCAAGATAACAGACAGAAAAAATACATTACTGATTGTCTCTTTCTTTCTCTGGAAGTTTTAGAAAATTCCAAAGCCGATACACAACTTCATGCAAGTAACAATCTCGACAGATAGAAATGCGAACTCTGTTGTGACTTTTGGAATACTGCAATTCTTCCAATATGATGTGAAAGAAATTACTGAATATTTTCAGAGGAACAAAATAAGTTCTAGGTCATATTATTGAATAATAAAAGCGTGAACTCTGGGGAGCCCATAATTTATTCTCTACTTCGTTACTTCATTTATCATGGAATAGATCATGCAGCGCTGTGTGAATCACCATCGTTCAAAGAAGATCTGTGACAGCAGAATGTCTCATTATTAATAACACAGCAGTAATCACGACAGCATCCATTATCTGAGCCACTCAGGCGACCTAGTCGAGTATCGATCAGAGTCTCTCGCTGCAGAGATGATAGATACATATTTATTATTAGATGTTTAACTAAACTTTAATATAATAATCAACTATAAAATTTATATAATGATTAGACAGAGGAAAACTCCATACCAGGAAATGCTTTACACGACCATAAAAATCTGAAGCTGCATTCAAAAAACATATTTCACAATCAATGATAAAAGTTATTTTAAAAATTATGAGCAATGTAATACCTAGAAATGAGGAGGAGATAAGACCGGAAAAAAAGGTTCCTGTGGAACGCCTTTAAAATATGAGTTAATAGATGCTGCCATCTTTTCAAATATCAAAATTCAGATTAGATAATATTTACTAGTTAATAACTACGAGTTTTAGAGCGCCTCTGATACGGCTAAAAGATGATCTGATTCTGCAAATACAAATGACGTCAACAATCACAGCTGAATTTGATTTGTGTAAAATCCACCTGACATACCCCAGTTTTGGTTAATGATCTGGTCCTCAGAACCACCATGGAAGGAAAAAAGAAGAAGTAAAAATGCAATCGCAAAAGAAAAGAGCAATACAGGGAATTCCGATTTGCGAGCCATGATGATATTACCACACTTCAAGCAAATCCTAAGAGCTCTCGGCGTCAAACATTCCAATGACCGCAATGATAATTATAGCGGGGGCGTGGATTCCAATGACGAATGGGAGGAGTTTAAAATTGTCATTCCATGTGTGAATGTGAATAAACAAAGTGGATTTGAATAGAGAGGGATGTCGCACTGCCTGACTTCACTCACCAAATAGTTATCAACATAATTTTCATCAAACAGTTTATTTATTAAACAATAATTGCTATCATACAATTTAATTATTAAACAATTATAATTAAATATATATAGAATAGACTAATTTTCTAAACTTATAATAAATGATACTGACGTTTTAAACTATATAGGTTATATCTACTTTAGTACATCAATTGAATGCATTCTATGATCTATCATCCAGATAATAGGATAGAAAGTTTAAGAAGAGAAAGATTTATACATTCATAGGTATATATTATATAATTTTTTCTATTTTTTTCTTATTGAACTTTCTTCCATAATAGTTACGATGGATCACTCTCCATCGATGTGGTTGGAAATGTTGATATAACAAAACAGACACAATTCAATAAATAAAATTCATCATCATGATATTAAATTTTCATTGTTGATGAGAAACTATAAGACTTTTAGCTATTTCTATTCATTTAATTCTTTTAAATGAAAGCAATAATTATATTTAACTTTCATATAAATTAACACATGTTGTTGACTAACTTGTTATATTTGACTCTCCTTAGAAGCTAATATTAGAACACAATAATGTCCCAACTATTTTGAAAATTTCAAAACTTATTCATGAACTACCATATTTAGAAGAAATATATAATAAATGATTACCTTATATCCTATCAACAATCAACACAAAATATGTGAAACATAATTTTTTTAAAATAGGTCGTTTAGACCTCATGAACTATAGCCAGTGTTATAAAATAACAAAAACTCTTATCAATTATCATTCGCTTGTTTTTTTTTTCCAATATGCGTTTGTAAAGATAATAAAAATTATACTAGAGGATATGACCCATGGAGAAGTGGACAAACAAATAAATTTAATGTATAGTACATGGACTGTTGACCAAGTATGCAACACGCATAGGTAGTCTTGCTCAAATAGATTTGTGCGGACAATATTCTTACAATATCACCCATCATATGTTTGATGGTGTCCAGATCTATGAGAATGATGCTCCAAACTCCATTAATCTAATATTCATTGATCGTATATTCCTGCAACTTTGTTGGCTATTAGATGCGTTCACTAATCTTGGGGATAGGAGACATGTTCAAAATAAAACCATCGCGAAATGAAATTAATAGCATTTTTTTTTGGTTCAAGTAGAATATTATTGCTTTCATTCCAATCAAGTCATTGAATTTAAAAGATTAAAAGAAATTTCAGATGTTTATATCTTTTCTAATTTTTCACTATTTTATAAATCACATTTTTCACTCATTCTATTATTAGACCATGTTATTTTTGTAGGGAGAAAATTCATTTTGCTTCAACAAAAATACAAATATTTTCTAACAACTCTATCATGTTACAACTTTATCTTTTCTTCTATCTCACATCACTTTGGACAAAAACGAATGTCTAATCAACATTAATTTTTCTTACTAAGTTCAAAGTTTAATGTTTTATATTTCTTATTTTAAATATATTTATTAGTTTTAAACTAAAAGAGGGGTAAATTTTTTATTGAATATCAAAGAGAGTTTAACAACACAAGAAACAAAGAGAACTACATAGCTTTATCTTGGTCCACAAGTTGATCCAGCATCTGAGATAAATCGAGGGGAAGCATCTTAGGATCAAGAATGTTCCAAGCCGGCCCCTACTCAAAGGCCCATTTAGCCAGACAATCAGCCACACCATTCCACTCATGAGGGATATGCATAAAGGACATAGAATCTAGAGAATTGCATAATTGAATGATCTATTGAATAACCAGAGCCAAATGCCAATCCACATGCACAAGGTTCCTATTATGTAATAAGTTCACAACCACTTGCGAGTCAGTCTCACAAATGATTCTTTTCCAGTCACATAAACAACACTGTTCCACTACAACCAAGATAGTCAGGGCTTCCATGAGGTTATTAGTATGGTAACCCTTGTATATAGAAAACAGAAACTAGATATCACTAGAACTATCATGCCCAACTCCCCCAATACCAGCCGGACCAGGATTTTCTCGAGAAGAACCATTAGTGTTGATTTTAAGAGTGCCCACCTTAGGAGGAGACCAACGTCCATGACGATTAACTCACTGAGGGTGTTGCTTAGCTCTATTCCCAGAGCAGGTGTGGGGGATCGAGGGAGAGCAACCTTGAAGAGGAAAGGAGACGTGAGAGTAAATACCAGCATCAATAGGATCCAAATCCCCACCGGTGTCACATTTAGCAAGGAGTGTTTCCTGAAGAGAATTAACAATTCTCCCCCACAGGTGCCTGATCTCAAACTGCAAATCATGAAAGATCCTTCTATTCCTCTCAAGCCAAGCATGCCATAAAATAAGGGAAGGGCCGATAGTCCAAGCAACTTGAAGAAAAGAAGTCTTGGAAGGGGAATGACCCAAACGGTCCTAGAATTCAGACAAAGAGGACACATGCCAGCATGTGCATCCCCACACACTCCACCAGAGGTGCCAAATTTGTTTGGCAAAGGGGCACTGGAAAAAAATGTGAGATACAGTCTCTTCACTATTGCGGTAGAGAACATAGATGGAAGGCCCCTGGAAGCCTCGCTTGCAGAGATTATCCCAAGTGAGACAACGATTGTAAACCAAAATCTAGAGGAAAAAGTTACACTTAGGCCATGAAAAACTATTCCAAACTTTCTTCCACCAAGAGACCTCCACCTCACCAAAAAGTTGCTTTGTCAGCGCAAGGTACCCAGAAGAAACATAATACTTGCTAGAAGAAGCAACTCTCCAAGACAAAACATCAAGTTCCTGCAACGAGTTGCACTCCCTAGAAGCCAATATTTGAGATAGTTCCAGCTGGTCTCCCAGTGAGCCACCCAGAGGCCAATTAGAAGAATTCTTCCATCTATAACCCATAGCAAGGCCCAGGTTAAAAGCCTTCTTATAATGAGCTACTATTTTACAATCTTGCTCTAATTTTTTTTTATACCATTTTACAAATTGTAAAACTAATACTACCCCTTGAACTTACTACATATTTTGGTAGTTTAATTAAGCAATCAACAATTTATTTAATTTATTTTTAAAATTAAATATTACAACTTATAATTGAATTGGTAGAAATTAGTAGTTCATTCATATTATATAATTTTATTATTATTTATATATTTCTTAAAATAATATATTTATTAATATTATTAGAATTCCCTTCAACTCTCTCTATCATTCTACCTTTACTTGTCCTTATAATAACATATCATTCTCTCTTTTACCCCTCTCTTTATATCCTTCCTTTCTATCTATAAATCTCTATTTTCATTGATTTTTTCCAATTATTGGTAGGAACTTTGATGCATTGTGTCTCTTATTTTTTATAAGATTTTGAATAATTTATTTAGTTTTTGTTGGCAAATCAAAGAATCATTGAGATAATGTCACTTAAGAGAATTTTGCTTATAAATTTTGCTCACACAACTCAAGGAAGACAAGTCTTAATAATTCAAGTTATTTAATTATGTAAAGTACAATGTAGTAATGACAACGATCTATATAATATTTATTTATTAATAATTCTATTGTAAGTTAATAGTTATATCAAAAAAATTTAATAGTATTTTTAATAAATACTAAAAAACAATGAGCAAGAAGTGAGAAATACTGTTAGTTTTTATTAAAGGAAGGATATCATTGTACATTTTAATTTAATTACAATTTCTATAAATTTGTTCTAAAATTTTAAACATAGAACTCCATTAATATGGAGCATGTGGTCCGATACTATTGTACCATTTAGTTCATTCTTTAGTTGTATAAACCAATTTATACTGCAATATTTAAAAATTTAAACACAACTTTTATAGTCTACACTTAACCATGTAGGGATGGAACTTATTTGGTTTTAATAAAAAATATTAAAAAATTAAGCATGATGCCACTGCATCAATACATAGCATATCGTAGCTCATGATGAACATGATTAGCTTATGGAAATAGATAAACTAGATTTGACCATAAGTGTAAAAACAATATTTTTTGGGAGGGAAACATATAAATAGAAAACTAAAACATTACTGATCATACAAATTCTCACATGGTTTTTCCTCCCAACTTACCCATTAGAAACCTCAATATATTTAAATATTAAATATTTAAATATCCATTATAATACATTTAAAAATGAAATACACTATCTATTCATTACAAAAATTATGAAGGTCATAGGGCTAGAAGAGTGGTGCATCATCAAAACCCCAAACATCTGTAGGGTTAAGAGTTGGGTCTTGAAGAGATCATTAGCCATTATGATCTTTTCTTCTTCTTCTTCTTTACTCCAATAGAGAAAAAATAAAAGCACTAGCCTAGGAAACCACTTATTATTGATGGTAGAGGGCCAACTAAGGCATACACAAGAGTAGTAGTAATAGAAACAAGGGACAAACCATACCCATGTCATGGAAGAGAGAAAAAGTGGTGGCACTACCCATACCCAACTCCACCTAAAGAGCACTAGGAATAGGATCTATGATTATAGTGACATCCCTATAATGGTAGAGGATAGCTAGAAGAGGAAGTTATTGGTGCTATTTGGGCCACCATACACAAGATATTTCTCTAATCATGGGGATAGAAGACATGTTCAAAATAAAACCATCATGACACATTATGATTTGGAAGAAATCAATATAAATAATATTAATAGTATTTTTTTGTTTTGTTTTGTTTTGAATAATTCATTTAGTTTTTGTTGGGTAGATCAAAGAATCATTGATATAATGTCATTTAGCTTATAAATTTTGTTCACACAACTCAAGGAAGTTAAGTCTTAATAATTCAAGTAATTTAATTTGTAAAGTATCATGTAGTAATTCCAATGATCTATGAAATATATATTTATTAATGATTCTATTGTAATTTAATAATTATATCAAATTTTTCTAATAGTATTTTTAACAAATACTATAAAAAAAGAGTAATAATTGAGAGATATTATTAGTTTCTATTAAAGGAACGTTATGATTGTACATTTTAATTTAAATACACCTTCTATAAATTTATTCTTTTTTTTTTTTGAAATAAAGGAGGGGTAAAAATTTATTCAAGCTAAAAAAGAAACAAGAACAAAGAAAGAAAGGACATTAGACAACCCTGTCAAGATCAACCAAGTGATCAAGTTGATGGGACAAGCCCATCAAAAGTTGAGTCTCATCAACAATGTTCCATCAAAAGTTGAGTCTCTTCAACAATGTTCCAATTACACACATGGTCAAAAGCCCACTTCACCAAACAATAAAGAACACTATTCCATTCCCTGGGAATATGAGTGAAAGTAACAAACTCCAAATAAGTACACAAATTATGAATATAGTCCGCAATCAAAGCTAACCTCCAACTAACAACTTCAAAATGTTGGTGATTCAATACACTTATCAACACTTGTGAGTCAGATTCATAGATAAGCCTTCTCCAACCAAGGTCACAAGCATTCTTCATAGCATACAAAATAGCTATGCCCTCCGTCAGGTTGTTAAATGTGATGACCTTTATAAATAGAAAACACAAACTAAACATCCCCTTTACTATTTCTACCAAGACCACCAATGCTAGCAGGGCCTGGATTTCCTTTGAAAGACCAATCTATGTTGATTTTAAGAATACCCTATAGAGGGGCACTCCACTTCCCCACCCTATTTATGTTTTGCAAAGGATGTGTACAAATCTTTCTTAATAGTTTTCCATGTGAGGGGGGAATATTCAAACGATTATTGAAAATATCCTCCCCTAGTTCCATGGCCTCAAAAGTGTCACATTTTGCATAAACAGCTTCCCCCAGAGAATGGAGAATTTTCCAACATAAGTGAGGAACCTCTAAAAGCTCATCCTTAAAGATATGACAATTCCTTTCCAACCAGATATGCCAAATAATAAAGGAGGGTCCAAGAGTCTAGGCAACTTGAAGAAATGAAGTCTTGATAGGAGCCTTACCCTAGTGAGCAAAAAAATCTACCAGTGAAGAAACATGCCAATAGGATTGGTTCCACACATTCCACCAAGAGTGCCAAATACATCGAGTGAAAGAGCATTGGAAAAAGAGATGAGAGATATTTTCTTCACTAGTCTAGCATTAAACACAGATTAAGGGTCCTTGGAAGCCACACTTGCATAAGTTATCCCATGTAAGGCATTGGCTATGGACCACCAAACACATTAAAAAATTACATTTGGGCCAAGAAAAATTGTACAAGACTTGCTTCCACCAAGGCATCTGAATGTCCCCCAACATCTGTTGAAGAAGCTCAACATATCTTGTAGACACTAAATTTTTTCCAAACAAATCTTCACTATCCCAAGCAAGAATATCATTACCAAACAAAGTACTACATGTAGGATTTGAGTAAATATTCAAATCAAATCCATGAAGCCCTCGAATACTTGCATGTAGAAAACTTGTCACAGAGAAGAAAAAGACAAGAGGAGGTAAGGGTTTGGTTTGAAAATATGAAATTTGTATTCTCAGATAAAGAAAAAATATGTGTGAAAAATACAATGAGAGATTGTCCTTATAAAGGAGATTGAAACCCAAAAAGGTAACATCAATCTCTTTAGGGTATTTAATAATTACTAGATAATTAAATATATAGGAATAATATTTAATCTAGGTTGTATCATAATAATTAATAAAAGATGTTAATTATTAGATAACTAAAGTTTAGCTTAAGAGAACTAGAGTTAATTATAAAATATCTAATTACTCTAACACCCCTCCTTACAATAATCTTAGGGAGTAGCTAAAAACCTAGGAACTACTATAGAAAGTAGATTTGGGTCCTAGCAAACAAAGCCTAATGAGGTACCCAAGCACAACCAAATCTATGAAAATAGGAGAAATTGAGAAAACCACATGGGAGAAACCCTACTCCAAAAAGAGATGGAAAAACTATTGAAAAACTAGTGAAGGACTAAAGAAACCTCCAAACTAGGAAATGTCCTAGAAGATAGGAACAAAAGATGATTATGAAGAACATCAATGAAGTATGAAGAAGCTGAAAACTCTGTCAAAAGTAACTATTGATCTAAAGAACCTCCATTGAAATAGAAAGCTGCAACTAAAGTAGGGATGAAATGAAGATAAATGATCCATCTCACTAAAATGCATAGGTATCAAGCTACCACTATAATCACCTAGTTCATAGGATCAAATAATTAATACATAACTCACTCCAACAAACCAAGGAAGTATTAGAAACAACAAAAGAAACCCCCGTAATATAGACAAGGTGAGGTGATACGAAACCAAGAAAGTCAGCTAAAAGAATTGCATGTCAATCAACCATGATCAAGATGCACAAAAGAGTACATATGTGTGTACTAAGGTGATCAATCTCAAACATGTCATGAGATTAATGTCATAGAAGGGATACTCACTGGACAAAGGAAGATGAAAAACAAAGGCAAAACATCAACCCCCATGGCAATTTATTAGAGTAATGCATGTACAATAAGGCACAATACACAATAAATCCCAAGAATATAGCAATCTATATGAGTGTCCTCAGATGACACTACTCAAATTAGAAGGCAAACAAAGGAAAAATAACTGAAATGAAAATATAAATGTAGTATGGCATTTTATCTCAGTGCATTTGCATAAAAATGCTTACATATGATATCAACAATGATCAGAAAGGGAAAAGAGCTGATGCAATATATAGTACAACCCAAAAGAAAAGATCCCATGCCATGAAAATGATCCTTAGACCTGAAACACCCAAGATATCCACCATAGTGTAAAAAAGAAAAAAACATGATAGAAAGAGCATGGATTAGAATTTGAAGGAAATTATAGCATTTCTAAAAAGAGAACTGAACCATCTTTCCAAAAATATAATATTTTTGAAAAATAGAGATGTGATGCTCAAGATATGCCCACTAGAGTGAAAACCAAAACATTTAGCTTTGACTACCAAATAGGCAACAAAACTACATAAAAACCAAAAAATACCTACACCACTATCTCTGTCTCAGAACCATCTTTTTGATGCTTCTTTTGGATTGAAAAAAGACCTTCGTATGCTTAAGTTACGACCAACAAACCAACAGTAGGTCAAAAAAGGACCTAAAGGGCTTGTAGGGGTGGTGATGCAGTTTTGACATCAGGATGATGTCAACATTTTACTGTCTTAAAATTGACAACTTGCTAGCCATCACAGTAAAAAAGACTACCACATGGCATGCCATGTGGCAGTGGGCCTAAAAATGATGACATGCCACCTAGTATGTGCCAGGTGCCAACATGGTATTAGTGCCATGTGGTAGGTGCCAGATGAGCCACACGAGCAAGGCTGCAAGGTGGTCATAGGGGTAACACTAAGGTGGTGATGGCAGTGGTGCGACTATTTTGGCGAGAGAGAGCGACAGGCAGATAGAGTTTGGCAGTGGCACCAGAGCGGTGGGGGAAGCCAGTAGAGGCAGGTAGAGTTTGGCAATCGTGGAAGAAATAGGCAGTGACAATAGTGACTACTACAAAAAAAAACTCATTGGCAGCCAGAAATGATGTCAGTAAAGCTCACCTGCGCAAAAAATTAAGCTAGTGGCTGAAAAATGGCCTGTGAGCATTTTTTGATTTTTTTTTTTAAATTGCCTCGTAACGAATCTAGGAGGCTGTATGGCCTTCTAGGAATTTTTTATTGCCTCTCGGATCAACGTTGTCCAAAATTGACAAACTTTATATGGAAACAGGGCTTTTGACACCTTCTGGATCCATTCGTGAAGTCCATTTTGCCTCAAACAACTTTGAAAATCAATGACCCCCCTATCTTCTCAAGAAATACCCAAAAAACTCCAAATCTAATCCGTCAAACCTTTGTTCTCCATTTCTCTCCAAATTTTGAACAAACTAGAATAGATCTGGCTCTGATACCATGTAAGATTTGAGCAAATACACAAATCAAATCCACAAAGCCCTCAAATACCTACATATAGAAAACTTGTTATATAGAAGAAAAAGACAAGAGGAGGCAAGGGTTTGGTCTAAAAATATGAAAATTGTATTCTTAAATAAGGAAAAGATATGTGTTAAAAATACAATAAGAGATCGTCCTTATAAAGGAGATCGAAACCCAAAAACGTAACATAAAACTCTTTAGGGTATTTAATAATTACTAGATAATTATTAAATAGAGGAAGAGTATTCAATCTAGATTGTATAATAATAATTAATAAAAGAGATTAATTATTAGGTATGTAAATTTTAGCTTAAGATAACTAGAGTTAATTAGAAAATATCTAATTACTCTAACAGTACACTCATGAGACTGTAAAATTTGAAACAACTCATTCTTATCCTCCTCAGATCCTCCTGGAGGCCATTTAAAGGGGTGTTTCTAGTAAAAGGAAGGAGCCAAACCTCTAACACACCCTATCTTATAAAAATCAACTGTGTCCCAACTAGCAACACTAAATTTTTTTATAGAGGGCATGTAACTAAGGATGAGTGGTAAGAATAGGAGAGTGCCCATCCCAAGAGTCAAGCCAAAATAAAGCTTGTGATCTTGAATGAAAAAATCCAAAAGAGACCATCTTTAACCAACTAAGATCCAAACTTTAGCGTATTCCAAATCATGGATCCTCTCCCTTCTAGAGGAAAGTGGTGAACTTCAATCACATCAATATTTGGAAAATACTCATGGGTGAGAATATGAGCCCAAAGATGATGTTAGTTAGTACACCAACATCAATGAAGTTTTGCAATGATAACCTATCCATTTAAAATAGTTGATCATAAGCCAAGGCCACCCTCCTTCTGAGGTCTACACACTATTTCTCATTTAACCAAACTCCATTTAAAACTTGAAAGGTTCCCACTCTAAAGGAATTGATGTGACATAGCATCAAATTCCTGAAGAAAATACATAGGAGAAGCCTGAACAAAACACCTATAAATAGGAAGGGCTTGAATAACCAATTTTAATAGAGTTATGTGAGCAACAATTGATAACCATCGATGAGTCCAATAATTAACCTTCTTTTGTAGTTTATCAAGAAAAACTTGCCAGGAAGATCTAGAATGTCTACCAAAAATAAGACAAATACCCAAATAAACAAAGGGAAGAGACCCAATTTGAAACCTCAAAATAGTAGCAATACATCTATAAATAGCCTAGGGAGTATTGAAGAAAAAAATGGAAGATATGTTCTCATTAACTTTTTGTCATAAAGCTGGAAGATACACATCCAAAGCATGCCTAAAAGAAGTAGCTTTCTAAAGATAGGCCTGTCCCGTAAATGAAGTATCATCCACAAATTGAAGATGTAGAATAAGAGAAAAACCAACACACCATTTCCACCCATGAATCAAACCCTAGTGAGCATGAAGCTTAAGAAAGTGGCCCAAACCCTCAACTAGAATGATAAAGAGAAAAGGTGAAATAGGATCCCCTTGGAAAAGTCCTCTAGAGGCACTAAAGGGCTCTGAAGGAACATCATTCACCATAATAGAAAAACAAGTTGAAGTAACACAACTCATAATCTAGTTCACTCATTGTTGGTAGAAACCAAAATCCAAGAGGATCTTTTGGAGGAAACTCTATTTGATTTTGTCATAAGCCTTAGCCATAGACAACTTAATGAACATTGCTCACTCTTTTGATGTATGCATAGAATGAATAACTTTAGAAGCAATAACAATTCCATCAAGAATTTTCTTACTAGCCACAAAATTGCCTTGTTCTTTTGAAATCACAACTGGAAGGCATATTCTAAAATTTTAAACATGACCTTGAACTCCATTAATATGTAGCATGTGGTTGGATACTATTGTATGATTTAGTTCATTCCTTAGTTGTATAAACCAATTATATTGCAATATTTAAAAATTTAAACACAACTTTTATAGTCTACACATAACCATGTAGGGATGAAGTTTATTTTTTTATAATAAAAAATACAAAAAAAGGCATGATGCCATTGCATTAATACATAGCATGTCGTAGCTCATGATGAACATGATTAGTTTATGGGAATAGCTAAACTAGATTTGACCATAAATGTAAAACTAGTATTTTTGGGAGGGTAACATATAAATAGAAAACTAAAACATTGCTAATCTCAACATACAAATTCTCACATGGTTTGTCCTCCAGAATTACTCATTGTAAACCTCAGTATATTTAAATATTTGTTATAATTTATTTAAAAATGAAATACACTGGCTATTCATTAAAAAACTATAAATGCCATAGGGCTATAAGATGTTGAAAATAGATTGAAGAAGCCAATCAAAGAGGGAGATTGTAAAGGAAGATTGTTGAGAACATATAAGTATTCTTCAATCATTGTTTTGTTACTAATGTCAAACCTACTATTTGTTGGTGAGACAACTACTTATAAGATTTAATTACTATCACTTATTTTATTAATGAAGAGGATTTGATCAAAAGATGTAATAATAGCACCTAGAGGAAAGGTTGAGTTATGATTATGTAATAAAGTACAAGGATCGGTCAAGACAGTGATAACATGATGCATTGATAATATACTTAAGGTTACAAAGGTTGGTTACACTAAAAAAATTTAGAAGAACAAGTTACACAAAGTTTTTCTACCAAGCTTGACCAAGTGGATAGTAGGTGTTGTACAAAGTCAATGCAAGCCGAGCATAAAATTAGTTGGAGCCAAGTAAAAGTTCATTCTAGTGTATGCTGAGTAGAATAGTGGATGCTAAGTAAAGTTTAATTGATGCTGAGCACCAGTAAACTTTAGTTAGTACCAATTAATTTCATAGTGGATGCTGAGCAACATAGTATGTGTCGAGCATCATAAGGTTGATAATACTAAGCTGCTGCATTATTTAAATGATTATGGATTCGATGAATTTGAGCTGACAAGTTTGTTTTCTTGGATTTTGTGAACCAAGTCGAACATAAGGATGATGAGCTAGTGGCACAAAATTCAAGGTAAACCATTTTTAGGTGAATTCAAAGAGGATTCTAGGAGAAGTTTCTAGAAGAGAGATGAAATGTGGGGTAGATACATTGTATCCTACCTAATCCATCCTAACCCTAAATTGGACGATGGAAAATGAGTGGCAAAATATCTTAATTTCTTATTTATAGAATGGCTAGTCATGAAGCAAGAGAGTTATGTGTGAGAACCTAAGGAATACAAGGATCCAAGGGCTCTACTTCATCAAGTGACCTAAGAGGAGATTGCATTGGCATGCTAAGCAAGAAGGCTTAAGGATATGAATGCTTGAAGGGTGAAAAAGAAGCTATCAGGACTACAATGTATGAAGGCCAAGCAGAATGGAGGACTGAACAATGATTTTTAATTTGTAAATGAAGTTGTAAGTTGTATTAGATCATGCCTTACTGTTACTCTCTAACAATTGCATCAATCTAGGGTAAATCCTTTGGATTAAGGTTGAACTAATAGTAATTTGTAAATCCTCTAACCGGGTGATATTCCAAGTGAATGGTCTAAAGTCCTCTACCACGACTTACTTCTAATAAGGTGATTGAAATCCTTTGATAGGGTCACATTTAACAATGTGTATTGTAACCTTTAATAGGGTTGGCCTTCTACAGGGTATCACTTCAGAAGAGTGAAAAGAGTAGCATGTTACTGGTGGTTTTTCCCAAATTGGATTTCGATGTAAATCATTGTGTCAAGTGTGTTGATGAATCTATTATGATTCATGCTTTATAGTTATATAAGTTGATTTGATAGTAACCTACAAGTTTTAGGTGATTGCATAATTTAATAGATGCATGGATAGGTATAAATGTTTTTTGGGTTCACTAAGCTGAGAAAAGTTTTATTTATACATTTGGACCTTGGATAATTGATTCACCCCCCCTCTCAGTTATTCTAAAGTATTCCACCAATTGGTATCATAGCCATTTGGTTAAGAGGACTAGTTTGAAGGCACTAGAAGCACAACGATCAAGATGTTTAAAAGAGAAGTACCCAAGCTTAATAGAAATAACTTTATTGCATGGAAAAGTTTGATGAAGCTACACCTTGGTGGACTTGGAGATCATACACAATCTACAATTACCATTGAGCATGTTGATCCTACTAGAGCCCCAACTATTCAAGATATGAAAAGGAAGAAAAAACACAACTAGGTAATGTTGGAGATTACTTCTGCCCTATGTTATGATGAATTTGATGATAGCAAAGGTCTTGACAGTGCAAAGAAAATGTGGGATGCCCTTGCTACTATCTATGGAGGTGATGCAAATGTTCTAAGAGCCAAAGCTAAAAGTCTTAGAGGTAAGTTTGATGATATGAGTGTTGGAAATATAAGAGAAGTAATTGAGAGGGTGGGGGGGCGGGGGGGGGGGAATTGCATGTGAATCAGTCACCACTAGAATAAATCTCAGGTTCCTTAGATGTCAACTATAAAACTTAGACTAATAAAATTAAATACTAATGATACTCAATAAATACACAAAAATTGTTGTAACTCGGTAAATATAGAGTATGATTTCTTTAGAAAATCTTAAGATGTTATTAGTAATTACTTGCAAGCATGAAATAAATAACATGAACACATGAGACACCAAGATTTAATATGGAAACCCAATTTGAGAAAATCACCAATGTAACTAGTTACTAATTTTCACTCTTCTAAAGTGAGCCCTGTTAGGAGCCAATCCTATTAAAGGTTACAAAAAACATTGTTAGATGTGACCTTGGCAAAGGATTTAATCACTCTATTAGGAGTGACTTTGCAAAAGGTCTAGAAACAATTCAATGGAATTGTCACCTTATTAGAGGAATTAAAAATGGCTATTAAACCAACTCTATTAAGAGATTTTAGTTCACTACTACAATAGTTAGAGAGTAACAATAAAATAACCTAATTGTGATATAACTAAAATGTTGATTATCGATCTCTGAACTAGTTCATACTTGATCCTTCCTGATCAAATAATACTTTTTTTTTCGACAAAGATATCTGCTTATCCTTCAAGTTTGCTTCCTCTTCTTATCTCTTTCAACTCATTCAACTTGCATCTCATACACTTTAAAATCACAACTTCACCTTTTACTTATACCTTTTAGATTATCAAGTCGACTCAAATACAACTTAGAATAACCAATATTCATTACCTCAGTCGACTAGAATCAATAGGTAAAATAATTAAGCTTTATATGAAAAAATAAGAAAATCCTTGGTAGCCAACGCATCTTGGTAAAAACTAATTCTTAAGAAATTTCCTGTGTTAACCAACAAAAGCTTGATTAACACTAAGATCTTATAGAATTCCTTTGGTAATCGAGTGAACTTGGTTAACATCGACTCTGTTCAACTTTCCCTCTGTTAACCAAGTGAGCTTGGTTAATAGTCTTTTCTGCTTGACTTCCTTCAATGCCTAAGTGAGCTCAACAAAAACTACTTTTTGCATAGAGTAAACTCAGGAATGCTTAGTAGACTAGAAAAATTATCTTCATTGACCAAGTGAGCTTGGCATGCACTGACTATCAACCGATATGACATTTGTGTAACATCAAAGACAACAAATAATTAATCTATTGTATCCAACAATCTCCCTCTTTGACATTGATGGAAACACAACATGTCATAACATAATGAAAATTTGAGAACAAGACTCCCTCTGTCAGAAAGTTTCTCCCTCTTTTATTTTAGTCAAAAAACTTCTCTTATAGTGTTCTCCCTTTGTGCAGGAGCTACTTATCTTCTTCCTCGGCAAAATTTTAGAAAGATATGACAATAAAATTCTCCCTCTTTGACAACACATGGCAAAGAAAATTTTGATTAGTGCCAATGTATCTTGAGTATCTATTCATTTGCAATATGTCCTTTTCTATATTGCATCAACTGATTGATTTTTAACTTGGTTCTTGTTGATGCATCACTAAACTTTATTTAGTTAGCTTGAGATAGGGAAATGACCCCTAGCTTACCTCTTAGATAAAAAAATGCATCCTTAGTTAATGGCTTGGTGAATATATCTACAATTTGATCTTTTGTATGCACACATTTTATTTCTTTGTCCTATACTAATTCTCTTACAAAGTGATATTTGATAGCAATGTGCTTTGTTTTGGAATGCATCATTGGATTCGTTGATATGTTGATTGCATTTGTGTTATCACAATACATCACTATTGGCTCTTTGATTTTAACCTTCATGCCTTCGAACAACTATTTGAACCAAACAATCTTAGAATAGTTCATTGCTATTGCTACATATTTTTCTTCTACTGTGGATTGAGATGTGCAATTTTTCTTTTTGCTTATCCAAGATATAGACCTTTTACTAAGAAAGAATGCTCCACCACTAATGTTCTTTCTGTTATCAAGATTTCCTATCCAATCAACATCAGTAAATACTTTTAATTCAAGGTTGCCTCCAAGTTTGTACCATAACCAATAGTCTTTAGTAACTTTCAGATATCTCAAAATTCTTTTAATCACCATCATGTGGTTTTCTCTGGGTTTAGCTAAGAATTTTTCCACTATCCCAATTGCTAAGGCAATATCAGGCCTTTTATATACCACATTCTATAATTTCCTAATCATTGATTTGTATAAGGTTTGATCTACTTCTTTGGAGTCATCATCTTTTGTAAGCTTGAATCAAGTACACATGGGGGTTCTAACTAGTTTTGAATCCTCCATTCCAAATTTCTTGAGTATCTCTTTGATGTACTTGGATTGAGTGATATAGATACCATTTTTGTTCTGTTGTATCTGCAATCCAATAAAGAATTTTATTTCACCAAACATGGACATTTCAAATTCTTTATTCATTTGTCCTACAAATACTTTGCATAGATCTTCATTTCCTGTGAATAGAGTATCATCCACAAATATCTCTACCAATACAATCTTCTTATCTGGTCCTTCCTTGATATATAGGCTGTTGTTATCATTTATTCTTTGTAAACCAATCTATATCAAGTATTTATGTATTCTTTCATACTAGTCTCTAGGAGCTTGTTTGAGACCATATAGGGCTTTGTGCAATTTGTAGACCATGTTCCTTTTATATGGATCAACAAAACCTTCTAGTTTTTTTTCAATGTAGACTTCCTCATCAAGAATTCCATTCAAGAATACATACTTAACATGCATCTGATATATTTTGAATCCTCTGTAAGTTGAATAAGCAAGTAAAGTCCTAACACCTTCTAATATTAAAATAGGGGCAAAGCTTTCACCATAATCAATACCTTCTTCTTGAGAATAACCTTTACACACCAACCTTGCTTTGTTTCTTGACACTTTTCCATCTTGATTTAGCTTATTTTTGAAAACCCATTTTGTACCAATCACATTTTTATCTTTGGGCCTAGGTATAAGAGTCTAGGTTTTATTCTTTTCTATCTATTCTATTTCTTCATTCATAGCCTCAATCCAACTTTCATTTTCCAATGCATCTTTAACACTTCTAGGTTCAAATTCAGCAAGTAAACAAGTATCTTTTAGTTTTCTTCTTATCGTTGTTCCATCTAATTTGTCTCCAATAATCTGATTAGGTGCATGATGCCTTCTAACATATTTAGCCAATATAGTTTCTTTGACTTTTAAATGAATTGTACTATCTTCATTTTGAGTTTTAACTTCTAGCTCGGGTCCTTCTATCTATGGCTTAGGTTCTTTAGACTCGATATGCACTAACTTGGTAGCCTCTAAATATGACTTGGGTCCTTATGACTCAGTTTGTAGTTTCTGCAACTCAGTAATTGATAAAGATTTGGAGAGCTCAGGAGATGAAGTCTCCCTTTGTCAAATCTATTTGGCAATGTATCAGGTTCATAGTAGACAAATCTTCTGTAATCTTTTGGTTCCTTTTTTCTCTCTTCTTAAGTCTTTTCTACAAATTCTTCAATTCTCACATGTGCACTTTCTATGATTTTGTGAGGAGATAAATTCAGGCATTTGTATGCTTTACTTTTGCAAGAATATCCTAGAAATATACCTTCATCACCTTTTACATAAAATTTTCCTTTTCTAAATTTTTCAAGATATAACATTTGCTGTCAAATACTTTCAAGTAACTCATATTGGGTTTGTAGAAATACCATAGTTCATAGGGAGTTTTGTTTGAGTCCTTCTTCAACTAAACTTTGTTCGAACTATGAACTGTAGTACTGATAGCTTCCTTCCAATATTTGATAAAAATATTCTTTTTAATCATTAATGTCCTTGCACAATCTATGATGGATCTATTTTTTCTTTCAACTATTCCATTCTGATCTGGAGTACCAAGGGCTGATACTTTTTTTTAATTCTTCTTTCAATGTAGACCTTGTTGAATTCATTGAGATGAATTCACCACCCCTATCTAATCTTAAGCATTTCAATCTTTTTCTAGTTTCCTTTTCTACTCTAGCAAGATACCATTTGAATTTCTCAAAATCTTATGATTTTTCTTTAAGATACATGACAATCATCATTCTAGAATAATCATCAACAAAAAGAATGAAATTTTTTCCTCCATTATAAGTTTCTTATCCAATGGGTCCACATAAATTAGTATGTATAATTTTCAAGACATCTTCTGATTGATAATTTTTGCTCTTAAAACTAGTCTTTCCCATTTTACCAATTTGGCAATTCTCGCATAATCCAACATCAAATTTTTTCAAACTAGGAAGACTTCTTCCTCTTTTGAGTTTGCTAATCTTGACCATATTATCAAATTTTACATGACATAGTCTTTTGTGCCATAGGCAACTTTCTTCCACTTGAGCAATGAAACATGAACAATCACCAAGATCAAGATAACATAGGTTACCTTTTGTTTGCCTACTTGATCCAATCATATTTCATTGGTTATCTAGCAGTCTTGCCTTGCCATTCATGAATTCTACCTTGAATCCAATGTTGTTCAGCTGTGTTTTAGTCATTCAACCCAATAGACATTGTCACATACAAGTTCATTGGTTAATGGAATTTGACCTTTCCCTTTTATGCAACAAGGTTCATTGTTCCCAAACCTTAAACTACCTTCATCATAGTGTTCAAAATGTTCAAAATTATTTTTGTGTATAGTCATATGGTGAGAACATCCTCTACCTATGATCCATGTGTCATTTTTGTTAACATGAGAGACAAGTGCCATCTTATCTCCTTCATCATTAGATTCATCTTTTATAGCAATATATACTATTTCATCTTCACTACTATTAGAATCTTTAGCCATAAAATAAGTTTTCTTACCTTTGTCTTTGTAGGATTTATGACTTTTGAATCCCTTGTTTGCTTTGTACTTGTGGCTTTTCTTCTCCTCCTTGCCTTCTTTATTTGGACACCTAGCAGTAATATGACTAATTTCATCACATGAAAAATAGATTAGAGGGATTTTACCTTTGTGCTTTCCTCTATTTCTAGAATATTTCTTTGCAAGTAGAGCTTCAAAAATTTCAAAATCACTATCAAAACTTTCTTGAGTTTCTTCCTCACTTTCTATTTGATCATCTTTTATTTTCTTGCCTTTTTCTTTGAGTGAGAGTTTAGTTTCAAATACTTATTCAATATTCTTGGAAGTAGGAACATAGATGTCAAAGTTGTCTAGTTCAAAAGCTGTCAATCTTCCTACTAAGACATCCAAACCTATCTTGTTATTTGGATGACATCTCTTTTCTTGAATAGCATACACTTTGATTGCATAGATGGGAAGCAATGTTTTGAGAAATTTACTTAAAATAGTTTCTTCTTTAATTTCTCCCCTAGATGCTCTGATTGCACTAACACTAGCCTTGATTCTTTCTACACATTTTGCAACATTTTCATCTTCTCTCATCCTCATTTGATCTAATTGTGCTCTAAGGCTTTCTACTTTGGCTCTTTTTACATTGTCATCTCCTCCATAGATTTCTTTTAGCTCATTCCACATATCAAAAGCAGTTTTATAGTCTTTGACCTCATCAAATTTAGCATAACTGAGAGCAGATGCAATGTCAATCATCATGATGTTATGGTTCTTCTTCTCAGCAATATCATCAACTAATAATGTTCTAGTGAGAGTTTTATATTCTTCATCAAGATATTTGCATCATGAATAACTGATTGTAGCTAGCTGAAGCCTCATAAGTCCTTGCCATGCTGCAAAGTTTTCTTTGTTCAGCTTTGGAATCTCTCTCTTGCAAGACATCTTGATCTTTAGGTTAGGTCCTTGAAACCTTCTTTGCAAGCACCAAAAGCTTTGATACCAATTGTTGGAAATATAAGAGGAGTAACTAGGAGGGGGGGGGGGGGGGGGGGGGGGGTGGGGGAGGGAGGGGGAGGGGTGTGAATCAATCACCACTAGAATAAATCCTACATCCCTTAGATGTCAACTATAAAACTCAAACTGATAAAATTAAATACTACTGATACTCGGTAAACACACATAAATCTATTGTAACTTGATAAATATAGAGTGTGAATTGCGTTAGTGAATCTTAAGATGTTATTAGTAATTACTTGCAAGCATGAAAGAAATAACATGAACACATGAGACACCAGGATTTAACATGGAAACCCAATTTGAGAAAAACCACCAATGTAACTAGTTACTTTTTTCACTCTTCTAAAGTGAGCATTGTTAAGAGCCAACCCTATTAAAGGTTACAAAACACACCATTAGGTGTAACCCTATTAAAGGATTTAATCACCCTATTAGGAGTGGCCTTCCGAAAGGTCTTAAAATAATTTGATGAAATTGTCACCTTGTTAGAGGATTTACAAATGGATATTAAACTAACTATGTTAAGAGATTTTAGTTCACTGCTACAATAGTTAGAGAGTAACACTAAAATGACCTAATTGTGATGCAACTGAAATGCTTATTAGAGATCTTTGCTCTGGTTCATACTTGATCATTCCTGATCAAATAATACTTTTCTACTCCACAAGAATATCTTCTTATCCTTCAAGTTTGCTTCCTCTTCTTATCTCTTTCAACTCATTCAACTTGCATCTCATAAACTTTGGAATCATAACTTGACCTTTTACTCATACCTTTTAGATTGTCAAGTCAGCTCAAATACAACTTATAATAACCAATATTCATTACCTTAGTCAGCTATAATCAATAGGTAAAATAATTAATCTTCATAAGCCAAAATAAGAAAATTCTTTGGTAGCCGACCCAACTCGGTAGAAACTAATTCTGAAGCAATTTCCTATGTTAACTAATAGAAGCTCAGTTAACACTATGATCTTACAAAATTTATTTGGCAACTGAGTGAACTTGGTTAACGCTAACTCTATTAAACTTTCCCTTTGTTAGTCAAGTGAGTTCAATTAACATTCTTTTCTACTTGCCTTCCTTTGATGCCTAAGTGAGCTCAATAGAAACTACCTTTTGCACAGATTAAACTCAAGAATGCTCAGTAGACTAGGAAAATTGTCTTCATTGACCAAGTGAGCTTGGCATGTGTTGACTGTCAACTGATATGATATTTGTGTAACATCAAAGACAACACACAATTAATCAATTGTTTCCAATAATGAGAATGAAAGAAGGTGAGAATATTGCTCAATATGTTGCAAGGATAACAAAAATTGTTAATGCAATAAGAGGAGCTACTGCTAAAATAGATGATGATACTATACTAAAAAAAGTTTTAAGGATACTATTACCTGTATATGCTATTATATTTTCTACAATTCAAGAATTGAGATGTATTCAAGAGAATGATCTATCACTTAAAGGTCTAGTAGGTAGACTCACTACTTTTGAGTTGTCTAATTTTGATAATTACAAACCGAAAAACATTGAATCCACTTTCAAAGCTAAAGTGCCATTGAAGGAGCATGATGAGAAGAAGAAAAAGAAAAAGAAGTATGTGTCTAGTAATAGTGATATAGATGAGGAGGATGTTGAACAACTTAAAGCACTACTAGCAAGAAGATTCCACAAAGGTAAAGGCAAGTTCAAAGGTAAGTTACCTATCATTTGTTTTAATTGCAATGAGGTTGGTCATATTGCTGCTAGATGTCCAGAGAAGAAGAACTAAAAAGGTGGTGACAAATACAAAAGTAGAAGAGATGAAGATAGCAAGAATTACAAAGACAAAGGCAAGAAGTCTTGCTACATTGCTGAAGAGGAAAAAAGGACGATTTTGATGAACATGATGATGAAGTGTTGTATGTTGCAATGAAGGATGAATCTGATGAAGATGAGGCAACTGCACTCATGACTTGTGTGAACAAGAATGATAGATGGATCATTGACAGTGGGTGCTCACATCATATGACTGGAGACAAAAGTAAGTTCATTACCTTAAATTATTATGAAAGAAATAGTATAAGATTTGGTAATGATGCACCATGCTTGATAAAAGGAAAAGGTTCTATCAAACTCATAGATAAGATTTTGTGACAATACTTACTATGTTGAAGGACCTAACTATAACTGGTTGAGTGTGTCACAACTGAATAATTTGGGATGTAAGGTTGAGTTAGAAAACAAGATTGCTAAGATATATGATAGTAATGGGAAATTGATTGGAAAGGGTGATCAAACTAGAAGTAATATATTCTATCTTGATATAGAGTATGCCACTTGTCTTGTTGTAACATTTGATGATTTGTGGCTATGGCATAAGAGATTATTCATATTAACTTTGATAAATTTATTAGTATCAATAACATGAAGAAAGTTAGAAGTTTTCCTAAGTTGAAGAAACCTGACAATACAATGTGCAAACAATGTTAGTTAGGCAAAATGACAAAGTCATGTTTTAAGAGCAAAACTTACACCTCTAAAGAAATACTAGGAATTATTCATATTGAATTGTGTGATCAATTAATGTGCAAAGCTACAAAGGAGATAAGTACATTATGCAATTTTTTTATGACTATTCTAGGATGATGACAATTATGTTTCTAAAAAAAAAATATAATACTTTTCAAATGTTTTAGTGGTACTTGGCAAGAGTTGAAAAGGAAACAGGTAAACATTTGAAATGTTTGATATTTGACAGAGTAGGATAATTCACATCAAATGAATTTGAAATATTCTGCAATGACAGAGGAATCAAAATACAAACATCTACACCTAGAGCCCCTCCACAAAATGGAATTGTTGAAAGAATAAATAGGTCTATAATGGACAATGCTAGAACACTCATGATGGAGAAGAATGTTTCTTTAAAATACTGGAGAGATGCTATAAGTACACATTTCTATACCTTGAATAGTATACAAGTCAAAAAGGGTACTCATTCAACACCTTTTGAATTATGGTATGGATACTCACCAAATGTGAAATATTTTAAGGTATTTGGAAGAAAGTGTTACATTCTTAAAGATTTTAGGAATGGAAAACTAGATACAAAAAGTGAGAGAGGTATATTCTTAGGCTATTCTATAAGAAGTAAAGCTTATAAGTGTCTGAATACTAACACTAACAAAGTTGTGAAAAGTGCAAATGTGAATTTTGATGAATATACAAAAGTGTATAAGGCTAAACCTATGAAAGGACTAGAAGAATACAAATAATTTGTATACTTTATGAAGGTATGTCTACTAAATAAGATGCTGCAAATCAAGCTACAACCAACAACAAGTTTCGTGGATTGCCAAGTCACAGCCCATGAATGTTGAGTTGCATTCAAGAACTGAGCCATATTTAGATGCCGAGTTATAGAATGAAGTCAATGCACATTCTAATTCTAAGATTAGTGTACAAGAAAGGGATGTTGAACCACCTAATAGAGATGCACACAATGATCTTGATGTTGAAAGACAGAATGAAGAAACAAGAGTTGAGCCAAAATTATCTAGATATGTCAAAAGACATCATCCTACAACTCAAATCATTAGAGATAAAGATGCTAGACCAATGAAAGAAATAGATTGAGAAATGATACATGTTTTCTGAGTATGAAAGAATCTAAATCAGTGAGAGATGCATTAGAAGATGTGGAATGGAGTAAATCCATGGAAGAAGAAATTGAACAAATTGAGAAGAACAAAAAATGGAGTCTAGTTCCTAGATCCGAAGGCAAAAATGTGATTGGCACCAAGTGGGTATTTAGAAATAAACTAGATGAAAATGGTGAAGTCATAAGGAATAATGAAAGACTAGTCTACAAGGGATACGCACAAGAAGGAATTGACTATGGGGTAGGTGCACCAAGTTGTGGTGCCAAAAGGAGGGTATAAATGGACACCTTTTTTTTCTAAAATCAACAATTTCTAAACTTCAACAAGAATTTGAAGATAGTTACACTCAAAATTTTAAGATATGAAAAAAAAAGTAGTAGTCCTTTGAATCTAGTTTCTAAACTATTAATTTTTTTTCAAAATGGTTTAGCTTTAGGTCCTCAAAAAAGGGGGCCACATAAAGTGGTACTATTTATTTAGAAAAAATGTAACACAGTACAAAGTGTGGCCCCCCTAAAATTTTAACATTTTTTTTTGAAATTCTTTAATCTCTCTCATCAAAAGTTACCTAACACTATGTAGTTTATCCCAGATTTTTGGGTCATTTTATAATGTGTATTTTTCTTAATGAATTTTTTAATTGGACACATCCAAAGAATGTGAAATATTTGTGTCCCCTCTAGAAATGATTGAAAACTAATCTAAAATGAAAACTTCTTTTTTTCAAAGTGTGTAGAATGGAGTCTAGTTTCTAAAAAACTACATTGTTTTAAAATTTGATGAATGAGCTAAAATCTATAGCCCAATTAGTACATGTTAGTTTTTGACAAGAATGGACATACATTCAAAATAAATTATAGTTAAAAGGCTTGAAATAGTTCAAATAAAAAATAAATTATATGTTTATATAGCTAACACAGAGACCTAAAATGTCATGTAACCTAGTTTTATCAATGCTCAACCATGAGGAAACTTGAAGGAGAGCACACAAGAAAAATTAATCATTTTTTGTATGTTTGCAGAAAAACATGTCTCAAACTAGTTTAGAGACACCAAACCTTTGGGGTTGATCCCCTAGGGAAAACCAAACCTTAGGCTTGGAAGAATGTAAAGCTTTGAATAACATGCATGTGTTACATAATTTTTTTAAAAATTTGGGTCTTAATAGCGCGTATAGGCTTTAGTGCATATGCGCTTTAGTGCACACACACTATTAAGACCTAAATTTCAATAGAGAGGGAAGGAGAGAGGTAGAGAGGGTAGAGAATGAGAGAGATTAGAGGATGGGAAAAGAGAAAGAGGTGGGATAGGGAGAGAGGGAGGGATGAAAAAATATATATATATAGAGACAGAGTAGGGGATTGGAGAAGGTGGGATAGGGAGAGAAGGATAGAGAGAGAGAAAGAGAGAGTAGGGGATGGGAGAGAAAGAGAGAGAGAGAGAGAGAGAGAGAGAGAGAGAGAGAGAGAGAGAGAGAGAGAGAGTAGGGGATGGGAGAGAGAGTAGGGGATGGGAGAGAAAGAGAGTAGAGAGATAGAGAGAGATGGATGGGAGTGTGAGAGAGAGAGAGAGAGTAGGGAAGGGGATAGAGTGTGAGAGAGAGTAGGGGATAGGAGAGAGAGTGATAGAGAGTAGGGGGTAGTAGAGAGAGTAGGGGATACGATAGAAAGAGTGGGGGGTGGTAGAGAGAGTAGGGGATGGGAGAGAGAGTGAGAGTAGGCAACAAGAGAGAGAGAGTAGAGAGGGAGAGAGAGTGAGAGAGAGAGAGTAGGTAGTGGGAGAGGGAGAGTGAGAGAGAGGGGATGAGAGAGAGATAGAGAGAGTAGGGGATGGGAGAGAGAGTGAGAGAGAGAAAGTAGGGGATGTGTAAGAGAGAGATTAGGTAGTGGGAGAGTGAGAATGAGAGAGAGAGAGGGGGTGAGAGAGAGAGAGAGAGAGAGTAGGGGTGGGAGAGAGAGAGGGAGTAGGGGGTGGGAGAGAGAGTAGGGGATGGGAGAGAGAGTAGGGGGTGGGAGAATGAGAGAGTAGGGGATGAGGGAGAGAGAGTCAGAGAGAGTGGGTGGTGGGAGAGGGAGTGGGAGAGTGAGAACAAGAGAGAGGAGAGGGGGGATGGCAGTGTGTGTGTGAGGGAGAGAAAGCAAGGATGGGAGAGGGGAGAGAGAGCAAGAGAGAGAGTAGGGAATGGGAGAGAGAGGAAGTGTGAGAGAGAGTAGGGGATGGGAGAGAGAGAGAGAGTAGAGAGGGAGAGAGAGTAGGCAGTGGGAGAAGGAGTGGGAGAGAGAGGGAGAGGGGGGGAGAGAGAGGAGGGAATGGGAGAGAAGAGAGAGGGGGATGGAGGTGTGTATGTGAAAGAGAGAGAGTAGGGGATGAGAGAGGGGAGAGAGAGTAGCCCAAGAGAGAGTAGGGGATGAGAGAGAGTGTGTGAGAGAGGGAGTGAGAGAGGGGGAGAGAGAGAGGAGGATGGGAGTATGTGCAAGAGAGAAAGAGTAGGGGATGGGAGAGAGTAGGGGTTGGCATAGAGAGAGTACAAGATGGGAGAGAGAGTGAGAGTAGGGGATGGGAGAGAGAGAGTAGAGAGGGAGAGAGGGAGAGTGAGAGAGAGTAGGGGATGGGAGAGAGAGAGTGAGAGAGATTATTTGGTGGGAGAGGGAGTAGGAGAGGGAGTGGGAGAGAGTAGGGGATGAGAGAGAGAGAGAGAGTGAAAGAGAGAGTAAGTGGTGGGAGGGGGAGAGAGAGATTAGGGGATTGGAGAGAGAGTAAGTAGTTAGAGAGGGAGTGGGAGAGGGGGAGAGAGAGAGTAGGGGATTGGAGAGAGAGTAGGTAGTTGGAGAGGGAGTAGGAGAGGGAGATATATAGAGAGAGAGTATCCCGAGAGAGAGTAGGAATGAGAGAGGAGAGAGAGTGAGAGAGAGTAAGGGATGGGCGAGGAGAGAGAGCAAGAGGTAGAGTAGGGGATGGGAGTGGAGAGAGAGTGAGAGAGAGTAGCCTAAGAGAGAGAGATTAGGCGATGGGAGAGATCTAGATAATGAGAGAGAGTAGGTTGTGGGAAAGGGAGAGGGAGAGGGAGAGCAAGAGAGAGAGAGTGAGAGAGTAGGGGATGAGAGAGGAGAGATATTAGTTTGAGAGAGAGAGTAGGGGATTGAGTGTGAGAGATAGTGGGAAGTGGGAGAGGGAGTGGGAGAGGAAGAGAGAGAGAGGATTTGGGATTGTGTGTAAGAGAGAGAGAGAGGAGGGGATGGAAGAGAGAGAGAGTGAGAGAGTAGGGGATGGGAGAGAGAGAGTGAGAGAGAGAGTAGATGGTGGGAGAGAGAGTGGGAGTGGGAAAGCAACAGAGAGAGGGGGGATGGGAGTGTGTGTAAGAGAGAGAGGGGGGATGGGAGTGAGTGTAAGAGAGAGAGTAGGGGATGGGGGAGAGAGAGAGAGAGAGAGAGAGAGAGAGAGTAGGCAGTGCAAGAGAGAGAGTGGTGGGGATGGGAGTGTGTCTATAAGAGAGAGTGTAGGGCATGGGAGAGGAGAGAGAGCAAGAGAGAGTAGCTTGAGAGAGAGTAGAGGATGGGAGAGAGAGAGATTGAGAGAGAGTAGGGGGTGGGAGAATGAGAGAGAGTAGGTAACGGGAGAGAGTGAGAGAGAGAGTAGGCAGTGAGAGAGGGAGAGTGAGAGTGAGAGAGTAGGGAATGAGGAAGAGAGAGTTAGAGAGAGTAGGAAGTGGGAGAGGGAGTGGGAGAGGGAGAGCAAGAGAGATTAGGGGATGGGAGAGAGAGCGTGAGAGAGAGAGAGTAGGCAATGGGAGAGGGAGATAGAGAGAGAGAGAGTAGGGGATGAGAGAGAGATTAAGGGGTGGGAGAATGAGAGAGAGAGTAAGGGATGGGAGAGAGAGTGAGAGAGAGAGAGAGAGTAGGTGGTAGGAAAGGGAGTGGGAGTGGGAGAGTGAGAGAGAGTAATGGATGGGAGAGGAGAGAGAGTAGAGAGAGAGAGTAGGGAATAGAGTGTGAGAGAGTGAGTAGGCTATGGGAGAGGGAGAGAGGGAGAGAGAGAGAGAGACAGGGGGATGAGAGTGTGTTTAAGAGAGAGAGATTAGGGGATGGTAGAGAGAGTGTGTGAGAGAGAGTAGGGTAGGGGAGAGAGAGTGAGAGAGAGTAGGGTATGGGAGAGAGAGAGAGAGAGAGTAGGCAGTGGGAGAGGGAGTGGGAGAGGGAGAGCAAGAGAGAGGGGGGATGGGAGTGTGTGTAAGAGAGAGAGTAAGGGATGGAGAGAGTGAGAGAGTGAGAGAGATAGAGTAGATAGTGGAAGAGGGAGTGGGAGAGGGAGATCAAGTGAGAGAGTGTGATGGGAGTGTGTGCCTATGAGAGAGAGAATAGGGGATGGGAGAGGAGAGAGAGAGAGAGTAGGGGATGGGAGAGAGAGATTGAGAGAGAGTAGGGGGTGAGAGAATGAGAGAGAGAGTATGGGATGGGAGAGAGAGTGAGAGAGAAAGAGTAGATGGTGGGAGAGGGAGAGCAAGAGATAGTAAGGGATGGGAGAGAGAGAGCGAGAGAGAGAGAGAGTAGGTGGTGGGAGAGGGGGTGGGAGAGGGGGATCAAGAGAGAGAGAGAGAGAGATTAGGGGATGGGAGAGAGTGAGAGAGTAGGTGATGGGAGAGGGAGTGGGAGAGGGAGATAGAGAAAGAGAGTAGGGGATGGAAGAGAGAGTAGGGGGTGGGAGAATGAGAGAAAGAATAGGGGATGAGAGAAAGTATGAGAGAGAGTAGGTGGTGGGAGAAAGAGAGTAGGGGATGGGAGAGAAAGAGAGAAAGAGTAGGTGGTGGGAGAAGGAGAGAAAGAGAGAGGGTAGGGGATGGGAGAGAGAAAGTGAGAGAGTGAGAGTGAGAGAGAGAGTAGGAAATGAGAGAGGGAGTGGGAGAGGGAGATAGATAGATAGATAGAGAGTAGAGAGAGAGAGAGAGAGAGAGAGAGAGAGAGAGTAGGGAATGGGAGAGGAGAGAGAGAAAAATAAAGTAGGGGATGGAAGGGGAGAGAGCGAGTAGGGAGAGAGAGTAGGGGATGGAGGATGGTGGGATAGGGAGGGATTATTTTTCACATAGTGCATACGTGCTTTATAATGTGTACCCACTATATGAAAACACCAAAAAATGGTCATAACGAAAGTTTGGGTCCCTATTGATCCATATTCTTCTTTTTGTCTATTGTGTATTCTATTGTTCTGATAGAAAACATGGGTTTCATGCTATTGGAAGTTAGCAAACACTATTTGAAGGCTTTTTGAACATTCTTTCATTCTATTCCAAGCTAACAAACACCAAACTCAATCATTGGATACACTATTTGAAGGCTTTTTGAATATTCTTTCTATATAAAAGGTTAGTGCAATCCTTTTTAAATATTCTAAGTTATTATATAAAGAAAAATTTGATTATAATTTGACATGTTTAATATATTGTGAATTCATTGAAATTTTTATGTTTGAATGAATAATTATTTGGAAATGGTTAGAAATTTGACAAGTTGTTTAATATATATTGTGTCTTCATTGAAATAATTGTAATTTTTATATGTATTTGAATGGTTTGTAGTTTACAAATTGTAAGTAATTAAGATGTTTGAATAATTTGACATATATAAATTATCATCATGCCAAGGAACAAACCAAAAACTCAAACAATGGAAGAGAGGGAGAGAGATTTGGCAATTAAAAGAGATAAAATGAAACTACTATGTGAACAAAGAAAATGGCAAAGCAATAATGAAGAATTGACTTTTGAAGAGGAACAAGAACCACTAATACAAAGAAACAAAGAGGAAGAATTGAAAAGACAAAGAGAATGAATGAGATTGTTACACTCAAGAAGACAACTAAATTGTGAAGCTACACCATCTTCCAATGTTGGATTCATACCATCATCTCATGTTGAAGAGATGTCAATTTGTAGATCTAACGATGTAAACACTCCATTATGTCATGTTGAAGGCACAACATCAACATATCAAGTAGGTGATATTCCATCTTTTGCACATTATTTCCAAGGCACATCATCTTTAATTCAAGGTATGCAAAGCACTCAACCTTGTGTTGATGTCCAAAATGTTGAGAGAATGAAAGAGATTATAACACCACCTAAAATTCATTTTAGAAGACCAAAATATTTGATTGATATTGATACTAACATTTTGAAATCAATGCCTGACAAGATTAGCAAGCATACTTGTCAAAGAAGAGTTAATCATATGTGGAGATTATTCTTTGAAGAACTAAATATTATAGGTCAATGCCAATTATTTGTTGCAATGATGAAGAATTTGAAATTTAGGGCTATCATGAAGATTCTTGGGCTAAGAACGATGGATGATCCAAATGAAAAAAGCATTGTAAAGAATCTAATGAGTGCTAATGACAAAGTGGGTTTTAAATTATGCACCAAAGATAGTAATATCAAAAGATGAGTACTTACATCGACAATAGTAAGTACCCAAATGAAGAAAGCTCAAGTCATGAGAAAGATAATAAAAATATTGAAAATCAGTAGAGGTACTCTAAGGAGAGCCATGCTAAGGCATGAAGGATTGGAAGATCCAACAAAAAATAAGTTATGGACATTTAGTGGTAGACTACCATGAAAGGATACAAAAATTAGTGAAGCTTTGAAATTATTCATCAAAGATTTTTTGAAAAATAACACACATGTTTCCCCTAATCAAAGAGATGTTCTAAGAAGTTGGATTGGTAGCCAAAATTGCAACCCACATGTAAAACATTTTTTGGACTCAACTCAGACACAATTTTTTTCAAAATTTATTGGCATGTATCCTCAAATTCAAATAAGTTAAAGATTTTTGGAGATGGGTAAACCTTTTTATGTGAAGATAAATCACACATGCACAACTTGTTATTGTAGGATACATATTAAATTTTTTAACCATTTTGATGTTTTAAGGCATATATCTGTGTTTTTGCATTCTAATTTTATTTTGTAGGATTGTGACATGAATGAGCCATCTAGATCTTCAAGGGAGTTCATATCCAACATTTTATGTGAAATAGAAGATGGCCAACAATTTTACAAGACATCATGCTTGGATGGTACATGCTTATTTTGTGGTTCTTTGCAACTTTTATCAACTTGTGAAAATATGGATAGTACACATCCAATTGGAAATGAAATAGTAGATTATGAAAAATATAAGACAGTGACGTATGCTCTAAAAGATGGGAAACAGGGTAAAAGATGTGATTTAGTCATTGAAAAGATTCTAGTGTATGAGTTCATGAAGATTTTTCATGAAAATATTATTTATGAGTATGTAAGGCATACACATAGAGCCATTACAAGTGTGCAAGGATATGTTTCCATTAGATACCATTGTTTTGGTTTTAGAATTCATAAAGAACTACACACTACAACCACAAAATGAGGTGCTAGAAAAGTTTTATAATTCTTAGCAGGTTTCCATATTTGTTCACATAACATTCATGTATTCACCTACAAGTACAGAGGATAACAAGAATATTTTGAGGGAGTACCATTTTTACATCAGTGATGATCAATCACATTTTACAGAGTTTGTACATGGTTGGTTTCAACTATTTTATGGAGATTTGGCTAATAGGGACATACCATATCGTTAGCACATTATTTGGTCAGATAATTGCACGTCTTGATTCAAAAATGTAGGGATGCTCTATTGTTTGAGCAAGATGTAGAGGTTGCCTAGAATTCAATATATGTGGAATTTTATAGAGGTAGGTCATGGAAAGGGAGAGCATGATGGTGCAGGCGCATGCATCAAAAGAGACTTAGCTTGTAAAGAACTAAAGTACAAAGATGGAGCAATATTGACAAATCCAAAATCCATTGTCTAGTGGTGTAACACTACAATGGGTCCAAGTAAGGAAGGTGATTCTACGATTTGTAGATATTTTTAGTTGATAGATAATACTAACATTGCACCATATGAGGATTGTTGCATAGTAATAGAATCAAGTGAGTTTCACTCTTTTAGAAGCTCTAATGCAAGTTCATGGAGTATCCACACATGAAAAATGGCATGCTATTTTCCATCATGTGTAGAGGAAAATTAGGATGAGTGTGAGTCAATTGAATGGGTGGACAAATGGGATATATGGGTTTTGCACCCAATTAACACCTATCATCCCCCACAAGCACTAGAAATGGTAGAGATAGATTCATACATTGACTTTGACTACATTTTGTACATTTATCACTATAGGCCATATTTTTTTTGTTATTGCACTTGAAGACAATGAAGTAGGGACAAATTATTATTTGTGTCATTTTGTCCAAGCCAAACAAAAATTGGATTGCTTGGTTATAGATGATGAAGGTTTAGAGGACCATATTAGTACAGTGGTTGTAAATTACACATGGCTTAGATGATATTCTATTAAGAACCCTAACTTGCGATTATTTGAGGATTGGAAAGTAGAAAGGAAGATTATTCATTATTTGAACCTTATTGTCACATCAAATGTACACTTGATAAAATATGGTGGAGAGCCACATAATAAGACTCTTTGGAAAGTTAGTGAGTCAGACTATGAGGCAATACTTGGGACATTAAAATGTAGAGAAAATCTAGCTAGTTCATTAGATTGAATAGGGAGGGATGGAGGGAGAGAGAGAGATCTAAGCGAAAAAGACACAACCCTCCAATAGGTAATAAATAGTCATTCTAAGAATTTGAAGCAAGTGCATCCAATAAAGAAAAGGAACATCATTGAAGGATCTATATGCATATATGAATATTAACCAATAAAAAATATAAAGGAATATAGATATAGAGTATTGTATACAACAAATATTTTTCCAAACCAACAACAATAAGTCATTCATAATAGTCAAACAATGAAAATATATGTGTGTGTGTGTGTGTGTGTGTGTGTGTGTGTGTGTGTGTGTGAACTTGATTATTCTTACATATGTATATAGTATTATTGGCCAAATTAGAATTAACAAAATGATATTGCACATAATATCCATTACAAAATCTCATGGAAGCTTTGCAATTTTAATAGTTATATTCTTTAGTCCCAAAAATGGACATTACAGATATTGCTCACTAATCCTTTACAATAGAAAATGTTTACAAAAGTTGGCGTGTACTTGTATGCAGAAATCATATATTACATAAATCCCACATTGAAGTAGCTAGCTAGCTGCTCAAAAAATGGTAACTAAATACAAGAGGGATCATAAAGATACCTTAATAAACTAGTATCCCCTTTACTCAAGCAACATCTTGGTCATCTACTTGACTGGGACATTTAAACTCAAGTCTCCATTTAAAGGTGGCAATGAGCTCTTTGTTGTTTTGTTAAGGTCATTAATATATTTTGATGAATGCATGAGGAGTTCATTGATTGGTAAGAAGCTTAAGGATAGGCATTCGATTTGATTTTATGCACATTTGTGCTTTAGGAGGAACTACAATGGTCATTGGCAATGTATGAGCAAAAGTTGCTAGCAACTTTTTAAAAGTTACTTAGCAACTTTTCTTATTTTCTTATTTTTCCAAATTTATGAAGAGGCTAAAAAGCTCTAACCAAACACAATATTGATGGGAAGAATATAAAGGTGATGAGAAACCCCGAACCAAGAGTTGGTGAAAGTCATTGTATGGCTAATGTTCAGAACAATAGATTGTATGCAACAAGCTTTGAGGAATAGTCACTTTCATGACTAATTTCTTGTGAATAGAGTGGAGTTTTGTGTAAATTTTCAATGCATTATTGTTTAGATTCTTATAGTTTTGGTAGTTTTTTATAAAATTATTTTCAAACTATATAGTGTGCTGCTAGTTTTGACATACCATGTAAATTAGGGGTTGTATCTTTGGTTTCCACCATGGGAAAACCATGGAACCTTGGAATCTAGAAGTGCAAACCCTATTTTTTGAGCTTTCCCTAAGTGAATACTTTAAGGCCCTTGGATGCAAATGAAACCCTTTTTTTGAGCTTTCCCTAAGTGAATACAACAGTATCTGGCTAAGAGTGGACAACAACAAATTGGCTCTAGAATGTAGAGAAGTGGGTTTTAAGCTAAACCATTTGGAGGGATTCAAGAGGAGTATTAGAAGGTGTTATGTTATGAAGGAGAATTTTTGATAAGCTCGAGAAGGTGTTTAAAGAGTAAGGACAATAGGGAACCCTCAAAAAACCTTAGTTTTAGCATAATCGTTGTAAAACTTTTTAGCAGCTCAAGATGCCAAAAATCCTTTAGGGTTGGTCATTGGAAATAATTTTTCTTATTACTAGATTTTATGAAACCTTAAGTAAAATTTGGTAAAATCCCTATAAATCTACAAGGAGGCCTAATTAGGGCTCCTCTAATAGCCCTGTTTATGAAGGAACTATTCAATCAAGTATCAACCCAACTTGACTATCACTTTGATCATGTGGAATAGGTAGTTAAACCTTTGTAAAACTCCTCAAAATCCTTGGTAGAGATTTTTTTGGTGAAAAATCATAAATGATCCTTATAAGCCTATAGAGAGTTGGTTGCTAGAGAGCAAACTTGCAATGCTAAGGACTTTGAATTCTTGACTTGGTGGGTAGGTTTGGGTAGGTTGGGGGATCCTTGACTATGAAGGAATCCTAGAGACCATTAGAGGTGTTAGAAGAACATTTAGATCTATTTGAGGATTAGAAGCTTAGAATAGCTAGTCTATCCCAAGTTTCCCCATCACATGCCCAGCTTGAGTATCCTAGCTTCCCAAAACCTGTAAATGTGAGGCCATTGATGAATAGGCATTTCTAATTGAAACATCTATGGTGCTAGAATGAAGTGTGTAACCAAATTATTTTCCTACTAATGAGCCAATTTGATACTTCACTTCAGATTGCTCCATGGATAATTCTATAGCACTTGTTACTTCTCTATTTGAAAATTTTGTGTCTATGTACATATCCACTCTTTCCTAATAGTTGTAGGTTTTATCTCTTCATCCTAATTAATTGGCATACCCTGGATGGCACCAAGATAACCATTTTCTTTTGAAATTTCCTTTTCTTTTAGATTAATCTCTCTATTAATTAGCTTTTCTATATCTTCCTCTATATATTTAATAGATATAATTGCAATTCCTCTTTATATATTTCTCTATATATTAAGCTTTCCTGCATAGGAATGAGAAGGCATGGAAAGTCAAGCCAACTGTTGGGCATTGTATTAAAAAAGGTAGTAACTAGATTTCACTTGTAGGACTTGGAAAAAGTTCTAAACTATTAAAAATAACTAAAAACACCTATTCCTAGGCTATCTTGACCAAAACTCAGAAAGACCCAATTTTTCTTAATTAGCAACTTTTGCTTATATCTTGCACAAAGAGGTCTAGGCATACATATCTTGCTCATATCTCTCTCACCGTGTGTTGTGGGATTAAACTATCCATTCTGTTAGCTCTGGAGAGCTAGGTAAACCCTAGCCCCAAGCTCCTCCCATCCCATTAAGTGCTCGAACATTCTCAGGCATGCCAAACCAAATTATCCCTAAGAGTCACTAAATTCCATAGGGAAGAAATATTTGATGGGCATATCCTAGAGATTGTGCCAGGTATGGGTGCAATTCTAGGTGCTATAGGACTATGTTGCAGAGACCTACAATAGCCTCTCTTTCTTTTTTGAGATCTTATTTCATTTTGATTTTCTAACCCCATCTTAGGTGATGCTGAAACTTGTAGTATTTTCTAGTACAAAGTTGCCAACTATAGAATCTCCCTCACTATTCCTTGTGGGATTGAATTGTTTGTTTTGGTATCTCTGGTGACTAGGTAAACCCAAGCCCCAAGCTTCTCCAATCTTTTTGAGCACTCAAATGTTCTCAGCCATGCCAAACTGAATCATCCCTAAGAGTCACTAAATGCCATAAGGTAGCAATATTTGATGGGGAATATCTTAGAGCTCTTGCAAGGTATGGATGAAATTCTAGGTGTTGTAGGACCATGTTGTAGAGACCTATAATAAACTCTCACTTTTTAGAGATCTTAATCTATTTTGGTTTTGCGACCCCATTTTGGGTGATGCTAAAACTTGTAGTGTTGACCAGTATAAAATTGCCAACTATCAAATCTCTCCCACCTTTTATCATGGGATCAAACTATCTATTTCATTAGCTCCAAGTGGCCTGGTAAACCCTAGCTCCAAGCTCCTCCCATCCTATTGAGCACTCAAACATTTTGAAGCATGCCAAATTGAATCATCCCTAAGAGTCACTAAATGCCATAGGGAAACAATCTTTGATAGGGCATGTCTCAAAGCTCATGTGAGGTATGTATGTGATTATAGGTGCTATAGGATCATGTTGTAGAGACCTAAAATAATCTCTCTCTCTCTCTCTCTCTATTTGGAGATCTTATTCTATTTTGATTTTGTGACCCCATCTCGGGTGATGCTGAAACCTATAGTGTTGGCTAGTACAAAGTTGCCAACTACTGAGTCTTCTTCACTGTTCCTCATGGGATTGAATTGTCTATTTTGTTAGGTCTAGGTGACTAGGTAAACCCTAGCCCCAAGCTTCTTCTATCCCCTTGAGCACGGAAAAATTCTTGAGCACATCGAATTGAGTTGTCCCTAAGACTCACTAAATGCTATAGTTAATGATCTTTAACGGGGCATATCTCAAAGCTCATGTGAGGTATGGATGCGATTCTAGGTGCTATAGGATTGTGTTGTGGAGACCTACACCAACCTCTCTATCTTTTTGGAGATCTTATTTTATTTTGAATTTGCAACCCCATCTCAGATGATGCTGAAACTTGTAGTGTTAGCTAGTAGAAAGTTGCCAACTATTGAATCTCCCTCACTGTTCCTTGTGAGATAAAACTATCTATTCTATTAGCTCTGGGTGGCTAGGTAAATTCTAGTCACAAGCTCCTCTTTTTTTATTAAGAACTTGAACATTCTTAGGCACGCCAAGCCAAATCATCCCTAAGAGTCACTAAATGTCATAGGGTAGTGATATTTGATAGGGCATATCTTGAAGCTCTTGTGAGGTATGGATGTGACTCTATGTGCTATACGACCATGTTATGGAGACCTACTATAATGTCTCTCACTTTTTGGAGATCTTATTCTATTTTAATTTTGTGACCCCATCTTAGGTGATGCTGAAACTTGTAGTGTTGGCCAATACAAAGTTGCCAACTGTTGAATCTCCCTCACCTTTCATTGTGGAATTTAACTCTCTATTCTGTTAGCTCTAGATAGCTAGGTCAACCCTAGCTCTAAGCTCCTTCTATCCCATTGAGTGCTCAAACATTCTCAATCAAGCCAAATCAAATCATCTCTAAGGGTCACTAAATATCATAGGGTAGCAATATTTGATGGGGTATATCTTAAAGCTCGTACAAGGTGTAGATGTAATTCTAGGTTCTATAGGACAAAGTTGTAGAGAACTACAATAACCTCTCTTACTTTTTGGATATCTTATTATGTTTTGATTTTGCAACCCCATCTTGTGTGATGCTAAAATTTATAGTGTTGGCCAGTACAAAGTTGCCAACTACCAAATCCCCCTCACCATTCATCATCAGATCAAACTATCTATTTTGTTAGTTGTAGATGGTTGGGTAAAACCTAGATCCAAGCTTCTACCATCCTGTTGAGTGCTCAAATGTTCTTGGGCATGTCAAACTAAATCATCCCTAAGAGTCACTAAATGTCATAGGGTAGCAATATTTGATGGGGTATATCTCAAAGCTTGTGCAAGGTATGGATGTAATTCCAAGTGCTATAGGACCATGTTGTAGAGACCTACAATTACCTCTCTCACTTTTTGGAGATCTTATTCTATTTTGATTTTGTGACCCCATCTTAGGTGATGCTAAAACTTGTAGTGTTGCCCAGTACAAAGTTGCCAAATCCTAAATCTCCCTCACTATTCCTTGTGTAATTTAATTTTCTATTCCATTAGTTCCAAGTGGCCAAATAAACCCTAGACCCAATATCCTCCTATCCCATTGAGCTATTGAATATTTTCGGGCACACCGAACTGAATCATCCCTAAGAGACACTAAATGCCATAGGGAAATGATCTTTAACATGGCATATCTTAGAGATCATGTGAGGTATGGATGTGATTCTAGGTGCTATAGGACTATGTTTTAGAGACCTATAATAGCCTCTCTCACTTTTTGAAGATCTTATTTCATTTTGATTTTGCGACCACATCTTCGGTGATGCTGAAACTTTGTAGTGTTGCTAGTACAAAGTTGCCAATTATCAAATCTCTCTCACCTTTCATCATGTGATCAAACTATCTATTTTGTTAGCTCTGCATGGCTAAGTAAACTCTAGCTCCAATCTCCTCATATCTTGTTGAGTGCTAATACATTCTTAGGCATGCCAAACTAAATCATCCCTAAGAGTCATTAAATGCCATAGTGAAATGATCTTTGGTGGTTCATATCTCAGAGCTTGTGTGATGCTGAAACCTATAGTGTTGGCCAGTAAAAAGTTGCTAACTGCCAAATCTCCTTCACTATTCCTCATGGGATCAAACTATCTATTCCATTAGGTCTAGGTGGCTAGGTAGTCCTAAGCTCCTCCCATCCCATTAAGTGTTCATATATTCTCGGGCACACTAAACTAAATTGTCCCTAAGAGTCACTAAATGCCATAGGGTATTGATCTTTGATAGGGAATATCTCGGAGCTTATATGAGGTATGGATGCAATTCCAAGTTCTATAGGAATGTGTTATAGATACCTATAATAACCTCTCTCATTTTTTGGACATCTTATTCCATTTTGATTTTGCAAACCCATGTCGAGTGATGCTGAAAGTTGTAGTGTTGGCCAGTACAAAGTTGCCAACTGTCGAATCTCTCCCATCTTTCATCATGGGATCAAACTATTTATTTTGTTAGCTTTATATGGCTGGGTAAACTAGCCCCAAGCTCCTCTCATCTTGTTGAACACTCAAACATTCTCGAGCATATCGAATTGAATCATCCCTAAGAGTCACTAAATGCCATAGGGCAGCGATATTTGATAGTGGTAACTGGATATGTCATCTCATCCAATGATGGAGACTCATGATCATTTTGAACATGTTTTTTTTTTATGGTAGTAAGGTAATCCTTGTTTGTAATGTCAAGGAACTTGAGGTCACCTATAAACCCAAGTTGCTTTAGTCCTAACAATTTTTCTTTTTTTTTTTTTTGTTTTTTTTTTTAATAAGTTGACTCAATAAGTGTTTGGAGAGTCTATACACCTTATATATGTCCTATGTTCTACCAAAAAACACTTGGTTTAGTTCTAGGAAGAGTTAGTGCAAAAATTGTATTTTGTAATAAAAGTTGCTAACATTTTTTTTGGCAATTTTAGCAATTTTTTGGAAAATGTTGAAATTAACCTTGTAATCAATCAAACCAACTAGTAATTGGATGGAATGGATATAAAATGATGAAAATAACCTCTATGAATTTAGAGGAGGCATAAGGTTTTGGTGATTATTAAGTTTTTTTATATGGCAAGGAATCATTGTTGATGTTAAACTTGTTTATAGTATCATTGAGTTATTGTCAAATATCATTACTTCCTATTTTGAACCTATTGGTACTTGAAATAGACTCAATATTTAAAATTTTTTAGTATGAGATCTTGAATCACTTTGAACCAAGGTTCAAAATAGTTCAAAGTGGTTCAATTGCTAAAATGGTTCTACAAGCTCATTGGTTCAATGTGGCACAATAGATGTGTTCAGGAGGTTGTTATTAGAATCTGCTAGGTTGTGGTCAAAATCTCAAGTGCAGTATTTTAGAAGTTTAATTCAGATTCAAGGATGCCAGTTCCTAGGTTCAAGGTCTCAAGCTCACATTCACCAGTGCAAGGTTTTCTTTTAAATGTTTCAAAGTTTTTCCTAAGGTCTTGGTTAGAGATTTCAACTATTTGTGATCCAAGTTCCCTTTCAGGTTGTTAGAGTGAGATTTGTTTGGTTCAAATTCAAAGTATGAAGTTTGGGAAAACCATCTTTGAAAGTGCAGATCCAAGGTCGAGTCCAAAGGAAGGTTAAGATTCACACTCTACTTTTCAACCAAGAATTTTCATTTAAATGCTATAATGATAGAGATAATAGGAAGATATAACCATACTCAATTACCTTAGATCGTGAGGAGAATCAATGTCACCATTATATGGTTGGAGGATTCGAGTAGAAATGCAAAATCTAGACATTGAATACCTTGACATGATACAATTAGAATAAGTATCTATGAATCTAAAGACTGTTGGAATGGAGATAACTGCATATCAAAATTGAGTGTATGTTTTGCAACCATTAAAAGTGACAAGGTTGGCCTTATGAAAATACTATTTTGTATATACTATAGACACCTTATATAAAATATCACACGGGCCATTGGCAAGAGTGGAAAATTAAAATCTTTGCAAAGTTTTGTAATGGATGAAAGAAGTGAGGCTTCACATCTTGGATGGGAAGGTCATGCCAAGGCTAAAGCTCAAGGGCCCCAAGACTCTTCCTAATGTTGATACATGAATTTAACCATGAAAGAACCTATGAAACACATGAAGTAAGGAATGTTCAATACTAGATATTATGTGGTTGGATGACTAGTTAAAAAGGATATTCCCATAGATTACACACATGGGTTAGGTTTTCATCAAGTTTTATACGGTGCCACTCATCTAACAAATTGTGTAAGAAATGCATTGGATCAATGTGAGCTTTAGCAAAGATAATTATTCTATTAAGAAGAACCGAGTTGATTTTAGTCACCTGATATACTTGTCTCTGTCTATAAGGACATCTAGTGATAAGTTCAGGGACCTCAGGTTGATTATAATGACACACTCTAGAGTCAATTGGTTAGAATTCTATAGATTAAAGAACATAGAACTGAGGCCTTGTCACGGCTTGTGGAAATTATGCCAAAGTCAAATATGGATGGGTATTGGAAAACAAAGAAAGCACCATGGGAAGGCACAGTGTACAAGATGTAACTACTGGAGGTAACAGATATCAGTTGTAGGAATGTATGGATAAAACCAAATCCATGGACCATCACATAAGAAAAGAAGGCATCAAGACACAAAATTCACATTCATATTGTTTAGGAGCTTGCATATTAACATGGAGATAGGAAAGTTGATTCTACTTTTCAAATCTTTGCACTATGATAATTACAAAAGGCTGAGGAAGACCTAACATTCATACATCTAGAGGAAGATCACGCATGGGATGTCATGAAGATAATTGTGTCTATATCTAACATAGGTTGACAGAGTAATACCTACCAAGTGTTTGATCTAGAAAGACCAACAACAATTGAGTCTTGAAAATCATGGGTAGAACAACTTGAGGAGATCACTTGGTTTGATACAACAACACTCCAACCCATGAAATAAAAAGAAGCTTAGATGTTGGGATTTTCCCAAGAAAATCATTAGATTATGAATGTGAATACAAATTAAATTCAAAGGAATTCCTCCATCAATTTGTGAAGATTGACAATGTAGTGTGAAAAGATAAAACATGGTAGAAAATGAATCTATCGACTTCTATTAAGAAGGTTTGGACTACTGGTGCTTGCAATGATCTTTTTCTTTTGTCTTTATATCTTTCAAAATCCTTGGCTTTGAAAAAATATGAAATGGTGATTCGATGCATGAAAACCATCAAGGCATCATGAAGATCAGAGGTATTATTGATTGAAATACCATCATTGCCAAAGACATGATTATTAGAAGCTATTGGGTCTTATAGTAATAAATTTCTCCAAATAAGTGCCTAGGTGTCAATCACCCCATATTTTGAGATAGTACATCACTTTATTAAGGAATCTATATATGCCTTCTTATAACTTAAATAAAGTAGGGTATAACGTGGCTCATAACAAAAAAATGGGAGGTGCCAAACATTCAAGAAGCAGTTAATGTAACTAGTTAGAATCATCACAGAAGAGGAGATAAATATGGGAGATGGGGATAATGAAAGGGTTGGAGTCTTTCTTTTTTGGGTAGAGATTGTAGACTTTGTGCTATAGGGTAAAGCCTGAAATGGTAGACAAACAAGTAGTAGATAGGGGAGTTTTATTTTTCCAGTGGACTTTATGCTATAGAAAAGAGGGTTTTCATCTTCTTGCAATTGTAATGCAAGGAGGATATATTTTTTTTTTAGAATTGTAGTCTTTTATGTGTATCAAACAAAAAGTCTATGTTGTTTTGTTGTGTTTAGAGGAGGAGAATTTAGTATATCAATACTTTGCATTTGCATGTTGACTTTCTAATCAATGGTTTTTTTGTTTTTTCTTGGCAAAAGGTGGCAAGCCATTGGAAATATAATTATATTAATAAAGCTAGTTTAAGGGCTTGTAAAGGGAAGAACTCAGCAAGAAACCCTTCAGTCTTTACCCAAATTACAAGACTTCCTTCGCTAAAAGTTACATTTGTGAATAATATAAATTCACAAATTTACAAAAAGCATCATACTAAGAAAAAAATTATGAAAATGACAACTTTACACCCCAACAACCTTAGCCTCAAATTGGTATGCAACAAAAGTATTAAATATACAAATAAAAAGGAAAAGGAATCTCCTCAAGTATACTAGCATGAGACTATAAAACCATGAACTAGTAGAAAGCATGTTTTATCCATTACAATGATCACCAAAAGAACCAACTATACAAGTATTTAGTCAATCAATAAGATTCCCACTCCATCTTAGAAGGTTCTATAGAACAAGATTTATTGTGCAAAGAACATTAACAAATAAAGTAAATATTCACAAACCAAAACTAAATTCACATATATGTTTAGACAAAGAAAAGAAAACAAAAAGTGCAAACCTCACAAGAGAAAACACTCCATGCTTTCTTGATTCTGTAGATGTGTCCTTTTGATGTGGATGTATGCTCAAGATGCTCAAAAGCTGCTTCAATGGAGGTGGGTAATGGCAAATTGGTAGCTTTGTGAGCTCTCAATTTGGCATTATAAGGGTAAGATTGATGGCTTTGGTTCTCAAAATAGCATGGTAACTTTAGCTCAAAGATTGTTGATGAAATGGCTTGGGATGGGATTCAATTTATAGGCCAAGGGGTAGAGGGCTTAGATGCAAGGATGGGGAGATGGTTAAGGAGGGCTAAGATGAACTCAAAGGGGAGCACATGGATTGTGCTTGTTTAGCACCAATGGGAAGGTGACACTTGTCACAAGGAGGATGAGTGTGAGAGGGTAGGGTAAAGGGTTGGTTAAAGGCATGATGAGTGGGGTTGAGTACGTAAGAGATATGTAAGAGGAATGAGTGTGGAAGAGGGAAGAGTGTGGAAGATGGATGTAAGAGTCATGAGTGGCCTTGTAAGAGTCTTTTATGTTTTGTAAGAGCACTCATGACTGGGTGGTTGGGATTTTTGAGGGGAGACTTTGGTTTGGTTTAGGAAAGTCTTAAAATTGTTTAGGGAATGTGAAAACATTAGGGGGTGGATTAGGCTTGGGTTTAGGATTAGATTAGGGATGTTAGAGATGTGCAAGTGGATGGCATTAATGAGGGTGGGTGAGTTAGTGGCTAAGCTAGGTTAGCATGGGTGGATGGGGTGGATTAGGCTAAATGAAGGATTAGGGATAAGTTAGGGGTTTTTAGATTTGAGGATTTTTATTTATCAAATAGATTTATTTAATAAATGGGGATTTTTGGAATTAGATAGAAGAATAGGATTTAATTGATAAATGATAGGTTATTTGATTTATCAATTAGGACTATAGATGATTAATTAAATTAATCAGCTAGGGGATGGCAAAGGATTAATTAAATAGGAATTTAATTAATGATGCCTTTAGAGATGGCTAAATTAGATTACCAAAGTGGTATAATCAAATTTAGGTGACTACAATTTCTAGATCACCATTTGAGGTTAATTTGTATATTTTTCTTTGGAGGGCAATCTGTTCACTAACAAAATATAAAACTCATACTTTTTTAGAATGAGACACCACTTTAGTTGCATGTTATCACTAAATGGAGTTAGTGGAAGATGTTAAGGTTCTTCTTGGTTGTCTTAATATCCATTTCATGGGTTTGAAACATAATCACTTCCCTTTGTGAAGAGTTGTCCAAAAATCAACAAATTGCATGTTTTTGCAAAGAAAATAGTCATAGGATGTTGGAAGATTTTTTTCACTCATAGGATGTTGAAGAATCTCTTGGAAGGATGGAATATATGATAGATTAAAGTTTTTGAGATAGTTATTAGGTGTTCCTTGAAGTATATAAGGTGTTAGTTTGAAGAGAGAAGTTGATTATGATCCATTTCTCAAATTTACTCATTTTTCCCTTATTATTTCCTAAGTCTTGAATAGGGAAAGTGATCAAGTAATTTTTTGAAGTTGGGTAGAAGTTTGTTTAATTTTGTAACCAAGTTGGAAAGAGTCTTTGAAGACACTTGGGAAGGTGGGGAACGTAGTTTTCCTTAAAAGTGTTCTCACTAGCAATCCACTAGCTTTTGGTGTGAGCATTCTACATAATTTTGGATGCAAATTACATTAAAATAAAATACATGTTCAATGTACTTAAAATGTAAAAAAGAAAAATAAGATATATATTATGATAACCAATAATTTCATACATGAACAAACATATTGTATATTAACCAATAATGTCACAAGTCTAATAATGCCATGCATCAAATATATGTCATACATCAAATATAAAATGTCATATATACATCAAATGTATATCAAATATGTCTACCAACATAAATTCCAACATATATGTCCACTAATGCCTAAACATGTGTGTCTATCAACTATATCTTATCCTTCCAATGAGGGGAAAGAAACAAATCCCTAGAGGTCTTTGGTATTCATGTCAAGGGAGATAATGGGGATGATGGGATCTTCCTCACATGCTTTCTCATCCTCGTGTTTAGGATCTTCTTAACTCGAGCTGATACAAACAAAGTAGATATGAATCAATAATTATTATACATTAAAATAAAATAAATGCACACACAAAATTAATTATTTTCTTACTACCATCAAATACTCACTTTGTATGTCCACCTCAAAGGCTCGCAGATGATTAGGTGTAATAAGTGTTGGATACAATTTGTTAGTTGTGTGTTGTCTTTGATGTTACACAAATGTCATACCTTATCATTTAGTATATGCTAAGCTGAATTAGGTAGTGAAGATAGTTCTTAGTTTCTACTGAGCATTCTTGTGTTTACCTAGCTTAGTAGGTAGTATCTACTGAGTTCACTCGAGTGTTGAAAGAAAAGTTGTAGAAAGAAAGTGTTAATCAAGCTCACTCAGGTAATGAAGGAAAGTTGGATGGAACTAGTGCTAACTGAGCTCACTCAATTGCAAAGGGATTTTTGTATGTTTGAAGTATTAACCAAGCTTCTATTTGTTAACTTAGGAAAATTTTTTACAATTAGTTTCTACCAAGTAGGGTTGGCTACCGAAGGATTTTCTTATTTCGTTACATTAAGCTTAATTGATTTATCTATTTGTTCTAGCCAACTAAGGCGATGAATATTGATTATCCTAAGTTGTATTTTAGCTAACTTGACAAAGTGGAAGATATAAGGCCAATTTGTGATTTCAAAGTATGTGTGAAAAGAGGAAGTAAATGAGAAAATTGAGATGATGAGATTGAAGATCTATTGATAAGTGGAGGAAGCAAATTTGAAGGATAAGTACAATATCCTTGTGGCCAGCAAAGCCATATTTGATCAGGAAGGATCAAGTGCAAGCCAGAACATAGATCTAAAATCAATAAATTAGTTGCATTCAAATCAAGTTATTTCATTGTTACTCTCTAAACATTGTAACAATGATCTGAATCTCCTAATAGAGTTGGCTTAACATCTATTTGGAAATCCTCTAACAAGGTGGAAATTCCATTGAATATTTCTCAATACCTCTAGCAAGACCACTCCTAATAGGCTGATTAAATCTTTTAATAGGGTCACACCTAACAGTGTGTTTTATAACCTTTAGCAAGGTTGGCTCCTAATTGGCTCACTTTAGAAGAGTGAAAATTAGTAACTAGTTGCTATTGGTGGTTTCCCCAAATTGGGTTTCTATGTTAAATCTTGGTGTAAAATGTGTTCATGCTATTTTCTTTTATGTGTTTGCAACTAAGTTAAAGTAATATTAATTATAGATAACATCTAATGGTTTATATGTTAATCATTTACAGAGCTAATCTAGTTATTACTGAGTTATAGCATTCTATGTGTTCACCGAGCTTCGACAATATTCAGTTATCTGTTTAGATTTTGTACTCATCTAAGGGATCTAGGATTTATTTTTATAATAAATGATTCACCCCTCCCCTCTTAGTAACTCCTCTTATTTTCCAACAATTAGTATCAAAGCTTTTGGTGCTAGCAGAGAAGATTTGAAGGACATAAGCTAAAGATCAGGATGTCTTACAAATGAGAGATTCCCAAGCCAAACAAAGAATATTTTGCAACATGGAAAGAACTAATGTGGTTACATCTGACTACCATTAGAGATTTAGGTTGAAAGTATCTTGATGCTAAATATAAGATTCCCACTGGAACATTATTAATTGAAGACATTTTTGAAAAGAAGAATCATATTATCATGATGATTGACATTGCATCTACTCTCAATTATGCTAAATTTGATGAGGTAAAATATTGTGAAACTACTTTTTCAATGTGGAATAAATTGAAAGATATCTATGGAGGAGATGACAATGTAAGAAGAGTCAAAGAAGAAAGCCTTAAAGGACAATTTGATCAAATGAGAATGAGAGAAGATGAAAACATTGAAAAATATGTGGAAAGAATCAAAGACAATGTAAGTGCAATCAAAGCATTTGGAGAAGACATCAAGGAGGAAACTAGTGTAAGTAAAGTGCTCACAACTCTTCTTCCTATTTATGAAATTAGAGATTTTTCTATTCAAGAAATGAGATGTGATCCAACTAATAAGATAGGCTTGGATGCTCTTGTTGGAAGATTAACAACTTTTGAATTAGAAAATTATGATAACTATGTTCCTGCTTCAAAGAATATTGAATTTGCATTTAAATCTAAGCTCTCACTCAAAGAAAAGGGTAAAATGTCAAAATCTAGTCAATCAAGAAGTGGAGAAGATGGGTCATCAGAAGAAAGTTTAGATAGTGATCTTGAAGTTGTTGAAGCCCTAATTGTAAGGAAGTATTCCAAAGGAAGAGGAAAGTACAAAGGTAAAGTTCCACTGATCTACTTTTCTTGTGAAGAAATTGGTCACATTGATGCTAGGTGTCCAAATAAGGAAATCATGGATGAAAAGAAAGGAAATAAGCATAAAAGAAAGAAAGACTCCAAAAACTACAAGAGTTTCAAGGACAAAGGTAAGAGATCTTATTTTATAGCTAAAGATTCTAATAACAGTAAAGATGAAATGGTATATATTGCTATGAAAAATGATTTTGATGATGAAGGAGATAAGATGGCACTTATCTCTCATGTTATCAAAAATGATATATGGATTATTGACAGTGGTTGCTCACATTATATGATTGGTGAAAAAACAAAGTTTGAGCATATGGAATGTTATGATTGATGTAGTGTAAGATTTGGAAATAATGAACCTTGTAACATAAAAGGAAAAGGATGTATCTTGTTGACTAAAGAACTTCTATGTGACAATACTTATTGGGTTGAAGGACTAAAGCATAATCTACTGAGTGTGGCACAACTAAACAACATTGGATTCATGGTAAAATCCATGAATGGATAGGCCAAACTATTGGATTGAAAGGAAATTTGGTTGGTTCTGGCAAGTAAACTAAAGGTAATCTATTTTATCTTGATCTTAGTGATTGTTCATGTTTTACCGCTCAAGTAGAGAAAATATGGTGATGGCACAAAAGGCTATGTCATATGAATTTTGATAATTTGGTTAAGATAAGAAAACATAGAAGAATAAGAGGTATTCCTAGTTTGAAGAAGCTTGGCATGTGTCTATGCATGAATTGCCAAATTGGTAAGATGGGAAAGAAAAGCTCCAAGAGAAAAGACTATTATTCAAAAGAAGTCTTGGAAATTATTCATACAAACTTATGTGGAACTATTGAAATAGAGAATTATAGAGGAGAAAATTTTTTCATTCTTTTTTTTGGATGACTATTCTAGAATGATGGTCTAGTAATGTATCTAAAAGAAAATTCAAAAGCCTTTCAGATATTCAAGTGGTATCTAGCAAGAGTAGAAAAAGAAATTAGAAAGAAGTTGAAATGCTTATGATCAAACATAGGTGGTGAGTTCATCTCCCATGAATCCAATACTTTCTTCATTGAAAGAAGAATCTAAAGACAAGTATTAGTCCCTAGTACACCACAATAAAATGGATAGCATAAAGAAGAAATAGATCTATCATGGATTATGCAAGAACCCTGATGATTGAAAACAATATTTCTCTCAAATACTAGAAGGAATCTATCAGCACTATAGTTCATATCTTGAATAGAGTTCAGTTGAAGAAAGAGTCAAAGAAGACACCTTATTAGCTATGGTATTGCTACAAACCTAAAGTAAGTTACTTGAAAGTATTTGGTAGCAAATGTTATATATTGAAAGAATCTATACAAGGAAAATTTGATGTAAAAGGTGATGAAAGAATATTTCTAGGATACTCCTATAGAAGTAAAGTATACAGAGGTTTGAATTTGTCTACTCACAAAATTATAGAAAGTACACATGTCAAAATTGATGAATTTGTAGAAAAGAGTGAAGAAGAAAGCAACAAGGAACCTGAAGACTATAGAAGATTCATTTACTATTAACCTTATACTTTTCCAAATCTATCTAAGAGAAACGAAGCTTCATGAACTATGTCCCCAAAAACTCCTATAATTATCGAGTTGTAGATAGTGCAACCTGAGCTACAAGGACCTGGGTCACAATTAGAGGCTACCAAGCTAGTTCAAACTAAGCCTGATGGACCCCAGTCACAAATAGAAGGACCCAAGCTAGAAACTAAAATTCAAGAAGAAGATAGTGGAACTCATTCAAAGACCAAGGAGCTTGTGTTAGCAAGATATGTTAGAAGACATCATGCACCTAATCAGATCATTGGAGAAAAATAAGATGGAACAATGACAAGAAACAAATTAAAAGGCACATGTTTACTTGCTATATTTGAACTTAGAAGTGTTAAAGTTGCTCTAGAAAAATGAAAGTTGTATTGAAGCAATGAATAAAGAGATAGAACAGATAGAAAAGAACAAAACTTAGACTCTTGTTCCTAGACCCAAGGATAAAAATGTAATTGGTAAAATATGGGTTTTTAGAAATAAGATGAATGAAGATGGAAAGGTATCAAGAAAGAAAGCAAGATTAGTATGCAAAGGTTATTCTCAAGAAGAAGGTATTTACTATGGTGAGACTTTTGCTCCTGTAGCAAGACTTTAATAGCATATGCAACACATAGAGGATTTAACGTATATCAAATGGATGTAAAATTTTCATTCTTGAATGGAATTCTTGATGAGGAAGTTTACATTGAACAACCAAAATGTTTTGTAGATCCTAGCAAAGGAGAAATGGTTTGCAAACCACACAAAGCATTATATGGTCTCAAGCAAGCTCCTAGAGCTTGGTATGAAAGACTATGGAATTACTTGGTACAGATTGGTATTCAAAGGACTAATGATAACAACAATTTGTATATCAAGAAAGGACCAGATAAGAAAATTGTGTTGGCAGGAAATATTTTTTGATGATACTTTATTTATAGGAAATGATGAACTATACAAAGAATTCTCAGAAGAAATGAGTAAAGAATTTGAGATGTCCATGTTTGGTGAGATAAAATTCTTTGTTGGATTGGAAATACAGTATCACAAGAATGGTATCTACATCACTCAATCTAAGTGCATCAAGGACATACTGAAGAAATTTAGAATGGAAGATTCAAGACCAATTGGAACACCTATGTCTACTAGACATAAGCTCTCCAAAAATGATGATTCCAAAGAAGTAGATAGGACCACTTATAGATCAATGATTAGAAAATTGTAGTATGTAGTACACACAAGGCCTAATATTGCTCTAGTAGTTGGAATAGTGATAAGATTCTCAACAAATCTTAAAGAAAATCATATGATGGCAATCAAGAGAATCATGAGATATCTAAAAGGTACTAAAGGCTATGGTTTATGGTATAAACTTGGAGGCAATTTGGACTTGAAAGTATTTACTGATGCTGATTGGGCAGGAAGTCTTGATGACAAAAAAACACTAGTGGTGGAGCATTCTTTCTTGGTAAAAGACTAGTATCTTGGATAAGAAAGAAGCAAAATTGTACATCTCAATCCACAAAAGAGGTAGAATATGTAGCAATAGTATTCAATTGTTCTAACATTATTTAGTTCGAACAACTATTGGAAGGAATGAAGGTAGAGATCAAAGATCCAGTTGTCATATATTGTGATAACACCAGTACACTCAATATATCAAAGAATCTAGTAATGCACTCCAAAACAAAGCATATTGCTATAAAGTATCACTTCTTAAGAGAGTTAGTGCAAAATAAAGAATTCAAATTGGAATATGTGAATACAAAGTAATAGATTGTAAACATATTCACCAAGCCATTACCTAAGGATGTATTTTTGTATCTAAGAGGTAAGCTAGGGGTCATTCCCCTATTTGAAATTCACTAAATGAAGTTTAGTGAATGCATCAACTTGAACTTGTTGAAGATCAATCAGTTTGTGCAAAATTGGCAAGGACATATTGCAGATGAATGAGTAGTTAAGGTACATTGGAATTTATAGAGTTATTGTCTCTGGCATATATTTTTGGCATCACAACTTGGTGCACATATGCTATGGAGAGACATTTTATTTTTTTGCTAGATTGGAATAAGTAGGAACTCTACTTTTTTATTTTGCAGACAAAGGATTCAAAGTCTATCAAATGGATGTTAAATCTGCATTTCTGAATGACATATTAGAGGAAGAAGTTTACATAGAACTAGTAGAAGGATTTGTTGATATTAACAATAAGAACATGGTATGTAGACTACATGAGGCTCTATATGGCTTGAAACAAACACCAAAAGCATGGCATGAGAGAGTTCATAAGTATCTTATGAAGATTGGATTTGAAAGGACTGATGATAACAACAATCTATACATAAAGATAGAGAAAGGAAAAGGTATTTTGTTATTTGAAATATTTGTTGATAATATCATATTTGGAGGTCAAGATAGTTTATGTAAAGATTTTGCAAATAAGATGAAGTTAGAATTTGAACTGTCTATGTTTGGAGAAATCAAGTTCTTTGTGGGTTTGCAAGTATATCAGATGAAATATGGTTTATAATCACCTAGTCAAAGTATGTCAAGGAAATATTGATTTTTTTTGGATTGGAGGATTCAAAACCAATAAGTACACCTATGGTGACAAGACACAACTTGTCAAAGAATGATGATTCTACTGAGGTGAATCAAACATTGTACATGTCTATGATTGACATGTTGCAATATGTAGTACATAGCAAACCTGATATTGCATTATCTATAGGTATAGTTGCAAGATTCTCTGCAAATCACAGGGAGAATCATTCAATGGTTGTAAAGAGAATAATGAGGTATCTAAAAAGAACATAAGAGTTTGGTTTTTACTACAAGAAGAATGAGAAATTTGAATTGAGAGCCTACACTGATGTTGATTGGGCTTGAAACATTGATGACAAAAAAAACACTAGTGGAGGAGCATTTTTCTTAGACAAGAGGCTAGTTACATGGACTAGTGAGAAACAAACTTACACCTCACAATCTACTGTTGAAGCTAAATATATTGTTGCTGCTATAAATTGCACAAACATTTTATGGGTAAAACAACTACTCAAAGGAATGAAGGAAGAAATTATAGAACCAATAATACTTTATTGTGATAATATAAGTGCAATCAATATATCAAAGAATTTAGTGATGGACATAAAGGCTAAGCACATTGCAATCAAGTATCATTACTTGAGAGAATTAGTTCAAGATAAAGAGGTGAAGATGGAATATGTTAACACAAAAGAGACAATTACTAATATCTTCACAAAAGCATTACCTAAGGATGCTCATGAGTATCTAAGAGGTAAAATAGGGGTGATACCACTATCAAAGGCTAACTAAGTAATAGAAGGAGTTCCTTGCATCAAACAAGCTAATTTCCATATGCTACAAATTAATGCAGAGGATGTTACTCTAGGAACTGCCTAAAGTAATCAAAGAATTGAAATTTTAAAATAGTCACAAGAAAGGTGATAGAGGGAGAAATTGAAGAAACTAAAAAATTCTATATCTGCATGTTTAATATGACAAGTTTTTGGCATTGTTGTTAAAGAGGGAGAAAGAGTATTAAAATGATCATCATCAGAGGGAGATATCAGGAGATTATTATCAATGAGATGGAGAGTGTTACTAATCTTAGAAGGAGAACTCATATACTCATATGATGAAGGATATAGAGACAAATGCAAAAAAGAGGGAGAATTCCTAACATCTACCTAGTAAGAGGGAGATACATCATAATTAGAGGGAGTTATAAGAAAGAATTTTTGTAACCTATTCACAAGATGGAAGCTATTGATAAAGGGATAGATTTCAATACAAGGAATTATTTTCTTTTTGGTATTGGTATTATCTTACTATTTTAACCTAGTCAGTTTGGTTGAACAAGGTGTCTACCATTTGGTTGAGCTAGTTGATCAGTTTGATTTGCCATCAATGCCAAAGAGGGAGATTGTTGAAAATATATTGAAGAAGCCAATCAAAGAGGGAGATTATAAAGGAAGATTGTTGAGAACATACAAGTATGCTTCAATCATTATTTTGTCACTAATGTCAAACCTACTATTTTCTAGTGAGACAACTACTTATATGATTTAATTACTATCACTTATTTGATTGATGAAGATGATTTTATCAAAAGATGTAACAATAGTGCCTAGAGGAAGGCTTGAGTTATGATTATCTAATGAAGAACAAGGATCAATTAAGATAGTGATGACATGATGCATTGATAATATAAGTAAGGTTACAAAGGCTGGTTACACTAAGAAAGTTTAGAAGAACAAGTTACAAAAAGTTTGTCTACCAAGCTTGACCAAGTGGATAGTAGGTGCTGAGTGAAGTCAGTGCAAGCCAAGCTGAAAATTAGTTGGAGCCAATTAAAAGTTTATTCTAGTGTATGTCAAGTAAAGTTTAATCAATGCAAAGCATTAGTAAACTTTAGTTAGTGTTGAGTAATTTCAAAGTTGATACTAAGCAAAAAAGTATGTATCAAGCATCAGAAGGTTGATAATGTTGAGCTACTATATTATTTAAAAGATTATGGATTCGATGAATCTAAGCTGACAAGTTTGTTTTCTTGGATTGTGTAAACTAGGTGGAAGATAAAGATGATGGGTTGGTGGCACAAAATTCAAGGTAAACCATTTTTAGGCAAATTCAAAGAGGATTATAGGAGAATTTTATAGAAGAGAGTTGAAATGTGGGGTAGATACATTGTATCCTACCTAATCTATGCTAACCCTAAATTGGATGATGGAAAATAAGCAGCAAAATATCTTAATTTCCTATTTATAGGAATGGTTAGTCATGAAACAAGAGAGTTATGTGCGAGAACCAAAGGAAGACAAGGAGTCAAGGGTTCTAATATCAAGTGACCTAAGAGGAGCTTGCATTGGCATGCTAAGCAAGAAGGCTTAAGGATATGAATGCTTGAAGGGTGAAGAAGCTATCAGAATTGCAATGTATGAAGGCCAAGAAAAATGGAGGATTGAACAATAATATTTAATCTGCAAATGAAGTTGTAAGTTGTATTAGATCAAGCCTTACTATTACTCTCTAACAATTGTGTTAGTCTAGGGTAAATTCTTTGGATTAAAGTTGACCTAACATTCATTTGTAAATCCTTTAACTGGGTGACATTCCAAGTGAATGGTCTAAAGTCCTTTAACAAGGTTCACTTCTAATAGGGTGATTGAAATCCTTTAATAGGGTCACATTTAATAGTGTTTACTGTAATCTTTAATAGGGTTGGCCTTTCATAGGGCATCACTTCAGAAGAGTGAGAAAGTAGCATGTTACTAGTGGTTTTTCCAAATTAGGTTTTCACATAAATCATTGTGTCAAGTGCATTAATGAATCTATCATGTTTCATGATTTACATTTCTATAAGTTGATTTGATAGTAGCCTACAAGTTCTAGGTGATTGCATAATCTTATAGATGCATGCATATGTATAAATGTTTTATGGGTTCAACAAGTTGAGAAAAGTTTTATTTATACATCTAGACCTTGGTAACTAATTCACCCCCCTCTTAGTTATTCTAAAGTATTCCAACATAAGAGTGGTGCAAAATAAGGGAGGAAAATATTATTTATCATCAAAACCCCAAACATCTAGAGGGTTGAGAGTTGGATTATGAAGAGACGACTATCCATTATGATTTTTTCTTTTTCTTCTTCTTCTTCACTCAAAGAGGGGAAAAATGCAAGCACTTTCCTAGGAAAGCACTTATTATTGGTGGTAGAGGGCCAAATGAAGCATACACAAGAGTAATAGTAATAGAAACAAGGGACAAACCACACCCATGTTGTGGAAGAGAGAAAATGTGGTGGTGCTATCCATACCCAACTCCACGAAAAGAGCACTGGGAAGAGGATCTATGATTATAGTGACATCCCCATAGTGGTATAGGATAGATAGTAGAGGAAGAAATTGGTGCTACCTAGGCCACCATACACATGAAATTTCTCTAATGATTGAAAATCTCTTACAAGTGGACCTCTAGGGAAAAATTTTTAGCCTGCACTTTAATTTGTAATATCACATTGATACATAAATATGCTTTGGGATACATAGAATTATGGTTATCCATAACCACTTGACATAAAATGGTGTAGGAGCATATTATATACAAAAATAAAGGGTACATGATTTTTATTTTAGAAAAGATGGAGGAGACAAAAAGTGACAAAAATTAGAGGAAAAATAATTTTTAAAGAAAAAAAGGAAAAAAAGAGAACCAATTTAGTCAATTTGTTTACCAAGGTGCATAGGTGGCATAAGACGATAATATTAAAAAAAGTGTCATTGCATTTATTGAGATGTGTAGGTGGCATTTTGTAAGTTTTTGGATAGTTCCTTAAATCATACATTTAATATTTTTTGCGATCCAAAAAGGCAATGCAATTTTCTAATTGGGCCACATAGTAGTGCTTAGTTGTCATTGAGCGGGAATTTAATATTTTTAAAGTAGTTTAATTTAACTTTTATCACATATTGGTTGTGTTTGTAATATCTTGGGTGGTAAGTTCCTGTATAAGAAAGGACCCTTTGTCAAGTTGTATTAGAGATGTAGTTCCTATGTCTGTGGATAGATTGTCAAACATGAGACATTTTTCACCACGACCTTGGGTTGGGTGAAGTTCTTAGAGAAAGAGTTCCAAAGTGCCTAGATAGATCGTTGAGTATGAGTCAATTTGTAGAAGGGTCATGAGTTTAGCTAAGTGCATTGATAGATCACCAATTCTGAGGTAGTTTTTATGAAGTACTTTTGTCAGGTGACATTAATCTTATGAAGATTTTATTATGGAGAAGAGAAAGAAAATATATGTTTTCTATGATGGGATGATTTCTAAGGATTCCTAGATTGAAGAAATTTAGAAAGAAAATGCAAGAAGAAATATTATTGAATTTACAAAAGAGAATGAATGAAATAGAAGTAGAATTACAAAAGAGAGAAGTCCATCATCAAAAGGGAGATGTTGATAATCATTTGGATGGGAAAAATAGAGAAGATATAGTGCACAATTGCACATGCAGTACAAAAGAAGAAAAAGAGCATGACTTGATGAATTGTTTTTAGACTTGGAGTTAAAGAACATGAAAAATAAGAGCAAGAGCACAAAGTTGACATGGCTTGTGAAACCAAAGTAGATGAGGACTATTTAAAGAAATCAATGGTAGAGGAAGATTACAATCCCTTTGTTGTAGGTCAACCAATTAAAGTAGTTGAATTCCTTATTAAAGTGATAAAAGAAATAAACATTGATGAATATGCGAAAGAGGTAAATTTCTATGATTAATGGGATGCTATGCTTGAGATGGAATTTTAAAATGATGATGGTTTATATGATGATCTTGAAATTGATGTGGTATGAAAATAAATATGCATATGGTCTTATAGAGCTATTATAGGTGCATTAGATCCTACAAGATTGTAGAAGAATGAGAGTTACTCTTGGGTGAAGTTAGTTGTAGAGTAGTATTATTACCAATAGATACATATTCTAGCAAGATGTTGGAAGAGAAGAAACATAAAATTTATTGGAAAGAGATACTTACCTTCAAATGAGGTGTTGGAAGAGAAAGAAAAAATATATTAGCAATGACTACATAATTTTGTGAGTCCATATTCACAAAAGTTTTGATATAGGAGCATCTTGCATAAAAAATAAAAGGGGGAATGATAAAAAAATTGATACTAAAAAAAAAATGGAGACAAAAAGTGTTAAAAATTAGGGAAAAATAATGAAAAAGCAAAAAAAAGGAAAAAAGGAAAAAGGAAAAAAGGAAGAAGGAGAAAAGAAGGCATTTTTTTTATTAAGGTGTATAAATGACATAAGAATAGAATTTTAAAAAAGTGTTATTTCATTTATTGATATTTTTAGGAGGTATTTTAGAATTTTTTTGCAATTTCCTTAAATTACACATTGAATACTTTTCATTATCCATAAAGGAAATGTGATTTTCTAACAGGGCCACATGGTAGTGCTTATCTATGATTGAGTGGAAATTTAATATTTTTTCTAAGTTAGTTACGTATACCTTTTATTGATTTTATTGGTAATGTTTTGGGCGGTAAGTATATATATATACACACACACACACACACACACACACATTTATTTATAAACAAGGAATATGAACATTTGTAATCAAGATTGGAGGTGAAGGATCTTAGTGTGTAAGATCTTAGAAGGGAATTACTTCTTGGTGAGACTTTTCAAGTGAAAGATCTTTGGTTGTAAGATCTTCTTTGTGGTAGCTCTATTGTTTCTCAAGCTAGTTGGAAGCTCTTGATTTGAAAGATCTCTTTGTGGAAGCTCTCTCATATTATAATAGTTTGGAGTTCTCTCATTTGTAGAGCATTGTAATGAATTTTAAGTACTCAATGATGTTTTGTAAAGAATTTTGTGTCCTGTTTGTATCCATGTTGTTATGTTTTTGGTTGAGAGTTGGTAATGGTGGTGCTTCCCTTCCTTAGAAACATAATGGGATAGTGGTATGAGAATGTTAGTGCATTGACCAATGGAATGAAAGGTAGTTCCAATTTTCTTAGAAAAGGAGAAAATTATTGTGCTAAGATCATAGAGTAATCAAATCTCTTAAAAACTCTATTAGTCTTAGGTAGGAAATTGCACCAAGTGTGTCGAACCATATCTAAAGAAAAGAATCATATTGTGATTAAAAAGACTAATGTAATGTGGATATAGTAAAAATATTTTCATTCACCATTTTTAAACAAAAAATTAAAAATCCATATTTATACCATATTGAAGTCCCCATAAATGATCCATGTGGTAGTTGACAAGTTATTAGCTAGCTAATGTCAAAGACACAACCATTCAATAACATTCTTGGGGGACTACAAATTAACAATAAAAAGTGAATAATTTATACTAGAAAACAAAATCTTAAATGCTCTTTACATGGGGTAAAAATAATGGCTAATAATTGTGAACTTCCTTAATGGTGAGAGATGAATAGCAAGACCACCTCAACTAGCTTAATTTTGGGAAAAAAATAAGAAGTGATTGACCAAATCACACCACAAGATGTATTGAGTAGAAATATTATAATTTGGACTTCCTAAAGATGGAGATCATCTAAATTACCAATTTTTTGATTCGTATCATAAGAAAAATACTTTTTGTAGAAGTCAGTAGGACTTGGAACATTCTATAAGAGAAAGTTAATCATGAAAAATCTATCATATCAACCTTGTCCACCAAGGGGAGGAGGAATTATGCAAAAATAAACCACTAGGGTAAATTTTATGGATGCATCCTTACCCTCTATAAGTTATCGCTTATTAGACAAACTATCTTAATCCTAAGCACACCTATAGAGACCATGTAAGCACCACAAAGAAGTAGAATATCTAATAGAAAAGGATGCTTTAGGTATATGTACCCAATGTGATTTTTAATTTGGTTGTGATATGTCATTCCCCATGGATATGATCACACTGAGAGACACTTTCCCCTAAAGGAAAGGGTATGAAATGATCACAGTCTGAGAGGCAACAATCTACTTAGAAGTCATGGTGGAAGTCTCCATTAGAATCATGTCCAACTTAGGAAATAAAGGTTTTTTTCCTTGGTAGATGATATTTTTCCATTCTTCCTTCTATTTTAAAATAATAAATAATAAATAATAAATAACTATAAATATATTGACAAAAAATAATAGACTAATAAGGCAAGAGTCTACAAGACAAGGGTAAAATTGTGAGCCTCTTATCTGGGAGGTATTGGCTTCGAATCTACTTGAGCTTAACAAATAATATTAATAACTAATAAGAACATTCGATTATAATCTATTTTGGCTTCAACCACTTACTAATAAATTTTTTTATTTTTTTAAAATAATGAACTAGTTAAAAAAAAGAAATAGTGAATTATATAAACATAGGAAAAATGGCATAAATAAATTTTGATTTTCAATCAAAGGCTATAAATAGGGATAAATCATTGGTTGTTTACCTCTTAAGAGAATATTAGTTTAGTTTTGATTAAATCAATGAAATTGACACAAAATTAAGTTTATTTTCATTATTTTGATAAATATTTAAGTGCATTTTCATGATTTCAAAATAAGCATGAGAAAACATTTATATATTTGATAATGAATTAGACTGATTTTCAAAGTAAGTAAAAAGAATTGAATTCATTGGATAAAGTTGATAAAGCTTTTAATTAATTTGATAAAATTGTTAATGATTTAAGATTGAAGTGATGGAATTCTTATGGACTTGACATGATCTGATAAGTCTGTATAATGATTTTAAAGGTTTGGAAGGACTTTGAATTGATATTGAACACACTAAAAAAAATGAAATAATTTGATCGGTTTTTGTAGTGATTTGAGAATGATCAATTTAAACCAATTAATACAAGTAATGATGCATAATGAGATAAAAAATTTAATAAATAATTAAATAATTTTGAAAGCTCAAGAATTATAAGAGACATTATGTTAACATACAATAAATACAAAATGTTCAAATTATGAAAACTAAACTCCAAATAATGATCTCTCAATTGTAATATAGAAATGCTAACATGAAAGCTTATAGTTGTGAACCATTTTTTAGAAACTAGATTTTTTTTTCTTTGATACAATTGATACAATTACGAGTAATGTATCAAGGAATACTGATGAAAATCACATAGTATGGTCACTATTGTTGGTCTTAGATTAGTTTTGACAATTAAGTATCAACACATTTAAGAAAATTTTAACGTTGATGTTGAGTATGACATAGATGCCGAGCTATAGTATGTGTCAAGCTAGGGATTCAACAGGTGCCAAGTAAACTTCATGTGCCGAGAAAGTTTCAAGTGCCGAGTCACTATAGGTGTTGAGCAAAGTATAGGAGCCAAGTGAGACAGAGTTACTATAGGAGCTGAGCAAGATAGAATTCCTATATGTATCGAGCATTAGCAATCATTAAGTGCCAAGTAACACAAAATCAACATATGAGTTTGTGCCTTCACAAACTCAAATGTAAACCATTTTAAAGTTGACTCAAGATAAAGGATCTAAAATATAAGATTGAATCTGTTATGTTCCCTATGTAATTAGCATGTAGTGAATCAAAAAAATGGAGAAAGCATGCAACCAATAGGAAAAGTGTAAAGATTTGAGTGAAAAAAGATGGATGAATATTGATCATTGATTCATACCTAACCTTGAGTCTTTGAAGCCTTTAAAAGGAGGATGATACCCCATAATTCATGTATGTGTGAGAGTTGTATGCGGGAATATTAGCAAAGTTTAGAAGGGTGTAAAGACTTAGAGGAAGAGCAGCACTACAAAATCAAGTTGATCAGAACAAAGTATCAACATTACGATCAGAGATACATCAGATTAGGAAGGATAAGATTAGATTGAATAGAACAAGGATCTAGAATCAGTAATTGAAGATTGTAAGTTATTAGATCAAAACATTCTAATACTTTCTAGCCATTTTATTAGGAATGAAAATTGTATGGAGATAAATTGGTTTAATAGCCATGTTGTAAACCTTTAACAAGTTAACATTCCAAGTGAGTGTTTGTAAATCCTTTAACTAGATCACTTTTAATAGGGTGTAAAGCCTTTAATAGGCCAGGCCTTTCACAAGGAAGACCATTGGAAGAGGTCAAACTTTGTAATCTTAATCAATTACATATTGCTGTAGTGATAAGTTGTGGGTGTCATCCCTACCTTAGTTTTACCTTCTCATTTTGGAGGGTTTCTAGGTGACCAAAATCTCATGTTATCTATTTTCATGCATGTCTTCATTTTCATGTTAATTAGATGCATTTGAATGATCTTAGTTAAAAGTTTTAGAGGATAAAATATTGTTACTTCTGATTCACCCCCTCTTAGAAGTAAATCTTCCCACTTGTAAATTCCAACAATTGGTGTTAGAGCAATGTTATCACAAGAAGAAGCCTTACAACTTGGAGAAAAGATCTAGAAATGGAAGTCTACAAACTAGGGAAGATCAAAGAGAATCAAGTGATTGAGATACAACTTGTTCTACATTCTTTGGTAGAAGCTAGATAAGAATTCAGAAAATCCTTAAAGAGAAGAAGAGAGAATGCCATAGTTTAGAATGATACACAATACAAGGAGATTGGCACCTCAAAAGTATTTGCAAATGGAGATTCCAAAGAATCTAATGTAGTAATAGTAGATCTGATGGAGAAAAATAGAGCTCAAGTAGAAGAAATCAAAACTCTCAAGCTTGAACAAGAATCTCAAGCCATGATGCTTGTGAAGTAACTGAACAGAAGAAAAGAGCCATTGAAGATAAGGCTATGCTAGACGATGACAAGAGAAACCTTTCCAATAGATTGGAGGAAAAGTAAATTGAACTTGCAAGAATTTCCAATATGTAGCTAGACACCCTAAGTTAGATAATGAATGCAAATCATGAATTGAATGTTAAGGACATTGAGATCTCCACACTGAAGATGCAAAATGAACAACTACAAATGACTTGAAGAGAGAGAGGGAGATTGAAAAAAGCTTCAACAAACCTAATGAGGCTATCAAGTACTTTGAACAGCTACTAAAATCACCAAGAGCCAGCAATGATACTTCAGGACTAGGATACACCAACATTGAAAAAGGAGAGTCATCCAAGACTGTAGAAGAAAGAAGTGTCAAAGTTAAGAACACTAAACCTACTTGTCATTTTTTTGGTAAAAAGGGGCATACCTCTAATGTGTGCAAGAGCAAGAATGCCCATCAACATGACAAACCTAAGAATATGGGTCACTATCACAAGTGCAACAAGTAAGGACATCAAGCACATGATTGCAAGACTAGGACTATTAGGACACCAAGATCTGAAGGTCACTGCTACAATTGCAAGAAGTATGGACATAGAGCCTTTGAATGTCGATCAAAGTTCATGTGGAAAACTAATCAACCACCAAGGGAATATAATCATGAACATCACTACAATTAGGACTACAACACTAGGCATAGTTGTCACTATTGTCAAGAATATGGACACATCCTTGAAAATTGCATTAGAATAGATTTCAATGGAAACTATAGGATATGGTTAGGCCAAACTACATGCTTCAGTTGTTTGAAGACTAGTCATATCAGCAAAAATTTTCCAACAAGGTCAAATGCATCCAACTTAGATTTCAACAAAGGATAAGGAAATATAGATGTTGAACATATCAGACGAGAAATAAATAAGACATGAAAGAAGAAAGATGGAAGTAGCACATACAATGAAGGGATCACTTCACCTAAAAGGTCAAGTAGTCACACTTCATCTAACTAAGAAAAAGAAGTTATGTAGGATTGATATAAAAAGCTTTATCATTCATCAGTTCCAAGACAAGCATGTACTAAAAAAGAAAGATCAACATGAATAGAGATGCAAAGTTAAAAATTCAAGTTTTCACAAGTATTTTTGAGTTGCCTTCAGTTGTCAAGTAAAAATCCCAGTGTATGCTGAGTTGTTTTCCAAAGTCAGTAGAAGTTGAGTGGTTAGTTGTAGTTGAGTTGGTAGTGGATGTTGAGTGAAGGAAATTTTAGTTGAAGCTGAGTAAGGGAAACTTCAGTGTATGCTAAGTGTGTTGGAAATATTCAAGATATGACAAGTTACTGAGAGGGGAGGGGTGAATCAGTAACTTTTAAAATTTCAAACAATAAAATTGCATACTAATATATTCACCATTCATCCAAGTAACGTACTGTGAGCATGAAACAAAATCATTTGCAACACTTGAACACATAGATTTGGTGACCCAGAAACCTTCCAAATAGAAAGTAAAATTGGTGTGGGGATGAAACCCACAAAGCTTCGTTACTGCAGTATGAAGTTGGCCGGTTAAGGCTTACAATGACCACTTCTGGTGATCTGCCCTATTAGGAGCACAAAGGATTGCTAGATCCACCTTGTTAGAGGATTTACAAACATACAATAAAGTATGCACTCTGTTAGGAGATTTACAAAAGACTGTTAAGTCTACCTTGTTAAAAGATTTACAAAAACTGATTCACCTGTTAGAATGAAATAGTGGATCTGATTACAACTGATTTCTAATAAGATCCGCTATGCTATGATTCACCTTGATGTGATAGATAAAACTTTTCTGCTCCAAAACTTGACCTTGCTGAATACCTTCACAACTCAGCACACATACTTTCGCACGCATATATTTCTTTCACACTTTCACATTTTTATTCATTACCATTACATTTGAATGATACAATACATTGCATATATATACCATCCAAATAAACAATACATGCAAGGTCGGCCAAAACAACAAGTGCAAATCTCTATACAAAGTCGGCCCAAGGTAAAAACTTGGGTTCACTGAACTGACTCGGTGTCCTTCTGGTACTCGGCGTCCACTGCGTTACTCGGCATCGTCATGCACTTGGTAGAAGTGAAGGCACGGTCCATACTAAACACTTTGAGTAGTTCTGAACTCGGTAACCACTGGAGACTCGGTAGAAGAGATGTCACTCGGTGAACACTTCTATCTGAACTGTAGCTCGGTGATCAAAGGAAACACTCGATAGAACCTTGTGACTTGGTGATAGTTAGTTTCCTTGATAACCGTCTAAGCTCGGTAAAATTAATTTCCTTTATAACCTCAGGAGCTCGGTTATCATGAAGTTCTCGGTCAATACTAAGTACATCTTCACTCGGTCAAAACTGATTCCTTTCTTTACCTCGAACACTCGGTAAACACTGGCTGCTTTGTTCACCTCGATCACTCGGTAAACACTGACTTCTTTGTTCACCTCGATCACTCGGTAAACACTGAGAACTAGGTAAAGCTTGGCTTACAAAGGAATGTTCGGTGAGAGCTCGATAAGCGTTCAAAATCCAATAAGTGTTGTAACTAATGACAAAAATGTATCATAATGCCAACAATCTCCCCCTTTGGCATTAGTGACAAAAACACTTATGAGACAAAATTTATCTGACATGCTGATGACTGATCCTAAATATACATAGCTTCGTTATATACAACTCCCCCATAGAATGTACATACAGTATTCACATGAGCTGTATATCTCTTCCTTTGTACAATTTCTCCGAAAACACTTATTCACCCATAGTATGCATATCCAACAATAATCTCCCCCTTTTTGACAATAATGCCAAAGAATAAAAGAATATATATACTTATATAGAAACACCAAAATGAGAGATGAACTCTGAATGTACCTGAAGAATAAGCTAGAGAGTCTTATCCCAATTCTCTTGCAAAATTTTGTAGGTGGAAAGAGCTACTTGAACTTCAGCCGAAAGTTCAATCACATGGTCTGCAATGGAGAAGTTATTATCATGGATTAATGTCTTTGAATGTGCAATGTGCTTCTACATTGAATCCATGATGGGAAGGATCATGTTTTGGATATCTATCAATGTAGATCGGATCCTTGCCTCTTCTCTCAACAGCTCTGCCTGCTTCTCTGACGAAAATTTGATCCTGAGGTGATGAGATGAGCTTGAACTGGGGTCAAGCTTCAAGTTCTGTGCGCTCACCTTCAGATCCTCATCAATTTTATTTAGTTTCTCTCTTATTCCCTTAGTGTACTCGGTAACATCACAAAGCTTAGCAAAAAGAGATGTTACATTATTAAAAGAATTTTCCATATCTGCCAAAACTGAGGTTAATGCAACCTAATTTATTGCAATGTTCTGGGCAATGTGCCCCAACACCTTATTATCAAATTTCTTTGCTGCATGCTCAATCAGCTTTTCTTGTCCGAAGGCATCTTCATTGAATTTATTAACTGCCTCTTCCAATTGAATCAAAATGTGTTGAGAAGTATCAACATCAACACCTATAGCCTCAGTAATTATGTTCCGGGCATCCTCAATTATCCTGTATTCCTTATCCCTTTCCGATCTTAACTGCATCTGAGTAGCCTTTTTCTCAATAAGTTGACTAGCATACCTCATTTCTTCAATGGTAGCATTATCAAAGTCAATCTTTGGAATTACTATCTCTATGTCCAAGTCAATGTCTTCAGGAATTTCCTTTCCAGTGATCATAAGTCTTAATGGTTGCTTTTGTTTGACTTCTGAGATGACTAGTTTGACCTTTGGAATAGACACAACAGTAGAGACAGAAGGACTAGCAGTAAAAATTGGGATGCTTGAGGGTTGAGTGCCAATAGGAGTATGTACAGGGTCAAAAATTTGAGTACTGGCCAAAAATGGTGATACACTCGGTAATATAGTATCTAAGCTCACTGTGCCTAAGGTAGATGGCGACAAAATTGTAGAACAAATTGGAGTAGTCAAAATTGGAGAACTCACAGCAATACCAACTGATGATGATGGAGTCGAAGAGGCCAACTCGGTAGATGAAGAGGGGTGCAGCTCGGTAGATGAAGAGGGATGTAGCTCGGTAGATGAAGTGGTAGTCACTTCCACTGATGATACCTGGAGCTGAAATATGGCAGGTGTAGATGGTAAATCTAGTGTAGATGAACCCGCTGAAGCTGACTCCAACCTTGATGATGTCACAGGTTTAGCTGGGGAGTGAGGAAGGGATGCAATAACTACTGCTGCAATTTTTACCGGATCATCCTCCTTATCTTCCTCTTCAGCTTCTTCCTCTTTGTCTTCTTCCTCTTTCTCTTCCATTATTGCATGCAACTCTCCAGGTGTAATTGTGATGGATGGAGCGCTATCTGATTCATCACTGCTGTTGCTGCTGTCATCATCCTTTATTTCTACTGGGTCTACACTGGGCTTATGTAGATGATAGATGTTTTTCCACATGTTTGTAGCATCATTTACAACATGCTCTATATCTTTGATCAAAATCAAACAAGTGTGGAATCTGATCATCATTTTACCTTCATAGGTTTTCAATTCAAATTTTACCTCTGCTCCAGTGAGACTAGGCCGAAGATTCTTTAGGGATTGCTCATATATATGTTTTACCATCTTGGTGGGTAACTCCCATCTTGACTGTACTCTCTCCAGTAGTTCTTTAGAGATATGAGGAGCAATCTGGTCCGGGGAGTATTTCCATTTTCCCATTTTGTTAAGTACTAGTTCCTCAATCTGCATTTTCTCTGCATCAGTCCTTGTCTCAAATTTCAATGCCTTGGAATTTGTGATGCCAGCTCCTTCTTCCAATGATTTGAGCCTTTTCTCGAATGTAGGTGCAGGCTTTACCAATACAGGTTCCTGAATACCTTTTCTTGTCCTCCGAGTAAATACTGCAGTAGGCTGCTTCTTAGGCTTGGTAATGATTACCTTGCCTTTCTTCTTTGCCAGTTGCTCTTCTTCTGATTCTTCTTCTCCTTCTTCTTCTTCTTCACTTTCTTTATCTTCACCTTTTCCCTCGGTGAGCATAAGAGGACCCATTGTAGTTTTCAGTTTGGCCACTTTCCTCTTACCTTTGCTGATGGCCTGTGGAATTTTGATTTCCAGTTCAATTATGGCCTTTGCTTCATCATAAGTACCAAAAATATGTTGCCTTGGGTCTACTGGCTCATTTACCAGTGCTTCAATGATATCCCTTGTTTCATCAATATTTACCTCATATGGAAGAGGTTTCACCCATGCAACTCGGGGTCTAACTGCCTGTATGTACACCTTGTCACAGTCAACCATAAAACATACGTCATCTTTATATTCTTCAACAAGCCTAGGAGGAATTCTGAATCAGTTATTCATCCTCTCCTTAAAGTCTTCAAAATAGTTATCCATGATACTATCAAAATTTTCTTCCATCTCTGCTATAAACTCTTTAATCTGATACAAAATTGGGACATCTTTTCTCCATTCTATGGTTCCCTTTGATGGAAAGAATTTTTGTACATAAAATAGTAAACATATTAACAGAGATCCAAATTTACAGGGGTTATTCTTCGATGTCCTTATACTGTCCATGTTCTTGTTTAACTGCTTCAACATTACTTCTGACAGATCAAACTCAAGATTCTTCTTTACAAATTTTAGGGCCAAATCCACAGCTTCACACGGTACACTATTTAACCTGCTGTAGCTATATAACTTATATGCAATAATATGTATGCCAAATCTTAGTTTTGGATCTGTTACAGTGTTAACCTTCAAACCTCTACCATCCCACTCGGCTAGGGTTTGCCTCTGTAACTCATCCCGTCCTAGGGTTTTGGTGGTTTTGGCTTTGCTAAGCATCGAGAGACCCATGATTTTGTGAATCATCTTCTTGGTTATCAAAATGGGTTGTTCCAACCACAACTGACCATTATGCACTCGACTCAAGATATACCTAATCCATTTGGTTTGGAAGTTTCTAGGCATATGCGCGATGTGAGTCAAACCATTAGTTTCCAAATGCTTGTGCTCGATTTTGAGAGAACCATTTACACATAACTCCGCTAGGGCATAATCCATGTCCAATGTTCCTATTTCTTGAATAGCAAACTTAAAATGAGTGTGAATGTCATTCACGAGGAGTACCTTGGGTGGAATCTGTGATTGAGCTCCATTGGTATCGAGCGATTTAGCGATGGCAGGAACGAGCTTGAACATAGGTGCCTTCCATTCCGTTCCCTTCACAAGCATTTCAGAACCCTTCTTCGCCTTGCTGCTGCTGGTGCTTGCGGATGCCATTGCTACTCAGTGAGTGAAAAGGTTTCGTAAGAATACTTCGCTGGAAAATCTCTTCAAATCGCTTGAACTCGCTTGAAAGCCCTTTTTTTTTCTGTGTAAATCTCAAATTCGCGGTGAAAAATTAGGTCAAAATCTGCCCTTTTGATGAAAAATTTGCCATTAATGTTCAGTACAGAGGTAGCTGCGATCGAAAGACTGTCATCCACTAGCTCGGCTTAAACTTCTCAACTCGGTGACCAAAAGAAAATAGGTTAAACCGACCTTAACTCGGTAAGAGAAGAACCAACCATGCTCGGTAAGTGCAACTTGGTGAAAGAAGCCTTATTGCACCCGACTGAGCTCGGTAAGGTCATGTACCGACCATGATCCTGATGTATCTGAAATACTGATTTGATCATATTTTAATTCTAGGATTGCTTAGGATATTGCTTTGTAGATACAGTCCTGGTCTTATCCTGATGAGTCTTAATTGGAAATGGTAGAGTCACTCACTTCTTGAGTGACCATTCCATCACTTGAATTATCTGGCTCGGTAGACTTAGGAATCCATTGCTGCTTCATTTGCTTCCGAATATTGTCTACTTTGATTTTCTTCTCATCCTCGACTTTCTTTATGTTCATGCAGTTTTTAGATATATGACCAAGTTCTGTACATGTATAACATCTTACAGTGGTATCCCTTTTTCTTAGGTGATGCCTTGCACAGTTTATGCCAGTATGACCATATTCCCCACAATAATGACATCTGCACCAAGTGTTGTAGTCCCAACCAAATATTGCTTTGACAAGTTGTTCAGCTGGATTAAATGATTTGGATTTGCATTGTGATGCCTTATGACCTTGCTTTTGGCATTTGTGACATTTACCTTCAAATTTTAGTTTCTCTTTGCATTCATTGGCTTTGTGTCCATGCTGATTGAAATTGTAGCACTTTCCATTAAATTTGCCTTTTCCATTGCTCCAACATCTGTTAGATGTATGACCTAACTTACCACAGTGGCTACAAGTAGGTCTTTGATTCTTTTCCTTACCATTTTTTTAATGAAAGTTTTCTTCATTTTGCAGATTCAATTGATCCATGTCCTTTTGAGATTTTACCATTCTCTCATTGACTTGTTTTTCAGAGATTAGATCACTTTGTAAGCTTGCATTGATTTGCCTTTCAGTAATTAAGTCATTTCTCAAATTCTCATTCTCAGATCTTAGATTCATAATTTCTTCATTTTCATTGGATAATTGAGTTACAAGATTTTCAAGCTGAGAGGATTGTTTATTCCTTACCTCTAAGTCTTCAGCTGCCTTGTTCCTTTGCTCCAAGATTTTACATAGCCTGATGGACTGGATTTCTTGTTCCCTTTTGAGCTTTCTTACTTCTTCCTGCAGAGATTCATTCTTTTCTAAAAGTTCTTTGATTGCTTTGTCAGCTTCATCTGAACTACTTGATGGTGAGAGATCTTCAATCTTTTCTTCAACATACTGATGGTCATTCATTTGCCTTGCAAGTTCTTTTCTTCTTTTCAAGGATTGTGAAAGATGCTCTTTTGCTTCATTGAGTTGAGCCATGGTCATTTTCAGATCTAGCTTTTCATTCTCAATAGATTTGTCAAGTCTGAATATCTCCATTGTCCTTGATCTTTTCTCAAGCTATGAAACTTTTATCTTGAGAACCTTATTGCTCTAATACCAATTGTTGGAAATATTCAAGATATGAAAAGTTACTGAGAGGGGAGGGGTGAATCAATAACTTTTAAAATTTCAAACAATAAAACTGCATACTGATATATTCACCATTCATCCAAGTAACCTACTGTAAGCATGAAACAAAATCATTTGCAACACTTGAACACACAGATTTGGTGACCTAGAAACCTTCCAAATAGAAAGTAAAACTGGGGTGGGGATGAAACCCACAAAGCTTCGTTACTGCAGTATGAAGTTGGCCGGTTAAGGCTTACAATGACCACTTCTGATGATCTGCCCTGTTAGGAGCACAAAGGATTGCTAGATCCACCTTGTTAGAGGATTTACAAACATACAATAAAGTATGCACTCTGTTAGGAGATTTACAAAAGATTGTTAAGTCTACCTTGTTAAAGGATTTACAAAAACTAATTCACTTGTTAGAATGAAATAGTGGATCTGATTACAACTGATTGCTGATAAGATCCTCTATGCTCTGATTCACCTTGATGTGATAGATAAAACTTTTCTGCTCCAAAATTTGACCTTGCTGAATACCTTCACAACTCAGCACACATACTTTCGCACGCATATATTTCTTTCACACTTTCACATTTTTATTCATTACCATTACATTTGAATGATACAATACATTGCATATATATACCATCCAAATAAACAATACATGCAAGGTCGGCCAAAACAACAAGTGCAAATCTCTATACAAAGTCGGCCCAAGGTAAAAACTCGGGTTCACTTAACTGACTCGGTGTCCTTCAGATACTCGGCATCCACTGTGTTACTCAGCATCATCATGCACTTGGTAGAAGTGAAGGCACGATCCATACTAAACACTTCGAGTAGTTCTGAACTCGGTAACCACTGGAGACTCGGTAGAAGAGATGTCACTCAGTGAACACTTCTATCTGAATTGTAGCTTGGTGATCAAAGGAAACACTCGATAGAACCTTGTGACTTGGTGATAGTTAGTTTCCTTGATAACCGTCTGAGCTCAGTAAAATTAATTTCCTTGATAACCTCAGGAGCTTGGTTATCACGAAGTTCTCGGTCAATACTAAGTACATCTTCACTCGGTCAAAACTGATTCCTTTCTTTACCTCGAACACTCGGTAAACATTGGCTGCTTTGTACACCTCGATCACTCAGTAAACACTGACTTCTTTGTTCACCTCGATCACTCGGTAAACACTGAGAACTAGGTAAAGCTTGGCTTACAAAGGAATGTCTGGTGAGAGCTCGGTAAGCATTCAGAATCCAATAAGTGTTGTAACTAATGAAAAAAATGTATCATAATGCCAACAAAGTGTTTGAAAAACCAATGGAAGCCAAGTAAAGTAGAAATACTTAAGAAGTTGAGTGGACAATTGTAAAAGGACTAAGCATTAGATGCTATGAAATAAGGGTATATGATCACATTTTGAATCATTTTTCTTCATCATGAACGAAGAGAAAAAATGAGGAAGAGTGAAAAATGATTTCAAAGCCAAATTTTAAGAATTTGAATAGATTTCTACAAAGATTTAGCACAGTTTCATTGATTTCAAGGTATTTGTACTAGTGCCAAGCTAGATAATTTTAAACTTTCTTTGTGTTTAAACCCTAGTTTGAAGAAATAGCCTCTAGTTCTAGGAAATCTTAGGAGAAAGAGCCATTTGAAGTCCAATTAGTGTTGAATGAAGTTAAGCAATGTTATTTTTGACCTATCCCTAAAGTTTCCTACAAAAAAGACCTAGCTAGAGCCCTATCTATAATTCCTCCTAAGGTAGTAATGGTGCAAGATGTTAGGAGATGTTATAACTACAAGATAGGTGCTATAGGAGATATGGAGATTAGAGAAGCTTATGATAGGTTGTGTGAGAATGGAGTTTTATAGGAAGAGTTCCAAATCATTGAGAGGAAGGGCTTAACCCATGCCCTAGAGTTCCCTATTGTCTTTAAGACTGAATGGATCAAAATTGTGTCGAGCAAGATTCATGATGGTAGTTTGTGGTTAGAAGATGGCCTAGTCAAGATATCAAAAAGGATTTTTCACAAGGTAATAAGGTATCCGACCCTAGATCAGCCCAAAACCTTAAGGAGTGACTCCAAAGAAGCCATTAGGAAGAATATAGGAGCCAAATGAAACTAGGGAAGCATGACCATAGATACTATCAAGGATCCTCTTGTTGATTTTTCTATCAAAGTCATATCCCACAAGTTTTATCAATCTAGCAAACTCAATAGTGTACCATGCATTGTAATGGATGTTGGCTATAAACTAGTTAAAAAGGATCATAGCTATAATCTAGCTAAATTGCAATTACAACAAATCAATGAAAATCTAGGAGCTATAAGGAGAACTAAGGGAGCCCAATGCAAATTTGGTGAAATTTTGATTTCTATATTTTTCTATGTAAAAAATGAATTTTCATCCTTTAGAAAAGTTAGCTAGAAAAAAAATAGGTCCATTGTATCCTAGGGGAATGAATATATTTAATAAATGGGGGCAAATTTTGAGACATTAATGACTAGTTATTCTGAAGATTTCAAGAAATCTATGAAATAGAGATTGAGGATAGATGTTTCATTAGTTGAACAACATGTAAATGATGTTTTTTTTATTGTTGACATTGATTACACTTACATTCAAACAGCTATATCAAGGGTTAGATGGGTTAGACCTCTTGGTTATAAAATTAACATTGATGAGGCATCTACAGCCATAATAGCTCTTCTAGTAAAGGAAGTGGATAAGAGTGCCCCACATTTTGGCACATATGATGTGGTGAGATCAAAGGTAGATATGGAGTTGAAGAATACTTCCACATTGAAGAAAAAGGATAAACTAGTGAAGAAGATAAAAGCTAAATTTGGAGGAGCTACAGAGGAAGAAGATGATGATGAAGATGAACAAGGGAAAGGGACACTAGCATTAACCCAAGGAATGGGTGAAGATGAAGAAGAAGAAGAAGAAGGGGTTGAGCAAGAAAAAGAAGCACCCAAAGCACAACCCAAGAAGAGGAAAGCACAGAAACAACCAATTGTACAGCCTAAAGAGAAAAAGAAGGCTAAACCAACCCTAGCCAAACCTACCACAAGGGTAGATACAAGGGCTACAAAAAAGGTAGCCAAGGAATAGAAGAATAAAAAAGAAACACAACAAGGAGGGCCAATATAGAAAAAGAGAAGAAAATATGTGACACCCCTAGAGTTAGATGAGGAGAGGACAAAATCTGACAATGAACAATTTAGAGTGGTAATTCACACCATTAAATCTGACCTAGAAAATGTTTGTGACAATATTAGGAATAATTTAGATTTAACTGGATTGAAAACTATTGATTTCAATAAGTAGAGAGGAGCAGAAAATAGTGAAAGAATCAATCTACACTATGATGGCCAAATTCAAGAATAATCCACTTGAACTAGATAATACCATGCCTAAGAAATTATATACAATTGTAGAAAATAAGTGGCATTATTGCCTAAAAATTGAGAAAGAAATAAGGGAGTCAACGTTGGCTTGTGTAATGCTTGACCTCACTAAAGGTCAAATAATAAAGGCTAGCAAGAAACATGGGAGCAAGTTTGCACCCAAATATAGAGCTTTCAACATTCTACAGAATAAGATTGAGGATGTTGTAAAGAAGTCCACTCTCATGTAGAAAGTGATTTATAGCCTTCAAATAGTAAAGGAAGGAAAAGAAGATCCCTTTTTGGTAATAAATAATGATGAAGAGGAAGAGGAAAATAAAAAGGAGGAAGAAGGAGAGAAAGAAAAAGAAGTAACAGTGGAGAAGGAAACATAGAAAGGTGATGAGGCAACAATTGAAGAGCAGCAATAGGAACAAAGTGTCCAAGACACACAATTTCCACCACCTAGTCCTTCACGTGAAATACCTACATTTGTATAAACTATAATTGTGAAGGATGTTCCTAATACTTCAAGTTAGAACATTAACCCATTGACTACAGAGGATCTCAAAAAGTTCCTTCACCAAACTACTTTGCAAGAACAATTATGCACAAATCTAGTTCTAGTGAGTGTAGAAGAACTTCAGAAGTAGTAGCTAAGATAACCAGGGAGAAGGTGAATCCACAAGAACCACCTTCACAAACTCCTATAACTACAAGTGGACAACCACAAGAGCAACAAGAACAAGATGCATCTGTAAGGTTGATTCCATAGTGATAGTAACTTCAACTGCCGAGGAGCAAAAAAAGGAGAAAACATGACAAAGGTATACCTTTACTCCTACAACACAAAGTCAAGGTGCACCTCCTCTAATCACTATAATTGATCAAGGTAGAACTAAAGAAGACAAGGAAGAGGAGAAGACCCCTAAGGAGAGAGAGCAAGAGGCAATACAAATGTTCATGAATTTTCCTACTATAGGGACTCCTACTAAGTAGTCGAGCACTGATGTAATACCACTACAATTAGCAGCACTAGGCTTGAGCTCTACCAAGGTATCTAGGGTACTTCATTATGGAGACCTTGTACTTGATGAGGAGATGGTCATATCGAGCTATGACTATAAAACAATGGACATAGCACAAATCAATGGAGTGCAAGAGACACTAGAGAAGAAGAAAAAGCAAAAAATACTTAGAAATGAGTATACACAGAAGCAAGCATTAATAGAAATTTAAGACATCTTTCTTGATTCTTTTAGTTTGCTAGTACCTAATGAGACAAAGCCCATCATAGAGAAACTATCCAACATAGTGGACCAGGTACAAAATGAAGACCTTGATACAAATGTGAAATTACTTGAGTGTTCTGAGAAGAAATTTCTAATGAAAGTAAATGAGAAAATATATGGTGAGATAGCACTATCATAGGTGGAACTGTCTAAAAAGGTTGAAAAGGTGAAAGCAGTACTTTAGAATATATTCTCATTGTACTCCAAATTGTGTGATCCTTCATATATCACACAAGAGATTAACTAGAGAATATTGAGCTTGGAAAGGAACCTCAAGGTATCAAGCACACAACTACCGAAGGATCCAACTCAAAGTGAGAAGCATTTTTCCACAATGCTTCACACTCAAAAGGAATTAGCTGTACTCATAGAAGATGCAACCAACATCAAGGCAAGTTGATATAGATATAGTCTACCAAAACCCCACACATGGAAGTTTTTCATAAAGAGATCGCCTATGTAGAGAATTTTTTGAAGAAAGATCCCAATCTTTCTACATTAGAAGGCCTAGTACACCTTGCAATAGAGATAGCCATCCAACTCAAAGCACTAGAAATTGCATTAGACAATTGGGATGCTTCTTTGTAAAATCATTATGGAGGTAAATGAAACCTTTTTGGCTAAGTATTCAATTCATTCATAGGACCCTTTGACATAAGTGTCAAAAAGGTGGGGATAAAGAGTATGGGGGAGATATAATAAGTTGGGGGAGATAATAAACTATACCCAAAGGCGGAGATAATCAAATTTTGAGTTTTGTGGAAAGTTAAGGAAATAAATCCAAAAGAATAGAAAAATTACAAGGAAGATGTGTGAAAGGGGGAGCAAAAATAGAGAAAATAAAGGAAAGGAATGACAAGGCAGAGATAAAGAGTATCAGAAACATTAACATGAGACAAATAAAACATAAGGAATTTTGGATATAGAAATGGCATATCAACTCAGGGGGAGTTACAATTTTTTGAGGTATATAGTGTTCTACAAAATTTTGAACAAGTTTTTGAAGTTTTGTACATATGCCAAATAGGATGTGTATTATACTCATATAAATCAGATTCATAATGTTTAGTTAAGTGTTTTTGACATTCATGTGAAAGGGGGAGATTGTTGGTCTCAGATTGGTTTTGACAATTGAGTGTCAACACACTTAAGAAAATTCTAAGGTTGATCTCGAGTGTGATATAGATGTCGAGCTATAGTATATGCTAAGCTAGAGATTCAATAGGTGCCAAGTAAACTTCAGGTGCTGAAAAAATTTTAAGTGCCTAGTTACTATAGGTGCCAAGTCACTATCGGTGCTAAGTCACTATAGGTGCCAAACAAAGTATAGGAGCTGAGTGCAACAAAGTTACTATAGGAGTCGAGCAAGAAAAAATTCCTATATGTGTTGAACATCAACAATTAGTAAGTGCCAAGTAACATAGAATCAACATATGAGTTTGTACCTTCACAAAGTCAAAAGTAAACCATTTTTGAGCTGACTGAAGATGAAGGATAAGATTGAATCTCTTACATTCCTTATGTAATTAGCATGCAGCCAATTAGAAAAATGGAGAAAGCATGCAAACAATAGGAAAAGTGCAAAGATTTGAGCAGGAAAAGATAGATGAATATTGATTGTGGATTCATACCTAATCCTAAGTCTTTAAAGACTTTAAAAGGAGGATGATACCCCATAATTCATGTATGTGTGAGAGTTGTATGGGAGAATATAGTGAAGTTTAGAAGGGTGTAAGGACTTAGAGGAAGAGCAACACTACAAAATCAAGTTGATTAGAATAGAGTATCAACATTATGAGTAGAGATACTTTAGATTAGGAAGGATCATATTAGATTGAGTAGAACAAGGATCTAGAATCAGCAATTGAAGATTGTAAGTTATCAGGTCAAAACATTCTAATACTTTCTAGCCATTGTATTAGGAATGAAAATCCTATGGAGATAGGTTGGTTTAATAGCCATGTTTTAAACCTTTAACAAGATTATAAATCCTTTAAAAAGGTAACATTCCAAGTGAGTGTTTGTAAATCCTTTAACCAAGTCACTTTTAACAGGGTTTAAAGCCATTAACAAGGCAGGCTTTCACAAGGTAGACCATTGGAAGTGGTCAAACTTTGTAAACTTAATCAGTTACATATTGCTGCAGTGATAAGTTATGGGTGTCATCCCCACCCCACTTTTACCTTCTCATTTTGGAGGGTTTCTGGGTGACCAAAATCTTATGTTATCTATTTTCATGCATGTCTTTATTTCCATGTTAATTAGATGAAGTTAGATGCATGTGAATGATCTCAGTTAAAATTTTTAGTGGATAAAATATTGCTACTTAGGATTCATCCACCTTCTCAAAAGTAAATATTCCCACTTGTAAATTCCAACAACTATTAAATATTATATAGAAGCATGCTCCTAAATAAGTTGTGAAAAAGAAAAGAAAAGTGATACGTAATTTTATTAATAATGATGCAAAATATTTACAATGAAAAATGCATTAAAAATAGTGGTCATGTGAAAAACTTATGAAGCTTAGACTACTAAAACTAGTAGGATCAATATAGAACTAAATGATTACATGACCATATGTGTAGAAGGATACCTTTAGGTTATCTCAAAGAAGGCATTTCAACATATTTTGATTCCCTCATTCAGAAGAACTAAAGCTCATGATCTAGGAAAATGATGCGAGTTCATTTGTAGAATCATCACACTAATTCAGTGAAGAACAATTGATGAACAAAGGGAATATGAAACTTGGTATTTACTTTTAATATTTCTTGTGCCCACACATTTGTTCGATGCATTTCTAAGTAGTTTTGAAGTAAAACTATTTTCAAAGTACATTTGTATAACCTTATATTTCCAAATGCATAAAAACTACAATCAAGTATCTCTAGGAGATATCAAAACTAACAAAGTGTGTTCCTATTCCTATTATACCATTTAGTTCATCCTTTAATTATATAAACTAATTATATTGTAGTATTTTAAAATGTAAATACAACTTTTATAGTCTACACTTATTTATGTAGGGATGAAATTTATTTGTTTCTACTAAAAAATACCACAAAAATAAGAATGATGACATTACATTAATACATAGCATGTCACAAATGATGATGACCATTATTAGTTTATGGAAAAGATAAACAAAATTTGACCATAAATGTAAAAAATAGTAGTTTTTGGAAGACAACATATAAATAGACAACTAAAATATTATCGATGTTAGAATAGAGATTCTTACATGGTTTCCCCTCTAAACTTACTCAATAGAAGAATTAATACATTTAAATATTAAATCTTAAAATGTATATTATAGTACATGAAAAAACCAAATACATTTGCTATTAATTGAAGATAATGTATAAATCCATGAATCCACTTGAGCTACAATAGTAGTGTCAACTGACAGAGCATGCTCTTATTTATCATAAAAACCCCAAACATCAACATAGTTTAGAGGTCGATCTTGAAGAGACCACTCATTATTATCATTTTTTCCATGTTTTGTGTCATCTTCTTCCCTCAAAGAAGGAAAAATTGAAAGCACTGATTGATGAAATCACTTATCATTAGTTGTAGAGGGCCAACCAGAAGTAGACAAAAGAGTAGTATCAATAGAAATAAGGGACCAACTAGACCCATGTCATGGAAGAGAAGAAAACTAGCTATACCAGCCATACCAAACTCTAGTTGAAGAGCATTAGGAAGAGGACCTATGATTGCAAAAAAACTCCAAACTAGTAGAAGGTGATTAATAGAGGAAGTAGCTAGTGCTATCTAGGCCACCATACAAGGGGAATATACCTATTGATCAAAAAGATCTTGTAAAAGGGCCTCAAGATAAAATATATTAGCCTACACTTGAATCTATAACATTAAATATTATATATATATATATGTATATATATGTTTTATGATACATATAATCATTAGAATCCATAACAACTTGATTGAAAATGGTAACGGATCTTGCATCAAGAAAAAAAGGGTTCATGTTTTTTTTAAGAAATAGATGGGGGAGACAAAAAGTGACAAAAAAATAGAGCACACATTATTTAAAAAAGAAAATAGAAAATATAAATTAAAGGCATTTCATTTACCAAGATGCATAGGTGGCATAAGAAGATAAAAAAGTGTTATTTCATTTACCGATCCATGTAGGTGGAATTTTTGAAGTTTGTGGAAAGTTCCTTAAATCATGAATTTAATATTTGTTGTGATCCACAAATGTAATTTTCTAATTGGGTCACATAGTAGTGCTTAGTTGTATTTGAGTGCGGATTTAATATTTGTTGTACGATAGTTGAATTTACTTTTTATCCCAAATTGTTTGTGTTTGTAATGTATTGGGTGGTAAGGTCCTATATGCGCAAGGTAGTATCATCAAGTGGTATTAGAGAAAGAGTTCCTAGGTGTGTGGATAGATCATCAAATGTGAGGCAGTTTACACTAGGACCTTGGGTTGAGTGAAGGGTTTAGAGTAGAAGTTTCTAAATGTGTAAATAAATTGTTGAGTGTGATTCAATTTGTACAAGGGTCATGATTTTATCTAAATGTGTGGATAGATCAATGACTATAAGGAAATTTACATGAAGTGCTTATTTTGGGTGACATTCGTCACATGAAGACTTGATTATGGAGAAGAGAAAGAAGAAGATAATTTTTTTGACTGAATGGATTCTAATGATTCCTAAACTTGAGAGATTGAGAAAGAAAACTAAAGAGGAAATTTTGTTGGATTTAAAAAATTGAATGAGTGAAATGGAAGAAGAATTAAAAAAGAAAGGAGTCCATCATCAACATTAAGATGTTTATAATCCTTTAGATGTAGAAAATAAAGAAGGTGTAGTGTAGTATCACACATATAATAAAAAAGAAGAGAAAGAACATGAAGATAAAAAAATAGTGAACCTAAAATTTTAGAAGATGATAAAGAAGAGAAAGAACATGAAGATGACAAGACTTTTGAACCAAAATTAGATATAGATGATTTGGAGACTAAACTCACAAAGGAAAAGTATAATCCCTTGGTTGGAGGTCAACCAAATAAAGTAGTTGAATTCCTTATTTAAGACATGAGAGAAGAAATTAGAGATGAATATATGAAATAGGAAAATTTCTATGATTGATGGGATGCTGAGTCTGAGATGAATTTGAAAAATTATATTGGGTTATATGAGGAACTTTTAATTGATGTGTGCTATGAAAAGGAAGTTGTGTATGGTATTACAAAGATTATTAGAGGTCCATTCAATCCAAAAGGATTGGACAAGAATGAGAGTTACACTTGGATATAGTTAATAATAGAGGGATACTATTAATAGCAGATACATATTCTATCTAGGTGTTGGAAAAGAAGAAAAGGAAAATTTATTAGTATGGGACACGTCTTCCAGTGAGGTGTTGCAAAAGAAGCAAAAATATATTGGTAGTGACTACATAATTTTGGGGTCCATATTCACAAAAAAATTATGATGTAGTAGAATCTTTTATCAAAAATAAAGAGGGTATGATAAAAAGTTAGATTGAATAAAATAGAGAGACAATTTGACAAAAAATAGACAAAAAATAATGAAAAATGAAAAAAAGAGAGAAAACAAAGCATTTTATTTACAAAGGTGCATAGCTTGCATAACAAGAGAATAAAAAATAATTTTGTTTCATTTACCATGGTGTGCCAGTTGAATTTTAAAGTTTTGTCCAATGTTCCTTAAATCTTGCATTTAATATTTGTTGTTATCCACAAAGGTAATGCAATTCTATAATTGGGCTACATGGTAGTGCTTCATTGTCATTGAGTGGGGATTCAATATTTGTTTTAATGTAGTAGCATTTACCTTTTATACCACATTGATTGTGTTTATAATGTCTTGGATGGTCAGTTCCTATATAAAAAAGGAATATGAACATTTATAATCAAACTTACAAGGTGAAGAATCTTAGTGTGAGATATATTTTGTTTGTTAATAGTTTATCTTCCTGGATATTTTGGTTTGTACCTTGACCCTTGACTACCTAAAGGATTATGGAAAACAAAGAAGTTAACAATAGAATGGGTCAAAGTAGTAATCTATTAGAGACCCCTAAATTGAAAGGTACAACTCCCTTATGAATGCAAGATATGCAATGAATTTTTTTAAGGTTTGGGGGTATGCTCTTAACTAGAGAGGAGAAGAGGAAAAACCAAGTTTTTCAACACTTCAAATAACCTAGGAAAAGAATAGGGATTAATGAACATGATGGGAACATGACCCAAGCACAGAATGGACACAACAGGAAAGGGAAAATTGTATTAATTGTGTAAATATGCTATTACATTCAGTACAAAGAAAATAGACATCAAAACATGCCCTAAGGGCTTACAATAGTATAAATCTAGAGATAATTTCTCCTTTCAGTACCTCCTCTCAAACTCCACTTTGAATTGCCTTTTACAATGCCGTAATTGTTCTTAAATAGACCCCGAAGGTTAAGGATTAGGAATACATTCTAGAAAGTGCTAGTAGGCATCCACCGACCAAATAGAAGGCTCTAGAAGTTGCATTAGAAGTTGGCACAAAATTAGAAGAATCTAAAAAAGGTAACCAAACTTTCAGGAGGCATAACTTTTGAACCGTAGCTCCGATTGACGAACCGTTTACATTTTCAAAAAGCTCTCAAAGCGCTCTATAGCCCTATGGACTAGCTTGGCTCATCCCCCATTTTTTGGCCCTGTTGAAGGTCATTTAATGCCCCTAACCTGAATTTGAAGAATTCTTAAGATGTCTCCAAAAATCAAAAAATTGCGATAACTTTCAAACTGTGGGGCCTTTTGACCTAATTCTTTTTCTGGAATGCTTTAAATTACACTAACAATATTTTAACCAATTTACATCTTCTAGTTCACCAAAATGATGGCTCAATTACATACTCTTATTTTTTTGGCATTTACACATATCCCAAGGTGATTAAAAACTCTAACCTAGAACACTAATAGTGAAACTGTGAGAGTTGGAACCTTTATTTGACCTAAATGGGTATCAAAAAATGAAAACACATGAAATAGAAACTAAGTCTAAGTACATTTTTTTGGTTGACACAGGATTGCTCTAATACCTCTGGATGCTCCTGCATCAAAACAAAATGCAATCTATTCAGACTTGCAATACAAAGAAATGGAAACATGCAAAAATAACTAGGACAATAAGAAGAAAGGAAGAGATAGTGAAACAAGTAATTACTAGATTGCAAAATTAGCTAATGTTTCAAAAATACCTAGATTGCATATCTCTCAACTACCCCACCCACCAATTTTTAGTTTCTTTATGCAATGAACTAAAATAAACAAGAAGACCATGACAAACAATAGAGAGAACATAATACATGCTTATTTTGAAGAGAGTAAGACATACAATCTAATGAATGAGCAGAGACAAATCTTTTTTTATCAACAAGTTTTCAAATTTTAACATTAACATACTCATTTCATAAACTTAGCTTTAAATAAATGAGTACTTAAAATGAACTTAGAGTCACATACAGTAGTCCTTGCTATAGGGGTTTTCCCAAAGTAAACTTTACTGATGTTAATAACTCCATCAAAAAATATATTTATAGAAATTCTCAGAATGGCTAGTTACATTGGATGATTGCTATGCAGAGCATCTCTGATCGAAATAATCTAAAAATACTCAAGCATAAATCATTATCCATTATAGAGACTGATAAGATGCCATAAATGAAAACAAATGAAATAGGAGGAAAAAAATGACATGTGTCCTAGAAAAGAATCAGAACATCATGTCTTCTTAGAAGTAATAGATTTAGCTCTATAAGCTTTCATGGCTTTGGTTACATTGTCTAGATCTTCAACATATGGAATGATGATATTGTTGGATCAGACCATCTAGTTGTCATGCATTTCCATCACTTCATCAATTCTAGCCACCCTTGACTAGAATTTCTCCACTTCCCTCTTCATGATTACATCTGCTGCTGATAGTTCTTGGATCTTGGACACTTGGAATTTGAGTGGGTCAATGGCTTCATAAAAAAATTCCAAGAATTTTGATTTCATTCTCTCAACATTCACAATATTTCCATTAGTAGACACAAAGGACTCTATGTACAAGACCTTCAAATACTGAAACAACTTTTCAATTATATATTGTACCAGGCCATGCATATCCTTGAATTCTTTTGTAGATCTCATGGAGATTTCTATGATAAAATCCAAGGATATCTTCTAGTGAAATAGTGATTCCTTTCCCATCTTTAGAATCTTGTGAGAAATGGCCACATTTGTTTTCATGTCTATATCACTTCCCATAGAAGGGCCATATGCTTTGTTAGCTTGTCTGCTATGTTCTTTATGGTTTTTTGATGATTTGAAACTGCATCCCTAAGCTTGTGATCACCCAATACTAGGCTTCCCAAGTTTTCAACTAGTGGCAGACCTTGAGCCTTCATCTAATCTACCCATGCTTAGCCTACCTACCAGAATTGTCTTTTGTTTTTTGTAAATTAAGGAGTAAGTTTTGTTTCTCCTTTGCATTTAGATCAAATTGACTTTAAGACATGATTTCAAGTGAAAAATTTATGTATTCCAGTAGCTCTCTATTTGAGGCCTTCAATATCTCCTTCTTTGCTCTAAGCTTGTCAAGCTTATCCTCAATTTTCTCATTCGTTGACTTCTAAGTGTTTACCATGGAGTCATGAACTAGGATACCAAGATCAACTGTCATGATCTAGAAATTATCCTTTGAGAGCTCATGGAATCTACCCTCCTTCTATGGTTCGACAATCTTAACTAGCATATGGCTAGTTGTTGAATCTATTGCCAGTGCATTAATTGTCTTTTGCTTCTTTATTTGCTTAGATGACCAAAAGGAGGTGACTTGTGTGATCAAGTCCTTTGATGGGGCTACATCCTCATCTCTCCTCTTCTTCCTATCAATGGTCTCCTCGAGCCATGAATCTATAGAGAGAAAATTGATAGAAGATTGTAATGTAGTAGGGTCAAACAACTTCCTCAGAATTAATGAAGTTGGCTTGTTCTAGGAAGAAATAGGGAAGGGAGCTACCTTCATTACTTAAAGGGCTAGACTATCCACCTTTTTAGATGCTTCATGTTCCTTTCCATCCATGGGGTTATTATCACCATCCAAGTTGATGACTTGAATAGGGGAGGATGGCTTATACACTAATTTTTCTTGTTTCTTCCCCTTATCCTTACCATCATCCTTCTCCCTAGTCTTCTTGATAGTTGGAAGAGAGCCACATCCATAGGTAGGGTTGAGCAGAACATTATTTTTTGGAGGCTTGTCTCCACCTTGACCAATGGATAGTAATTGGCCTACATATGTTGATGCGGTAGCTGTGGTAGTTGTTGCTATAGTTCACTGAGTGACTCTAATATACTCTTCTTGTAAGTTTTGTATTTAGCAAGACATTTTATTGAGAATTCTTAAATGTCAAGGACATGCTTGTAGGAATATCCTAACTTAAAATGATGTTGTACAAACTTGACTAGATCATATATAGGTGTAAGAACCTCATAGTCTAACAATTTGATCTTCATATCAAATAACTTTACCAATTATTGAGCATTTGATTTGGAAGAACATGAATATGGGCCTACCACTATAGGGAATGGAATCCTAACAATCTTCTTCAAATTGGAACACAAGGTGTTCACCTTAAGTATCTATTGAGACAACTCAACTAGAACTACCCTATCCTTTGGATACCTTAAAAATGTCTTAGGAAGTCCATCATAGGCTCCTATTCACAAATAGGAGAAAATTAAAAACTATATGAATGCATATCCAAATTAGATTATGGCCAAAATTACTTTTGGTAAGAATCTCCTTTTAGGGCATCCTTGTAGTTCCTGACATACCCTCATTGTGAAAGAATGATTGACAACTACATACTCCTCATAGCTCCTTTACAACTATAGACCCAAGTAGAATTCATAGAATTTAGCGTGCTCATCATAATTTGGGATGTTAGGAAGGTCAGACTACAAGAGGTATGTCACCAAAGCATTTATTAAATAAGAGGACATGTAGAATTGATTAAATCTTCTAGCCAAACTCAACCATGGGCCAATCTCATAATAGGTTATCTATGCCAAGTTGATTTGCATATCCTCAGCATAGATTTCTTGCACTAAGAAGAAGTGGTGCTTAATGAACTCCAAAATATCCTCTTTTGCTTTCATTTAGAGGAGAAGTGTGAGGATATCCACAATCTCTCATTTAATATTAATGCCAAGTAGAGTCTTCAACATTTTTCTCTTCTTTGAGTGGGCATTTTGGAACTAGGTCCTTTGCATGTACTCCCATCTGAGGGTCTTCTCATTGAACATGGATTAGGAGGAACAAAAATTATATTATAATATTGCTCTTTCATGAGGATTCTAAATGTGGATTACATTAGTTCCTTATTAATTGATATGAGAAAGGACTGGCCAGGAAACAAAATCTACTTGATTTCTGGTTTTTATCTCTCTATGCATTCCTTTACTAACTCAAGTGGATGAACTACCATTTGAAAATTGCCTACTTCTACTAGTCCACTCACTTTGAGGTTTTGAGTGATTAGGTGAATAGGTTGATAATTAAGTCTCCTATGAAGATCACCCAAATCCAATAATTTGAATGAGGTGTCTACAAAATCTTTTAACTCACCATCTAAGCTAATTAATTTATTGTAACCAATAACTCTGATTGCCATTCACTATAATTATACATGATGCAATTCTTGATAAATAGCAATTTAAATATACTCGAAGAAATCAATTGCATGGAATTATAATGAAATAACTTTGACAATTAGAACATTCATGCCGCATGAATGAAATAAAGTTTGACCAACAATTATAATAGCTAGATTTACATTTAGTTTCATGAGTAAGAACTATTTATACTTTTTATTCATTTGCACCTAAAATACTAAGTTCTCAATAGCACTCTTACTTTACTTAATGTATAGTGATATGAGTAAAAGTCACTAAAAAAACAATTTCTTAGCTTTACAGGAAGTGCTTTCACTTCAAAACCCATAATGAAAATATACTTAATAATGTTAACATATGTGGGAGAGAGAGAGAGAGACACTTAGATTTTCTACAAAACCATTTTCAGGTAAAAGTACAAAGTTGTGTCACCTTTCAGGCTTACTTATTAAAATGATTGAATTTTGAGTATTTCTATCCAAAAGTCATTTTTTCTCAAACATATGATCTAGACAAATTCATTCTAGCTAAGTTATATATGTTCTCACACTTTTCCTACTAGAAATGTCTATTAAACACATGTTTTATACTAGTTTGTATCCAATTACTAAAATAAAAATATTATTTTAGAAAACTGACATTTCAATAACTCTTACTATTTTTTATGATTTTTTTTTAGTAAAATAAAAACACCATTTTATAGAGCTCAAAGTCAAGAATATTCTCATATAAAGTTTATAGTGTTTTAATTAGATATAATATATTGTAATTAAAAATTCTACAAGCACATATTTTGACACTAAAAAAGATGTTGATTTTGAGAAAGAAAAAAATATTAAATCATGTAATTTTTATTTTTCATAGTTATATGACATTCTAGAGGAGAGAGTCCTCTTTCAGAATGCATAGTTTTTCTTCTAGTTAGAATAGATTTATTTTGAAAAATATGGTGGGAGATGAAAACTATCGATTTTGGGTGAGTTGAAATTTGAATCATTATAAAAGAAAAAATATAGCTCTAAAGTCAATTTTTATTTTTGAATGTTCTAGATATATGTGTTATTTATAACATAGTCTGAGTTCAAATGGAAAAAAGTTTATTTCCATATAGTTTTGTGGTGGGAACTAAACCCTTAATGTTCAGTATTTTTCAGCAACTAAAAAATTATCTATAAAAATTAGGAGAATATTTCATTTATTATTCTGAGTAATTATTAAAATTTATAATCCTAGACTTCAACCATTTTTACACATTTCATTAGTTTACTACATTTTCAAATTCTAAATAATAATACCAATTTCATGTCATTGAAGGTGAAAAAATATACTTTTGTTAGCTTTTTCATTTACAAAAGGGTGACACAAGTTTGTGCTTGTACCCTTTCCTTTTATCTAGGATTGTAGCATAATGAGTACTCCTTTTGCTAGCTTGCATACTCTATTCTTTCCCTTTCTTCTTAGGGATTTCAACACTGCATCTCCTTCTTAAGGGGTTCACATCTTCAACACTAACGTCTTTGGAAGTATCCTCTGAGCATCTTTGAAGGATATTCATATCTTAGGATATCTTGACTTTTTGTTCTCAATGCCCCTAGAGAATTAGGCCTTTTCATCTCCCTAGGGCAGAAAACTCCTTTCTTAGCAACATTTCCTAGATTGAAGCACAACAAACAACACTCAACCTTTTACTTCAATCTGATAATTCTGATGCTAAAAGTTGAGCATGCCTTACTAGTTATAAGCCTTCAAATTTTTCTTTCAACATTGTACTATCACTATTTGATTATTGGGGCTAATATTTGGCTTAAGTTCATATAGCTTTTCGAATAGAACAAAAAAAATTCATTTCCATGAATATGCAATAGAAAAACCATAGACCTATGTTCCCCCATAGGACTTGATCTTATCTATCCAAATTTTAATAAGACTCATTTTGGCTTCTATCCTTAGCTTTATAAGCCTTTGGGTATTAACAAAATCATATTCACAACCTATCAATCACTATAATGACTTCATACTTTGGATTCACACTTGATTTAGTTGACTCAAGGAGAAAGTTACCTCAAAAGCCTAGAATCCATGGGATATGAAATGTTAGAGAAAGATAAAATATAATTTAGTGTAGAGAGACTAACTTCTCAATGCCGGAACATAACCCGACCATGAATAAATCACCTAAACCCCATGCACAGTGGAAAAAACAAGAAACCCACAAGCAATGAAAGTAGATCACTCAGGAAAGATGAGAAGTAAGTGACCTAAAACATACTTAGACACATCTCTCCTTCAAACACTCTCACCTTTACCAATGACATTAAGATTTTGAAGGGGAAGACTAAAATTTTGCAACAACTAGTTATGATTAGGGACTTAGGTATTGCAAGAGAAGGGACCCATAATACATAGTTTTACATAGCCAAAATGACAAACTACAATGAGAAATACAACTGAGCACACAAACATAAAGGAAATATAATCTAGGAAAATAGGAAAAAAAAGCAAGGAAAGACACAAAGAAGACCTATCTAGACTAAATTTAATGGTAGGGGTTACCTACTTTTCAATTGTGAATTTGATGCAACTTTAGATTCTAGCCATTATAGAAAAATGACAAAATCTCTCTAGAATGATATGCTAGAATGAAATAATTTTCTTCATTTTCTTGCATAATCCTAAAAGAGCCCTTCAAGAGGGAGTCAAACTTGTAATGGACCCCTTTGGGCTCATTCCTTCAATCCCATAATAGGAACAGGTCTCCCTGCATGAACTTCCTTGGTCTAGTGTTCTTATCAAAAAATATATTCACATACTTCTATTGTTCATTCATATGATCAACCATCATTTCTTATTCTTCTTCTAGATTAGTCAGATATATAATGCGTTCCTCGAATCCATCTTTGAACTCTAGATCCTTGATCACTTATTGTAGCCTAAAAATGGATAGCTATAATGAAAGAAGAAAACTAGCTTCAACTCTATATACTAGCTCAAATGAAGAAATCCTAATTTCCGTCTTAGGAAATCCTAGTTCTCAGAGACCAATTTCCTCATGATATTGATCGGGTTTTTATTACTTGATTCTTCTTGACCATTTCCTAGAGGGAAGTAATCTAATGAATGAATTAAGCATATATTGTTGTCATAGAAAAATTATGTAATTTCCATCAAAGAGAAATAAGAAGTGTTATCCATGAAAAGCTTCAGGGGCACTCCAAACCTTATCAAAATATTTTTCTTGATGAACTCACAAACAAATTAAGAAGTAGTCTTCTTCGTTGGCTTGGTCTCCACCCACTTGGTAAAGTAGTTTGTAGAAATAATGACATACAAATGACTACTAGATGAGGGCAGACTAATTGGTCCAATGAAATGAATTCTCCATTACTGAAAGGGTCCTTCAATTACAACTAGATATAGAGGTAGAGCATCTTATTGAGACTTACTAGAGAACATCCTACACTTTTCACACTTGGGCATCCACTTGTAAGCATCCTTGAACATACTAGGCCAGTAGTAGAATTTCCTCAAATTATTATATTTTGTAACCATTGATGAAAAATGACCACCACAGGCATCATTATGGAAATCATGAAGCAACTTCTCTTGTTGAGGTTTATCCACACATCTCAAAAAGGTCCCATCAATTTCCCTCTTGTACAATTGGTCATCATAAATGACATACTTAGCTAATTTTATTCTAAGGTCTCTTATTTTTTTGTATATTAGTTCATTAGGTCAATCTCTGCAAGTTAGAAATAGGAAATGTTGGAGAACTAGGGATCTGAAAGACTAACCATTAGTGCTCTTGAAGATTCATCTTCTTGGCCCAACTCCCAATTCTCCATAATTATCTTGCACATGACATTTCTTCTTACCAATTTTGTTGGCTTCAAGTCAATGTCATTTTGTTGAACCTTAGCTATGCATGCACTTCTAGTGTTGCAACCTATCTCTTGTTGAGTCAATATGATTTTGACAACTGAATCGGGTACAAACATGATAGAATGATAATTTAATACATAGAATATAAGTTTTTAAGAGATCTTACCACTGCATAGGCATTCTTTTCCATTTGAGAATATGTTATCTCATGCTCCTTAAGAGGGTACTCCTGAAAGCAATTGGTTCTTGGATACCTTTCTTGTTCTCTTGCATGATTATTACATATAGTGCATGGGTTGAGTCATAGCAGTACAATATGAACTCCTTGGTGTAATCTTGATGCACCAACATAGGTAATTTGGCTATGGTGCCCTTAATTTGATCAAAAGCCATTCTTCCAAGTCATTCCATTTGAAACTTTTACTTCCTTTCATCATATCAAAAATGCACTTGGTGATTTCAAAACAATCAAGGATGAAATGTCTTAGAAATTTCACCTATCCAAAGAAAGATTTGACTTGATATTTGCTTCTTAGAAAAATCAGCTATTGGATTGCTCTAACACATTCGTCAATCCAGATGCTTTCCTAGGAGACTATTGGACCCAATAGTTTTCCTTCAACAACATAGAAGGCTGATTTCTTGGGATTGAGTGAAATCCCATGCCGCTTGCATCTTTTCAACACTTTCTCCAAGTCCCTTAGATGATTTTCTCTTTTCTTGGAAATGACTGTTTGATCATCTAGGTAGATAATGATGACTTTAGCCTTTATATTACAAAAGAAGTAATTCATAGCCCACTGAAAGGTGGCACCTTCATTAATGAGCCCAAAGGGCATTCTATGATATGCAAGCATTCACCAAGAAGTGGTGAACATAGTCTTGAGCTAATCTTTCAGGTTTACTTCAATTTTGTTGAAATCCACAAATCCATCTAGCATGGACATCATTTTGGAGCCAACAACTATTTGTAGTAGATGATCCATATTAGGAAAGACATACTTGTCCTTTAGAGATGCTTGATTCAAATTCCTAAAGCTCACTCAAATTTAGATCTCCCCACTCTTTTTTAGATTGGGACAATATTAGCTTTCCATGTTGAATAATGTATAGGCTAGATAATTTTGGCTTCCAACATTTTTTGAACCTCCCTAAAGATGGCGTTTGAGACCATAGGGTTGTAATTACATTGATTTTACCTAAAAGGGGTAGCCTCTAGCTTGAGGGGAATTTTGTGCTTTGACTCACCATTCCTAAAGGTATTTAGGTCTTCATATCCCCAAGAAAATATGTCTTGGTATTCTATCAACAATCCTTTTTCTTTTTCACTTTCATCCTTCAAGAAAATGCTACTGATATTAACCATCTTAGGTTTATATTAGATGCTAATATTCATTCCTTCACACTCACCAGAGGTTCCACCTTTCTTTTCTCTTACTCTTTGAATAAATCCATCATTCCTATCAAAATGTTTCTTAAGAGAAATAAGGTTTTGACTAATATTGTTACCTTTGATTTTTTTGGCTCCTAGTTCTAACTCTTTCTTGGTGTCAGGGGAGAAATCCTTGTAGTTTTTTTTCTCCCTTCAAAGTATTGGTTACTTAAAGGTTTAGATCCTTCCAAGAAAGATAGGAATTTCTTCTTATCACTAAACACTTTCTTGGTTTCAATGTTGTAAGGAATGGCTGACCTAAACAACATTTTTACCTTATACTTATTATTTGTGAATCTAGATGTGGGGGCAATAGCGAAGATTATGTGGATAACAAGTTTTCCCTTGTATTCTACTCCCTTAGAACAACTTGTGTTGAGAAGGCATCCATGTTGATCTCATTTTGGTTTTGACATATGAGTGATAATACACTTAATGTTAGAAATAGATAATATTGAGAGAGGGGCGGGGGGTGAATCAATATTCTAGAAAAAATTTCCACAACTAAATATTTGTTAATTACTTTATAAATTTCATATGAAAGTAAACCAATAATGTTGAATAGTAAATATAACCATGCTCATAGATAACTCATAACACCGTTAGTTGTTAACTAGGGAAACCTTGGACAAGGGAAAGCCCCAATGGGGATGATACCCACTAGATGGTTCACTAAATAATAGGGTCCTATTAAGGATATTGACCCTATTAGGAGTCTATGAAGTACATATAGTGGCTCAAGTCCCTGTTAGGAGACTAGGCCTTGTTAGAAGCCTCAACCTTGTTAGGAGTTGGTAGAACAAATATAATCTATGCAAGAAGAGCCCACTGACCTAACATACAATTATACAATTCACTTCTTCACATACACACATACATACATAAATACATATATATGTATGTATGTATGTATGTATGTATAATAATTTTTAGCTATTGTACTTTGCACTTTAATCTAATCATACATCAGCATTTGCATCACATAAAGTTTCCAAATCTTTCAATCTTTTTGTAGAATAGGTCAGAACATATAACACTTTCTTATCTATTATAGATAGCACACATATTTTCACAAGATAAGATCTTTATTTATATCTTGAATATTTACAAAACTCTGCTTAGTCAGCCTTCATGTGTTCACATGCTTGACATAATATAAAATATCTTAAGGAATAATATCCACATAGTCATCTCATCATAACTTAGTAATTATTTTGTATCCAAAATAATTCTTAAGGTCATATGCTTGAATTCTATGGTATGCTCTATTATGCACTATTAAATACCCACTCTAGTATTTCAGTCATAACTCATGCTATACTATCCACACACATTTACACACTAGAATACATCATCATGATACTATCATGAATATTTCCTCAAATTTACTGAGATAACTTTTAATGAGTCATCCATATACTTAACATTTGTTCACTGTGATACTGCAAACTATCTAACACTTAAACAATTTTCTAACACTAATTGCATAAATTAAATGATGAATGTATATTTCCATAAATGATAATCATCAAGACATCTATCTAACTATATTATTGCCAACAATCTCCTCCTTTGGTATTAATGGCAACATTTGGGAAATTTGGCTAAGTCCAACAAATGATGTCATACAAAAAGAAAAAAAGTAACTACAAAATTACTTTCAAAACATAGCAATTTATATTCATGTTTTGATGGATCATTACATCCTTTACCACTCATTTACATTGATCCATAAGTACACTACCTCTTACAATATCTTGTATATACAATATTACTCCCCTTTTTGTGTATACTACTTCTTAGTGTATATGAGCAATGTTAGTATGCTAATAGAAACCAAATTTAAATAAAGCTTCTACAAACTAAAAAAAATTCACAAACTTCAAGATAGACTAAGATGAGCTCTCAATTGAGAATATGAGCCATTAATGGACTCTCTCAATAAGAAGCTCTCTTTTTTAGTAGCTTTATCTAAATGGATAGGATGTATGCTCAATATGCTTCCAAAGGCTTCAATAGATGATTGTGAATTTTTGGTGTGGATAGATGGCTTTAGTATGAATTTGGCTCTCAAAATAGCATTATAACTTTACTCCATGGATTGTGTTATTTTGCAAAGGGGAAGGATCCAATTTATAGGCAAGAGGCTTGAGGGATTGAGGGCTAAGATGCAAGGATGGGAAAAAGCTCATGGAGGGCTCAGATTGCATGGGAAGAGAGCACATGGATTGTGCTTCCTTATCGCCAATCAAGGAGTGACACATGTCACATGGTGAGAGGATGGAGGAAAGGGGAAGGATGAGTCAACAAAGGAGGCTCAAGGGATAAAATCTTCATAAAGACCCTCATAATGACTTGTAAGAGCCATAAAAGGGCTTGTAAGAGTCATTTATGACCTAGTGGACTTCATAAAGTTTTATGGTTGAGATATTTTGAGGGTGATGAGAGCAATTTCGACTTGGACTTGATTAGGAAGGTTTTAAGCTTGTTTAGGTTTGTGCAAATGATTAGAGGATGGATTAGGATGGTTTAGGATTAGCTTAGGGATAGGCAAGTGGATGGCATTTAATGAGGGTGGGTGAAGGAGGAGATATTTGTTAACTTTGGCTTGGGTTAGTAAGTTTTAACCCATATTTAGAGAATGTGACAAGGTTAGGAGGGGATTAGGATTAGGTTTAAAGACATCTTCTAGAAGAGTCTAGACTTTGGATGAAGATAAAGACTTTCTAGAATAGTCTAGAATTTCCTAGGATGAGGATGAAGACTTTCTAGAAGAGTCTAGAACTTCTTAGGATGAGGATAAATTAGATTTTTAGGAAATAAATAAAGTTTTATTTATTTCAAGGGTTTGGGTTGAGGAGATATTTATTAAAACTTTTTTAATAAACATGAGGATTAATATTTAATCTTAATTAAATATTTTGAGTTGGGATTAGGGGTAGGAAATGATGGGATTAGCCTTTAATTAAAATTAAAGAAGGATTAGAAGATTTTGGAAGAGGTTAGTGGTCTTAAGGAAATTGGCCAACTTTTGGGAAAAAAATAAATTAATTATTTATTTTGGGATTTTTGGTCAATTTATTAATTAAATAATTAATAAATAAGGAAATAATGTTTAAATAAGATTTAAACATTTTTGGGAGGGATTCCTTAATTAAATATTTTTAATTAAGATAAAGGGATTTAATGGCATAAAAATTAATTAATTAATTAATTAATGATGATGTCATCAGAGATTTTTTCAAAAAATAAAAATACTTTATTTTTTAAAGGATTTTTAGGTGTCTACATTTTGCCCCTCTTTGATGTGATGCCGCACGTGGCATGGCATCAAAGATAAGAAAATAAGATGCCCAAGGCTAGAGTAGAAGAGGAGAGAATGGACTATGAGATGCCCCCTCAAGAAGGCAGCGGGGCGAGAAAGCGAGGCTCAGTGGCTTCTTGAAAAATACAAGAATCTGGGATGAGCAAGGAGACTCAGATTGGATTAAGAGAAAAGGTTTAGTTAGCTCAAACTCTTACTATGGGAGAATGATAAAGGAAAAATCAGAGGCACAATAGGAAGCAAGCTTAAGATCTCAGGGATTGCAGAGGATGAAGGAGCGGAGCACTATAAAAAAGAATCCAGGATAGGGAGATGGATGAGGGGATTATAAAGCTGATGCAATAGGATTTCAAAGAGTTAGATTGGCGAAAGATGGGTTTCGGAGATCCCTAGGACTAGGATTGTGGATCTCGAAAGATGAGGCTTGGTGGGTTGATTTGGATTGGTGGATCCCTAAGACTAGGATTGTGGATCCCTAAAGCTAAGAGTGATGAGTGATTCAAAGAGATACTGATGCATCAGCTAGAGTAGGAGAGACGAATGCTAGATATGGATGGGGGATAATGGAGATGAAGGAAAACCATTGAAGCTTTTTGAGCGGGGGGATACTTTAAAGAGAAGTACCACCATGTAGTTGAGCACTAGATTTGCTATAGGACTATTGGTTAATTGCCAAGGTTACCAAGAACATCAAGGCCTTTTCACCAATCGTCCAAAGGATTGACAAACTAACTCAAAAAAAACACACAAGGATTGCCCAAGCATCATACATGAATCCTAGAGGAAGCAGTGTGGAAACGACATTGGAGAACCCACAAGCAAAAAAGAAAAACAAACGAAAGACCTGATCAAGACCTTACACTCTAATTGCCCCATTCGCAGAATACCATGATATGGAAGATCGTGGCAACCTTGAGGAGGGAACAAGGAGATTGCTTGGAAAAGATACTTCAAGACCCAAAAGGGAAGATTCCAAATCAAAAGAAAGCAAAAATCCAAAAGAGAACTGTTTGCCAACGAGATGGGTAGGACGAGGTACTAACGGACCAAGATCAGACATGAAGAAAGCTATATCCTACAAGGATCTATTGGAGAGCACCAAAGCTGGTGGATTTGGATGAGTGATGCGTCTGGCAAGCTGAACTAAGAAGGATATCACTTTGGTGACAGGAGATCTAGCTAAAGGATGCATTGGAATAGCTAACCAAGGGTTGTGCGATGTGTGCAAGATGCTAATCAAGGAGGAACAAACACGAAAGTTGGATAGATACAATGGTACTAGACTAAAGAGGATGTACAAGCTGACAAACCAAGATATTTACAAGTTGAGCTAATCAAGATATGGTACACGCTAACGAACCAAGATAGTTACAAGCAAGCAAAAGCTCAGGATGATAGGATAGCGAGATGGTTCGATGTTGTGCAAGATGCGAAAGCTAAGGGTGGGGTGATAGAGAAAGATATGGATTTGGCAGGATGCATCCAATGATGATGAGAGATTTTGTGACCAAGGATAGCTAGAGGAGTAGGATGAGATGGCTGGATAGGATGGTAGATAGCTAGGATTATGATGGATATAAAGAGATGACATTGGGTTTGCATGAGGATAGCCTAGAGCTAGATACCAATGACAAGGGAGGATGGACAAGACAAGATCTCCAAGGAATATAGTGCCCCCAATCAGAAGATAACATGTGGAAAGAGGTCTTATGATGGATGTGATAGGATTGAAGCTAGGATGGAAAAAGCTGAAGGGGCTAGGGAGATGGATGATAGCTTGGATGGTTGGCTGAAGCTGCAGGAGATAAGTGGATGGTGTGAGATGGAAGATGGAGGGTGGAGGATAGGTGGATAGATTGGAAGATGGATTTGGATGTCAAGAGATGACCAAAAGCATGAGGGTGATAGGCTAAGCTGGGGATGGCAGGATTACGCATGACGCTTGTTTGCCAAGTTTTCATCATGGTACTTGTCCAAGGTTCTTGAATTGCCAAGTTTTCACCCGTGGATGCTTTATTTTTCTTTTCTTTTTTGACTTTTTGACTTTGGACTTAGCTGGAATGATTTTGGCTTTCTTCAGCTATTTTGGCTTTTTTGGGATTTTTCACTGGCTGTTGGAATGTTCAATTTTGTTGCTAGATGTTGGTACACTAGATGTGTGATTTATGCAATAGATCAAATTAGATGGGGTTGATGGTAGGAGATGGAGGGATGAAAATGCTGGAAAGGAGCATGAGATGGGGATGCTTGCAAGAGCAACATTGGCACATGTTGGAACGGGTGTGAAAAGAGCATATAGGGGATAGATGATAGATGCAGGCGTGATGGAGGATTTGTGGAAGCGTGCTTGGGGATATAGGCACCCAAGATGGAGTTAGGAGATGGGGGACATGAGTCACTAGATGGGGGATTAGCAATGGTGAATGCCATTATGCATTGGGTTTCAACTTTTTTCTTGGGGATCCACATGGTTTTGGATTTTCTTTTCATAGGCTTTTGCATTGTTTTGTATTCTTTGATTGGATTTTTCCTTTTTGGAGTATGTCTTTTAGAATAGACATATGATTGCCTGGGATGTGGATTTTTAGCTTTATGCATTTTGAATTTGGCATTTAAATTGTTGTGGTAAGCTTTGGGAAGATGGTTAGGAGAAGCTTTGTGAGATGGAGAGGATATGAAAGAGCATGTAGGGGGATGATGATGGATGATGTGCCCTGATATGTGCCTTTGTTGATCTTGCATAGGAATGGATGGAATAGGATTTTTATGATGGCTGATAGGAGGATGGAGGATGGTAGATTTTGGGATATAGGGACCCAAAATGGATTTAGCGGATGAAGGGGGGATATGGTAAGTTGTTTTGGGTTGCAAAGATGGTGGAGGGGGGATGACATAAGATTTCTTGAAGGAGTGATGGGAGGCTGGCATGGTGGGCTTGGAGATAGGCTTGGTTTGGGGGTGTGGTGTACCAACACCTTTAGATGGTGAGCCTTTGGATACATATCCAAGACCATGAAATCCTAGATTTTTTTGTGCAATAATAGGCTCTCTGATTCCTTGCTCTTGTGGTCCTAAACCTTGACCTTGATAATGCCATTTATTGAGCATTTGAACAAGCTGAGGAAACTTTTTTCTTGCAAAAAATGGTAGAAGTGATTTATTAGGTGTATTGCAATGGGGAGATACTGTTCTTAATTCTTCTGCTGAGAGAGGGCCACCGTGGATGAATGTAAGTGAACCAAGAGGGTAGATTATAGATGGTGGAATAGCTTGGATAGGTGGTAAGATGGAAGCATGGAGCGAGGGAGATGGAAGGATAGGATCTTGATGTAGTTGGTGGGATGACAAGATATCTTGTAGTGGAGGAGATATGGCTTGAGGTTTTGGAGATGGAGGAGATGGTGACTGCACTATGGATGGAAGACATGGTATGATGATATCTTCATTTATGCTTTGGGGGATGTCAACATGCTTTTGGGTAGGATCTTGATAGGATTGGTTTGGAGTGGATGGTGCGATAGGAGGTGAAGGTATGGATTCTTCAAAGGCAACGGATGGATAGATGGGAGATTCAGTAGTGGAGATGGGTGAGTAGAAGATGGATGCATAAGGGTCATTATGAGAGATTTGGGAAATGCTTGGAGGTGATGTGGATAGGATTTGGAGGGATTTGATAGGTGGTGGGATTTTGATGCTTGCAGGAAGTGGAAGGATTTTAAGCAATTTGATGGATGGTATGGGGATGATAGCTATGGGAGATGGAGGTGATATTATAGATGGGGAAGCTCCATTACTGACTACTTCACATGGTTGGATTAGATGATATGGCTTATCGACTGTTGGAGGAAACTTTTCTTGTATTTCCTCTAGGAGATTCCTTGGAGACTCGTGTGTCGAAGGTGGAGGTGGATGGACAGGAATAGCTAGTGTGATGGGAGTGGAAGATTGGAAGTTTGGTTGATGGGGTGATGGAGGGGAAGCTGGAATATCAGATGGCATGACTAGATAGTTTGGAATAACTCTTGGATTTTGGGGGATGCTTGGGGGAATGTTTCTAAGGCTTTCAATATACCCGTCATAGTCAACAAGATTTTCATCATCATTGGAATAGGAGGTGGTGGGAGAAAGGACAATGCGACCAAACACATCATGATAGGATTGGTACTTCATGCTTTGATGATGAGTTTGATGGGGATGGGGTCTTGCGTATGGATGAACACAGAAGCTCATGGTTGGATTTGGTTTAAGCACAAATTTTGGATTGGCTGATGAAAGATTTCCTAGGGAGAGTCAAAGTTGTATGATAGACCTAAGGAGGATTGGCTGGAGATTTTTGGCTTTCTTGTGGGTGGAAGACTTCAATGGTATACTGTCAAAAAGTGAGAGTTTTGCTTTCCTATGCGTTGGATTTGGTGGTGGCTATGTCAACTTGAGGATAGACTAATGATCCTATGGGCATGACACAAGATTGACCACTTGTGGATCCCAACCTTTAGCTCAAGGTGATGAGGGATACAAGTGACAAAGCTGGATTACCCTAGACAATGCTCTGTCAGAGGGATAACCTTGGTGAGATTGGTTGATTGGTAGGATTGATTGGATAGCAAACTCTAGCAGAGTAACAACAACTCTTTAAAGGCTTGGGTGATTTTGGATTGGGTTGCTAGCTGGCTGGGGGGATGATTTGGATGGACTTTGGATTTGGGATTGTTCTAAAGCAAGGAACTAGATAGATTTGGTTGCAGCGGGGGAGCTTGGATGATTTTCTGATGAGGCAGTGACTACGCTAAGTATGCCTTGGGCTGGGAGATTTTTTCTTTTTTGGGATTTCGACCAAAATTGGCAAACATTCATTCAAAAGCTATGAACAAACAAGCAGACAAAATTTTGGAGCAAGCACATCAAACACACCAACATCCTAGGAAGCTTTCTACAAGGATGAAATTTGTTATAGCTAGGGAGTCCTTGATATACGCAAGGTACGTGAGGCCCAACTCCGTAGATGAGACCAAAAAGATGTCACACAGCCGAGAGGAGCGGTAACCCACTTCTCCTCTTTCACTTCTCAAGGGTATAAAGTTCCTTGAGGCTTAGCCTGAGTGACAAAATTTTGATCCCAAGAGAGGTGTCTTTGGATTCACCTCTCGATCTTTATACTTCGTCGGAACGCTGGAGTTGAGGTCGTCCCAAGGGGTGATGAAATCCCCAAGCAGGCCTCCTAAAAAGCTAAGACAAGATTTTGGATCCTAATCTTATGCACCCAAGATGGCCTTGAAAGACGACAAGGGGAGAGAAGACTTGGATGATCTTGGGCTAAAAAACACGCTTGTTCTTTTCCAATTGATGATTTAGATTTTGTAAGCTATGATTGAAGACACTCGTGATTAGGACATACAATGTTCATTCCAACTTGACAGCGTTGTCAACATAATGAAAATCAAGAATTCGTCAGCATAAGAAATGCGAGCGTCATTAAAATGCATCAAAACCATGCAATGTTCATTGATTGTTAGGCATTCAAGATTGTGTTTAGCAACATGCATTCAAAGACAAGTGATTAAACATTCAAGTTTTTTCCTTTGAGCATTCAAGATTGAGATTTTGTGTGTTGTTTTAAGAACTTTGAAGTGCTTTGTTTTAACCTTAGATCATTCAAGATTTTTTTTGGACTCAAAAGTGAAAATGACTCTTTGGACTTTGGTTTTCATTCAAGATTTTGTGTTCTAGTTTGCATATTTTAAGCCCAAAAAAGATATTCCTAGATTGTTTCGATGCATGAAAAACCTAAGAAACATTCAAGATTTTGCAACAAGACATTTTTTTGGAACAAATAACAAAGCTTTTAGGACAATTTTTGGCAACCATTTAGGACTCTTAGTTTTCATGAGATTTTTTAAAAAGAAATTTAGTGTGCACTTAGCGTTGATTTTGAACCTTTTGAAATGGAAACTTGAAGTTCTTTTTAAATTCCCAAAAATGAAGTGTTCCTAACTTTGCATGAATGCATCTAAAACCTTGATGTTGCAAGGATGCAAATGATTATATTGGTTTAGTTTCACTTGTTAAAAGATTTCTTCTTTTTTGCAAATTTTTAATTTTTAATGGATTTAAGTATGATTTGGGGGTTCATTTTAAGCACTAAAAAGAAGTGTGTATGATTTTCCTTCCTTAAAAAAAAATGGCCAAGATCTCCCACAAGAAGAAGAAGAAGAAGTAGATGGAATAAGAAGAATATAGACAAGAAGAGGAAGAAGAATTCCAAGTGCTTTGTCCACCTATAAGCTTGAAAAATCTGCAAATACTATGAGATAGACTATGAGTTCCTTTGTCTTCTTCATGCTCATGTGGACCTACAAAACCAATTTATACAATCCTACCAATCACAAAAACAAGAAAAATTAGCCAAAATCAGCAAATGACATACAAAAATTGACTAAAAAAGCTAATGAAGATGAACCATGCGGGGTCCCACCGGGCGTGCCAAAATGTATATGATCAATGTTAGTATGCTAATAGAAACCAAATTTAAATAAAGCTTCTACAAACTAAAAAAAATTCACAAACTTCAAGATAGACTAAGATGAGCCATTAATGGACTCTCTCAATAAGAAGCTCTCTTGTTGAGTAGCTTTATCTAAATGGATAGGATGTATGCTCAATATGCTTCCAAAGGCTTCAATAGATGATTGTGAATTTTTGGTGTGGATAGATGGCTTTAGTATGGATTTGGCTCTCAAAATAGCATTATAACTTTACTTCATGGATTGTGTTATTTTGCAAAGGGGAAGGATCCAATTTATTGGCAAGAGGCTTGAGGGATTGAGGGCTAAGATGCAAGGATGGGAAAAAGCTCATGGAGGGCTCAGATTGCATGGGAAGAGAGCACATGGATTGTGCTTCCTTCTAGCCAATCAAGGAGTGACACATGTCACATGGTGAGAGGATGGAGGAAAGGGGAAGGATGAGTCAAAAAAGGAGGCTCAAGGGATAAAATCTTCATAAAGACCCTCATAATGACTTGTAAGAACCATAAAAGGGCTTGTAAGAGTCATTTATGACCTAGTGGACTTCATAAAGTATTATGGTTGAGATATTTTGAGGGTGATGAGAGCAATTTCGACTTGGACTTGATTAGGAAGGTTTTAAGCTTGTTTAGGCTTGTGCAAATGATTAGAGGATGGATTAGGATGGTTTAAGATTAGCTTAAGGATAGGCAAGTGGATGGCATTTAATGAGGGTGGGTGAAGGAGGAGATATTTGTTAACTTTGGCTTGGGTTAGTAAGTTTTAACCCATATTTAGAGAATGTGACAAGGTTAGGAGGGGATTAGGATTAGGTTTAAAGACATCTTCTAGAAGAGTCTAGACTTTGGATGAAGATAAAGACTTTCTAGAATAGTCTAGAATTTCCTAGGATGAGGATGAAGACTTTCTAGAAGAGTCTAGAACTTCTTAGGATGAGGATAAATTAGATTTTTAGGAAATAAATAAAGTTTTATTTATTTCAAGGGTTTGGGTTGAGGAGATATTTATTAAAACTTTTTTAATAAACATGAGGATTAATATTTAATCTTAATTAAATATTTTGAGTTGGGATTAGGGGTAGGAAATGATGGGATTAGCCTTTAATTAAAATTAAAGAAGGATTAGAAGATTTTGGAAGAGGTTAGTGGTCTTAAGGAAATTGGCCAACTTTTGGGAAAAAAATAAATAAATAATTTATTTTGGGATTTTTGGTTAATTTATTAATTAAATAATTAATAAATAAGGAAATAATGTTTAAATAAGATTTAAACATTTTTGGGAGGGATTCCTTAATTAAATATTTTTAATTAAGATAAAGGGATTTAATGGCATAAAAATTAATTAATTAATTAATTAATAATGATGTCATCAGAGATTTTTTCAAAAAATAAAAATACTTTATTTTTTAAAGGATTTTTAGGTGTCTACACTTAGCACTTATAAACATAAAATTTTCCTTAATATCACTCTCTCCCTTTGACATCAATTGGAAAGGTGCCAAAATCTATATACAAAAGTTTGGGTGTTTTGTTCTAATCAATCTATTAATTAAAAAAAATAATCTGCATAAACAAAGTTCTTTAAAGATGCTAATTAGTGTACAAAGTGCATAGGATGCCACTTGAACTACACTCAAGTCAGTATAGAAAAACTTGTCATAGGAAGCCTTAGTTGTCAGACATTCCCCAAGTTTCCTCTATAAAATGCTAATTTTACATGAAATTTTTTCTCTAAGACTAGAGAATCTCATTGTTACTTTCTCTTTATTAGATTCCAAGAATCTAATCATTCATGGTGACTAAAAAATGGAGTGTGTATGCCAATGAGAAGAGAAGGGTGAATGCTAAGATCTAAGAATTCATTGTGACTAAGGACTTGGGAAAAGGATTGAAGCACAAAATCAGTTATAGGAGAAAAAAACAAAGTAGTTGAAGGACAAAGATGACTTATCTAATCAAGAGGATCAAAGATATACATGCAAAGAGGTGATCTATTATCTAGAAGCAGAGTGCTAACCGTAGGATCAAGGCTAAGACATTATAATAGGTGAATTAGTAAAATCTCTTATCAAAATAGTCTTAATAGACTTTATAAATCCTTTGATAGGGTGCTTAGTTTATTGTAAGTTTAAGCCCTTTAACCTAACCATATTTGTAATCTTTTAATAGACAATTTTTTAATAGGGTAGATCATGGTTTACGATCAAATTTATTGTAGCCATAATTGGCTACAATTTACAGTTGTAGTAGTGAAGATTTGTGGGTGTCATCCACACCCTAGTTTTACCTTCTCATTGGAGGGTTTTTGGGTAACTAGATATCTTGTGTCATATGTATTATTTATTTCATGCTATGGATGAACATGTGTACTTAACTATTTTAGTTTTCATACAAATGGTGAGATGGATGTGTGATGAATGTTTTTATGGTTAAAGTTTTGAGCTACTGATTCACCCCCACCACCCCCCTCTTAGAGTTTATTTCTCATTGTCATTTCCAAAAATTGGTATCAAAGATTTTTTCTCTAGAAAGGTGATGAAGGGTGCTCCACTTAATACCAAACACATAATGGAGACAAAGAAACAATAGCAAGTGTGAGAACAAAATATGGACTTTTTATTATCACTATAAATGTGGAATTACAAAATTCATAAGTACAATATGCTAACCCACATAGGTGCCTTCATTATAGTAATCTACAAGACTAAGTTGTGAACTACCACCAAGAGTTGTCCTACACAATATTCAGGCCCTTCTTAAATAGGAAATTTTATGCCACTCGGGAAGGTTCTAGACATTGAAACTTAATACCTAGGGCTGACAAACCCTAAAAATAAGCATAGAGGCAACCGAATACAACTTTGACATTTATTTTATAATTTTTAGGAAACCCAACTTTGGAAGGCCATAACTCTTGAACCATTGCTCCTATTGTCTATGATAACCACTTTTCAAAAATTTCAGCTCTTGATCTACAAGATCAAAATGGTGGTATAGCTCTTCCATTGAGTTTTCAAACATCATCTCGGCACTCTAAGGACTCTAGCAGTAAGCCTAAAGATTTTTCTCCAAAAATTTCCATCTAAAATCCACAATAACTTCTCTAATACTTAAGATGGAGCAATGAGATTTGTTATCATAGGCTTATAATTCTAAAATGAACTGTCATGTAGAAAATCATAACATTTCAAGCTCATATGAAAAACTTACTAAAAATAATAAATTTCCCATAAATTGCAACCCCTATCTACTAGCTCTTATTAAAATACAAAAGGCTGAAAATAAAAATACTTTTGAGTGATACAAGATTGCTCTTGCACCCAGGATGCTCCTACATCAAACACTTGGAATAATTTGAGAAGTGACTTGGTCACATCTTAGGTGTTCAGAGGAAAACCGAGGTAGTTAACCTCCTCCATTACTAGGCATGATGAATCCTCTATTGGTCTCCCTTTCCATTTGACCAAATATTCTCCATAGGTTTTGTTCCTTGTAGTTTTGCCAATACAACTGTCCAATATTTCCTCAATCTCCTTTCTATCCAAACCAGCCATTGGAATACTCCATTTTGCTTTTGCAACTTCATCTCCATCACCTCCTTCATAATATGCTACCACATTTGAAATATTGAATACTGGTGTAGTATTCAATTCAGTAGGCAACTCCACTTCATAAGCATTTCCTGAATCATGCCTTTGCACTATCTTGTATGGTCCAATCTCTTTATCTTCAACTTATTATATGCATCCACTAGAAAATGCTCTTTTCTCAAATGAACCATGACTTCATCTCCAATCTAAAATTCCTTATATCTCCTTTTCACATCTTCCTTAACCTTATATGGTGTATTCATCTTTATGATGTGCTTCCTCACCTCCTCATGAATGTGCTTCAAATGTTCAGCAAATTCTTCTAATTTAGCACTACTTATCTCTACTTTATCCAACTACCTCAATTCAAAAGCATTTCTAAGACTACTCCCATATACAATTTGGAATGGTGATTTACCAATACTCCTTTTGACAAAATTATTATATGAAAATTATACATGTGGTAAAATTAGATCCCATCCTTTTGGCTTGTCTCCAACCAAACATCTCAATAAATTTCCCAAACTACAATTCACAACTTTTATCTATCCATCAATTTGTTGATGATCCAATGAATTGAACTTCAAATTCTTCCACAATGTATGCCAAAAATATCCAACAAATTTGGTATCTCAATCTAAAACTATACTCTTCAGAAGACCATGTAGTCTCACCACTTCTTGGAAAAACAACTCTACTACATGAACAAAATCACTAGTCTTCTTATAAGGAATGAAATATACCATTTTTGAAAACCTATCAACCACCACAAAAATAGAATCATGCCATCACTGTGTCCTTGGTAATCTAAGAATGAAATCCATGATGACATTCTCCCACAAATTCTTTAGTATAGGTAATGGTTGATACAACCCTCTATTCTGCTTCACCCCTTTGACAATTTGACATACTTTGCAATTTTATACAAACTTCTTCACATCTTGCTACAACTACGGCCAGTAATAATTTTTAGCAACCAAAGATATGGTTTTATCTCTGCCAAAATGTCTAACCTATCCTCCATTATGCTTCTCCTTGATGAGATTCTCTCTCATTGTGTAACAGGTTCTGTATAAGCTTTCCACACTTCACCAAAATAAAGATCATCTAGATACAAAGTACTGAGTTCCTTGAACCAAGCCACTTCTATCTATATTTCTATTAGCAAAATTTTTATTCTACTAAGAGCATCTACAACTTTTTTATACTTCCTACTCTTGTGTTTCAAAATAAATGTACAACTCTTGAAAACCTCAACCCACTTCAAATGGCTTTATTTTCATTTTCCTTAACTATTCAAATATTGCAAAGCCCGATGATTAGTACACAACAAAAAAAATCCTTAGGGAGAAGATAGTGTCACCACTTCTTTAGTGCTTGAACTATGACATAGTATTCCAGATCATAAACCAAATTTTTTTTTTCTACATCATATGATTTCTCCCTGAAATAAGCAATAAGTCTACCTTCTTGTCTCAAAACAACTCATAGTGCAATACCACTAGCATCATAGTCTACTTGAAACACCATGTTAAAATCAAGAAGTGCTAACACAGATCACTTAGTAACTTTCTATTTAAATAGATTAAAACTCTTATGTGCTCCTATAGTCCACTTATATTCTTTCCTATCCCTTCTCATTGTTTCAGTCAAGGGCCCACAAATAATGCTAAAACCTCTTATGAACTTTATGTAAAAACTAGCTAGTTCATGAAAATATTTACCTTTGACACACTCTTTATAGTAGGCCATTTAAGGATAAATTCCACTTTCTTTGGGTCAATTTTTAGACCTTCTACTAAGACTACAAATCCCAAGTACACCAACTTCTTTACAAAATTGCACTTCTTTAGGTATATCAACAACTTTTCTTTCCTCAATTTATCAAACACATTTTGAAGATGAATCAAATGCTCCTCTAATGTCTTACTAAAGATCAAAATATCATCTAGATAAATAATGACAAAATTGTTGGAAATAAAATAAGGAAAGTAAACTCTGAGAGAAGGGGGAGGGGGGTGTGAAACAACAATTTAAACTTTCAACCTCAAAAACATTCACCACACTTCATCTCACTATTTATGAATTGTTGGTGAATAGATTGTCTTCCAAGAAAATACATACAAATTAACTCTATATTCCTAGATAAGAAGACTAAATTAGCACTAATAGTTGGGTAGTTTATCATTAAATTAATAAACTTCCTCTAAATTGTATCAGATATAACTCCCTATGCAGGATATAAATGAATCAACTACACTATGATTGATAATGCTTTTAATCTAAAAGAAAAAAGGGTTTAGAAACATCTATTCATAAACACAATATAGATGCAAAAGAACTAACTAACTGAAAGGAAATAAACAACAAATGACACAAAGTTCATTTGCCCAAATGTTGCATTACAAAAGAATGAAAACAAGAAACAAATATTCCATCCCCTTGAGAAAATAAAGAATCAAATCTTTAAAGATATCTTGATATCAAGATGTACTCAGGAAATAACAACACTAAATGCATTTAGAGAAAACTAAAAGTTACACAAAGATAACAATCAATGCAAAGAAAACTACCCAAGCTTGAAGCTTTGGTGTACAATTATCTCCCAAGTCTCCCTTCTCTAAAATATACAAGATAACATAGAACTCATTACATGTTGCATCAGAATCACTATCTAGAAGAAAAACCAAAATTCCCCTCCCCCTTACATTACATTTTAACAACTTTTCTTTCCTCAATTTATCAAACACATTTTGAAGATGAATCAAATGCTCCTCTAATGTCTTACTAAAGATCAAAATATCATCTAGATAAATAATGACAAAATTGTTGGAAATAAAATAAGGAAAGTAAACTCTGAGAGAAGGGGGAGGGGGGTGTGAAACAACAATTTAAACTTTCAACCTCAAAAACATTCACCACACTTCATCTCACTATTTATGAATTGTTGGTGAATAGATTATCTTCCAAGAAAATACATACGAATTAACTCTATATGCCTAGATAAGAAGACTTAATTAGCACTAACAATTGGATAGGTTATCATTAAATTGATAACCTTCCTCTAAATTCTATTAGGTATAGCTCCCCGTGTAGGATATACAATGAATCAACTACACTATTATTGATAATGCTTTAAACCTAAATGCAAGAAAGGTTTACAAAAATCTATTCATATACACAATATAGATGCAAAAGAACTAACTAACTAAAAGGAAATAAACAAAAAATGACACAAAGTTCATTTACCCAAATGTTGCATTACAAAAGAATGAAAACAAGAAATGAATCTTCCATCCCCTTGAGAAAGTGAAGAATCAAAGGTTCAAAGGTATTTTGATATCAAAATGTACTTAAAAAATAGCAACACTAAATGCATTTAGAGAAAACTAAAAGGTACACAAAGATAACAATTGATGGAAAGAAAACTACCCAAGCTTGAAGTTTTAGTGTGCGATTATCTCCCAAGTCTCCCTTCTTTAAAATGTACAAGATAACACAGACCTCATTACATCCTCTATGAATTGAGGTTGAAGGCCCCTTGGCACTACAAATTGTAGAGGCCTTAGTACAACTATGTAACATTGTTAAATACTTTTCTATACATTTACTCATACTTGAAACAAGTACCAATAATCATGCAAATGGAATTACATGGTCAAATCCATGTAAGTGAACTTCAATCAGTTTGGATCTATAGGTGACCTCTATTTGAGTATCTGTATCATGCAGAAAGAAAATGATATTAGCTGGGTTGCAATGGCCATTAAATGTACAGTCATCTTTCATTATGCACCTCTTATACCATGTGAAGATCTTGGTCACCTGTGGCATCTATAACATTCATGATGAGGCTTGAGTTTGGAGTTGGCATTGCATGTGTAGACTATGCTCCCATTTCTCAGATCTGACATGATGAATTGATATAGTGCCCAATCAATACAAAGCCTATGCTTGAATTGTCATTTCACCAAATGATTTACATGTATCTTCTATACATTCACAACTATGTGTACTCTATCCTTTGGTCGTAATTTGATGAGACTTGTCTTTATCCAATTGCAAATTGTCGACTATGATTGGATAGGCATCTTGCCAAATAGTTTGCATGCATTGCCTATATTTCCAAGTCACCATTTCCACTACACCAGATAGTTAAGCCATGACCAATGTTCAAGTTCTTACCTTTGTGAACATGCACTTTATTGAACCTTTATCTTTGGTGACAGGTGGATTGAACATATCATGCACTATCAAAATATGTTTATCTTTATAATTTTACTTGGATGAGTGGGAATGTACATTGATTGAGACTTTAGTGGTCCTTAGTATTATTCTTTACCATTCATAATGCTTTTCAACATCTCCATGGTATGCCATGTGTTCAAACATTCATTCAATGATTATAAACATATGCATTGACATGCTTTCTTGAATGTTGTGGCTTTCACTATTTGACTGGAGAGCTTTGGTGAGGACATGTGCTATTAGGGCAAGAAGCTTCTAGTTTCAAATAATTCATGCACATATAGTAGATAATTATAATTTTGCATCACAAGATTGACATGTATCTAAACTGTTCACATGTTCTACCATATATCCCCATGTTGGGAGTTGTAACTCCATTATCCCTTTGACCAACATATATGTTATCTTCCCATTAGACTTCCCATTTTAGCAATTGGGTTTATATACCATTGTAGAAACATTGAGACACTTATTTTGAAACCTAATCTCTAAATAACTTAAGACTCCAAAATTGATTTAATGTTTTTAAGATGATGAACAGGTGAACCATGGAAGTGAACTGAGCAAGTTGTGCTTTAGGACTTGAACTAATGAATTTACACCTCAATATCTAAATTTTTAACCTTTTGAACTTTGTATTTATCATCAAAAATTTATAATATTGAACTTTTTTGAGTAAACTAATTTTCATTTTGAACCACTTAGAACTATTGAACCACTTTGAATGACTTTGTGTTGGTCAAAAGAATAATCTTGACAATTGAGTGTTAACACACTTAACCATTTTCACTATATATGCCGAGTACACAATGTATGCCGAGTGATCCAAAAACATTCATGTGCCAAGCAAGACAAGATATAATAGGCACTAAGCAAACTAGGATATAATAGGTGCCAAGAAAATTGGAAATGTAGTTGATGTCGAGCAATCTAGAAATAGTATGTGCCAAGCATTAGGAATACAATATGTTCCGAATAACTTAGAATCAACATAAGAGTTTGTGCCATCACAAACTAAGATGTAAAATAGTTTTTGCATGACTCATGAAAGGATAAGAAGATAAGATCAAATCCTTTCAATTACCTATGAAATCAACATGCAGCCAATCAAAATATTGGAGACAACATGCAACCAATAGGTGAAAATAAAGGATTTGAGCAAGAATTTCAAGTTCATGAATGCATAGAAAATCCTACGTCCATAATATCTTTATAAGTAGACCACAACACCATATTGAAGTTATTGAAGAAGTTTTTGAGATTGCTAAGACAAGAGTTGAGAAGATTATTGATGGAGTTATCAAATTGTAGAATAGAGAAATCAACAAAGGTGTCAAGAACTTAGTGAAATGGATTGGAAATATACATCTAGTTGATCATAACAGAGTAGGGGATACATTGAGAGATCATATCAAGCAAGGATTGGAATGAGAAGAGTAGATCTAGTACCTGAACCCAACAATTTGAGATTGCATTCAATCAAGTCAAATGTTCTAATACTCTCTCACAACTATATTAGAGGTTGAAATCCTATGTTGATAGGTTAGCTTAATAGCTAGGTAGGAGAACCTTTGGAGAAGGTCATAAAAGTCCTATTAAATTAGGTGGGTTGTATTTTAAATCCTTTAATAGGGTGGCACTTGATGTAAGTGTTTGTAAATCCTTTAACCAGGTCACTATTGACATAGTGTAAAGCCTTTAACAAGCAAGCCTTTTGCATCAAAAGTGGTTGAACATTGATTGCTACAATGATTTTTGTGGGTATCATACCCACCCCATTTTTACCTTCTTATTCATGGAGGGTTTCTAGGTTATCAATTTTGGTGTTATGTTTTATTGCATGTGATTGATTTTATGGTTTTTTATATGTTTACATACATGCGATTTGTTTTTTTAGTTATATGATAGAAAAAGGTTTTAAAAAGTCTTTGAATATTTTAACAATTGATATCATAGTGTGAGTTCTCACAAGGCGAAGCCTAATAGCTTGGAGAAAAAGGTTAGAAGATGGAAGTCTTTGAACTTGGGAAGATCATTGACAATCAGGTGATTGACATGCAACTAGCTCTACACAAAGTAGAGGAAGCTAGGGATGAATTGAGAAAATACTTGAAAACAAGGAAGGAGATAGCCATAGCTGAAAATGACATACACTACAAGGAGATTGACACCACACAACTATTTTTTAATGGATATTTGAAGGAATTTGATGCAACAATAATAGAATTAATGGAGAAAATAGAGCACAAGCTAAAGAAATTAGATTACTCAAACTTGAACAAGAATCAGAAGCCATAATTCCTTGTGAAATGACTAAACAAAAGAAAAGACCTATTGAAGACAAGGCCATGATAGAAGATTATAGGAGAAATCTCACCAATAGGCTGGAATATAAGATAATTGAATTTGAAAAGATCTCAAACATGCAGCTAGACACCTTAAGCCAGATGATGAATCCTCATCATGGGCTAAACATGAAGGACATTGAGATCTCCACCTTGAAGATGTAGAATGAACAATTGAAAAATGAATTGAAGAGAGAAAAGGAAATAATAGAAAGTTACAACAAACCCAATGAGGCCATCAAGTACTTTGAGCAATTACTGAAATCACCAAGTGCTAGTAATGATACTTTAGGACTTGGCTACATCAGCACCAAACAAGGAGAATCATCCAATATTGTAGAAGAAAGAAGTAACAAAGGTAAGAACACTAAACCTACTTGTCATTGCTGTGGTAAAAAGGGACATACCTCTAATGTGTGTAGAAGCAAGAATAGTCATCAGCATGATAAGCCTACAAATGCAAACTTTTGTCACAAGTGCAAAAAGAAAGGACATTCAACACAAGACTATAGAACCAAGACCATGAGGACACCAAGATTTGAAGCTCACTACTACAACTACAAAAAGTATGGACATAGAGCATTTTAATGTAGATCAATGTCTATGTGGACACCTAATCAACCTGCAGGAGGAATCAATCATGAAAATCACTATAATTGGGATTACAATACCAAGTATAGCTATCACTATTGTCAAGAGTATGGACAAATTCCTAAAAATTGCATAAGGACGCATTTCAAGGGAAGTTACAATAGGTGGCTAAACCAAACTACATGTTTTAGTTGTTTGAAGATTGGTCATATTAGCAAAAACTATCCTACAAAGTCAAAAGCACCAAAGACTAAAGTCAACAAAGGAAAAGAGAAGATTGATATTGAAAAAATAAGAGGAAAAATGAAAACGGCATGGAAGAAGAAAGGTAAATGTAGCACATCAAATGGAGAGATCACTTCACCCAAGAGGTCAAGTGATCACACCTCATCCAATTAAGCACAACATAGATACATGGGGCTAATACATATAAAGATGTATCATAAATCAGCCCATGAAAACATAGAAGTACTACAAAGAAGAAATATGCATGAGAAAAGATGCCAAGTTAAAAGTTAGAAGATGATGTCAAGCTACCTTTGGTTTCCGAGTAAAACTTCAATACATGCTGAGTTGAACAAACTAGTGGATGTTGAGTAAGAGATGTTAGTGGTTGCTGAGCAATTGAAAAATTTAGTTGATGACAAGTGAAATTAGATAGTAGATGTTGAGTAGATGAACTTCAGTGGAAGTTGAGTTGATAAAATCTTTGGAAGCTGAGTGTATAGCTATAAGAACAAATGCAATAAATGCTAGATTTTTGAACCTAATAAAGGTGAAAATCATTCATTTTCAAGCTATTCAAACAAAGAGTGAAGCTGAGTAGAGCGAATAGAAAATCACGCAACAATTGGTAGTGATTCCAACCATGATTCAAGTCCAATTCGTAGATCAATAGGTATTTCACTCAAGTGCCGAGCTACACAAAACTTGAAAGTTTATTTAATTTTAAACCCTAGTTTGGTAAACGATGGCATCTGGGTCAAAAACCACTAAGGGGAAGGAAAGTCATGAAATTCAACTTGTCAATAATGAAATCAAATAGCTAGAGTTTAGGCCCATCCCTGAAGTTGCTTATAAAAATGACCCTACTGGTGCTTTGTCAATCATTTCAGACAAAGTTGTAATGGTCCAAGACATTGGAAAATTCTCTAACTATAAGATTGGAGCCTAGGTGACTTAGAAATTTTCAATGCCTTTGATAAGATATGTGACAAAGATATATTGAAGGACGAGTTTCAAATAGTTGAAAATAAGGGTTTAACTAAAGACCTAGTTTTCCCCATTGTGTTTAAGATTGAATGGATTCATATAGTGTTGAGTTGAATTCATGATGGGTAATTCTTGTTAGAAATAGGGCCAGTGAAGGTTACGAAGAAAATTGTTCATAGGGTTACTGGTTTCCCAACCCTAGATCAGCCCAATATCTTGAGAAGTGGTAAAAGGGAGGCTATAGAGAAGAACATTGGTGCGAAATGGAATAATTAGGGAATGACCATTGATACCATTATTGATCCACTACTTGATTTAACTTTTAGAGTCATATCTCACGAATTCTATCAATCAAGCAAATTGAACAACATACCATGCATAACAATAGATGTTGCATATAAACTTGTGAAGAAAGACCACACATATGATATAGAAAAACTCATGCTACAAAAAATTAATGAAAATTTGGGAGCCATAAGGAAATCAAAAGGATCTCAGTGTAAATTTAGATCAATGTTGGTCTACATATTTTTCTATGTTATGAAGGAATTTACATTAGTTAGAAAGGTTAGATGGGATCCTAAAAAGACAATTGTCACCCAAATCAATGACTTCATTAATCAAATGGGAGACCATTTTGATGCTCAGATGAAAAGTTACTTTGAGGACTTCAAGAAGTCCATGAAATAGAGGATGAGGATAGCAGTCTCACTAGTTGAGTAGCATGTAAAGGACATTTTCTTTCTTGTGGATATTGATTACACTTATATGCAAGCAATCATACCTAGAGTGAGATGGCTTAGGCCACTAGGTTATGAACTTGATGTTGATCAGGCCTTAGCAACAATAACAAGACTACTTGTAGAAGATACTAACAAGTCAACAAAACATTTTGGAACTTATGATGTTGTTAAATCTAGAGTGGTCATAGACCTTAAAATGGCCACTATAGTGAAGAAGAAGGACAAATTGATCAAGAAAATCAAGAAGATATTTGGTGTTGAAGCAGTAGGCATAGCAGAGGACGAGGAAGTAGATGAAGAAGAGGATGACAGTGAAAATGAAGAGGATGAGCCTAAACAAGAGCTCTATAATTGATACAAGGCCTAGGTAAGGACAAGGAAGAAGAACCCAAGGAAGCACCTATCAGAACCAAGGTTGATAAAAGAAAGGCTAAAGCTCAACCTGCTCCTCAACCCAAGGCAAAGAAGGTGACAAAACTTGTAGAAAAGAGGCCTACTACTAGAGCCGCCACCAGAGCCACTACTCAAAAGGCTAAAGAAGTAGAAAAGAAGAAGAAAGCCACTAATAAGATTGATGAGGAGCCAAGAAGAGAAGAAAATATGTAGCTCAACCTGACACAAATGAAGAAAAGACAGAGTCAGATGATAATAGTCAATTCAAAGTGATAAGTTGTCCACCTAAGTCTTCAATTGATATATTATGTGCAAAAATTAGGAATGAAGACTTAAAATATTTAAAGAATTTAGATTTCAATAAGCTCACAAAGGAAAAGAAAAATAAAATAGAGGACTCTGTGTATACAATGATGGTAGAGTACAAGCACACACCTCTAGATCTAGATGGCTCAATGCCCAAAGAGTTGTATAAAATAGTAGAAGAGAAATGGCATTTTTTCTTGCAAATGGAAAAGGAAATAAGGGAGTCTACTTTAGCTAGATTGTTGCCTAATTTGACTAAGGGTCAAATAACTGATGTAGTCAAGAGGCACAAAAATAGATTTACTCCATAGCATAGGGCATTTAGTATTTTGTAGAATAAAATTGAAGATGTTGTGAGAAAATCCATATAGTTGTGAAAAATATTTTATAAGAAAATTGATGATGTTTTTGATGAGGAATACAAGGTAGAAGAAAATGCTAAGATAAAGAAAATAAAAACAATAGAAGAGAAGGGAGAAGAAAATAAGGAAGAAGAGAAGAAGGTTGAGGAAGAGAAGAAATTGGAAGAAGAAAAGAAAGATGAAGAGGAGAATAAAGAGGAGAAAGAGGAAGAAAAAGGTATAGATGAGCAGCAAGAACAAAGTGTGCAAAATGCAAAACTGTTACCTCCTAGCCCTCCTCATGCTATTATCACACTTTTAGAGAGCATCAAAATAAAGGATGTTATTGACACTTGTCAAAACATCAATCCATTTACTATAGAGGATCTCAAAAAGATCCTTGACCAATCAACCCAAGCAGCTAGACTATGCACAAGTCTTATACTGGTCAATGTTGATGAGTTGCAAAAGTCAATAGTAAAATCAAAGGAAGTCAAGGTCAAAACACAAGATTCACCTTTGACCACTCAAACTACTAGACTCCTATTCCTTCCTCCACCATGTTCACCAAAAGTAGTCATGGATGCACTTCAAGCGCCGAGTGTAGTAGCATGGGAAGACAAAGAAAAATTAGTACAGTCAGTAGGTGTACCGCTAGCCATTGGTGGTGAAAAAGAAAGACAAATAGAAGAGAAGGAAGAGATAAGGGATGAGGAGGAATCTGCAATAAAAACTTTGGTTCAACTACCCAAAACTGGTACTCTCACTCAAACTCTTCAAAAGTTGAGCACTAACATGTTAGAATTGAAAGTTAGAACACTAGGCTTGAGCTCAACAAGGGTACCCAAGACACTTAATTATGGAATTCTTGAGCTAGATGAAGAAATTAAAATACCCTACTATGAATCTAGCACCCTCACCGAGGAAAAGATTAATGAGATACATAGTGAGTTGGATAGAAGAAAGTGACAAGAGATATTGAGAAAATAATATAAATATAGGCAAACACTAAATGAGATAAAGGACATCTTTATGGATGCCTTCAGCTTGCAGACACCTAATGAGTCAAGGCCAATAGTAGAGAAACTATCTGACATAGTTGACTAGGTGACAAATGAAGACCATGATACAAATGTCAAATTACTGGAATGGTCAAAGAGGAAGTTCCAAGGTAAAGTTAATGAGAAGATATTTGGTGATATAGCACCATCTCAAGTTAAGTTGGCTAAGAAATTGGAAAGAGTAAAGATTGTACTTGGGAATATATTCTCCCTATGCAACAAGTTGTGTGATTTTTCCAATTTCACATAGGAGACTAGCCAAAGAATAATGAGGTTGGAAGGAAATCTAAAGATTTTTAGTATGCAACTCCCCACCAATCTAGCTCAAAGTGAGAAATTTTTTGCTCAAACACTTCATACTCAAAGAGAATTATCTGTATTAATAGTAGAGGAGGCTAATATAGAAACTAAGTTGATGCAAATCCAATTGTCTATAAACCCTCACTTGGAGGTACTCCATAAGGAGAAAATGTATGCATAAATAGTCCTCAAGAAAGATTCAAATCTTTCTACCTTAGATGGACTTGTACATCTGGTAGTAGAGATTGCCATACAACATAAGTCATTGGAAATTGCACTAGCAAATTAAGATGCAGCTCCGAAGATACTCCTCAAGGTAAATAGCACATTTTTGGCTAAACATGGTATTACTCTATAGAACCTTTTGACATTAGTGTCAAAAAGGGGGAGAAATATGTATAGGGGAAGAAATAAGGAGATATGTATATAGAAATATGGGAGAATACCAAATTTTTGAAAATTTTTCTCATTTTTATTACATTATTTCATTCAATTTGAGAATAGAGTGGAAAGTTTGTAAATAGCCAAAAAGGGGGAGTCAAGTAATAAGGAGAAAGGGGGAGATGATTTTTTTTAAACTTCACACAGATCAGATACATCATACAGGCTTAGAATACAGAAGTAGGATAAAGGATAGAGAGGATTAGGCACTTAAGCATAGAATTTCAGTTTCAAGATTGGACAAGGCATAATCAACTCAAGGAGAGTCATAAGGTATATGGTTACTCATAATACTTTTGAAAATTTGCATGAATTTAAAACAAATAAAGAATGTACTCAATAAGGTTAAGTTCATAAATGCTTAGTTAAATGTTTTTGATACTCATGTCGAAGGGGGAGATTGTTGGTCAAAAGAATAGTCTTGACAATTGAGTGTCAACACACTTAACCATTTTCACTATATATGTTGAGTACATAATGTATGCTGAGTGATCTAGAAACATTCATGTGCTGAGCAATACAAGATATAATAGGTGTCAAGCAAACAAGGATATAACAAGTGCCGAGAAAACAAAAAATGTAGTAGATGTCGAGCAATCTAGAAATAGTATGTGTTGAGCATCAGGAATACAATATGTGCCAAGTAACTCATGATCTAAATAAGAGTTTGTGCCATCAAAAACTAAGATGTAAAATAGTTTCTACATAACTCATGAAAAAATAAGAAGATAAATCGAATCCATGCAATTACCTATGAAATCAACATGCAGCCAATTAAAAAATTGGAGACAACATGCAACCAATAGGTGAGAACAAAGTGTTTAACTGGGAATTTCAAGTTCATGAATGCATATAAAACCCTAAGTCCACAATATCTTTATAAGGAGACCACAAAACCATATTGAAGTTGTTGAGATTGCTAAGACAAGTGTTGAGAAGGTTATTGATGGAGTTATCAAATTGTAGAACAGAGCAATTAGTAAAGGTGTCAAGGACTTAGTGAAATGGACTACAAATATACATCTAGTTGATCATAACAAAGTAGGGGATACATTCAAAGATTAGATCAACCAGGATTAGAATGACAAGAGTAGATCTAGTACCTGAATCTAGCAATTTGAGATTGCATTCAATCAAGTCAAATATTATAATACTCTCTCACAATTGTATTAGAGGTTGAAATCTTATGTTGATAGGTTAGCTTAATAGCTATATAGGAGAACCTTTGGAGAAGGTCATGATAGTCCTACTAAATTATGTGGGTTTAACAACCTATTTTAAAATCATTTAATAGTGTGACATTTCATGTAAGTGTTTATAAATCCTCTAACCAGGTCACTATTGACACAATGTAAAGCCTTTAACAGGGCAGGCCTTTCACAGGGCAGACCATCAGAAGTGGTTGAACATTGATTGTTGCAGTGATTTTTGTGGGTATTATCCCCACCCCAATTTTACCTTCTTATTAATGTAGGGTTTCTGGGTTATCAATTCTAGTGTTATGTGTTATTGCATATGATTAATTTTATGTTTTTTTATATATTTACATGCATGTGATTTGTTTTCTCAATTATATGATAAAAAAAGGTTAAAAAATGTGTGGTACTTCTGATTCACTCCCCCCCCCCTCTCAGAAGTATTCTTCCCATTTGAATATTCCAAAACTTTGAACCTTAGTTCCAAGAGGTTCGAAACCATAAATTAAAATTTTGAAAATTGGGTCCATATAGGTATTAACATGCATAGAAACTAAAATAGAAAATTTAGAATATACATCCATAGGATGAAAGTCAAATATTCAATCACATATATGACACAAGATATTTGGTTCCCAAAAACCATCCAAGGAGAAGGTAAAACTAAGGTGGGGATGACACCCACAAATATTCACTACCATAGTAATAAAGTGTATCTAATGAAGGTCACAATGTTTTGATAATCAAACATGATCTACAGTGTGAAAGGATTTCCCTCTTAAAAGCTTGCAATATTGTTAGATCTTACCCTATTAAATTATTTCAGCACCTTGTTAGAACTGTGCCTGATTAAACTACTTTAACTTACAATGAAGTAAGCACCCAATTAAAGAATTTGCAACAACATGTTAGGATTACTCAGTTAAGGGATTTGACTAATTCAATTTTTAGAATGTTTTAGTAATAATCCTTTGATTAGCACTTTATTTCTTAATGACAAATCACCTCTATACTAATGTGTACTTGATCGTTTATGATCAGATGTATCTATATTATCTTTTGATTCTTTTCCTCTATTCTTCTTTAATTGGTTTTGCAATTTAAATCAAATCATAACACCTTAATCAACATGAATTCTTTGTTTGTGCATGAAAAATCTCTTCATTTCTCCTTAAGAATTCATTAAAAGTTTAGGGTTTTTCCTCCTTAAGAAAACCTAGGTGACTTAGGGTGAGGTATGAACCAATGATTGTGATTCATCCATCTAGCCACTTAATTCTTCCATTTTTCTTATTGGTTGCATGTAATGCACAAGGATTTACAATTAAGATTCTTCCTTATCATCAAAGATTGTAAAACAATCCTTAAGTCAGACCAGAAATGGTTTACATAGAAGTTTGTGCCATTACAAAAAACTATGTCAAAACTATGTAACTCGACACTTGAAGTCCATTCTTAGCATCAACTATAAGTTCATTGCTATAACTCAGCCTCTAAATGACTTGACATCCACTAATCACTCAATATTTGAATATCTCGGCACTCAAGTGACTCGACACTTACTAGTTACTCAACTCATACTAAATATATGTCACTTGACTTATACTAACTGACAACTTATGCTTGACATGTATTACTTGTTCAACATGAACTAAATAAATGATTTAAGTATATTGTCTCTCATATATCAAAAACAATCTAAGATTAAAAATCTCCCCATTTGACATGAGTGGAAAATACATGGTCATGCATGAAAAAACTTTAGCCTTTCTAGCATAACTCAGATAATATCCACTTACATAAAAAACTTCAAAATTTTACAAAAAAATTATGACTCATCAGTAATACATCAAAATCAATAATTCCAACTGAGTTGATTGTGCTTGGTTTGTATATTAACAAAATCATTCCTCTTGTTGAGTAGATTTGAATAAGCTGATCTAGATACTTTGTTTCTTATCATTGATTGCTCAAATGACTCCCCCAAAAATGTCATATTGACCTTTTGTAAGAAAACTTGCAATAAAGAATATAATTGTTTCTACATAACTCACAAAATATTTGAAATAAATATGCAACTAAAATCCACATGCAAGAGAATAGACAGCATACCCACAAAATATGAAACAAGATATATCCTGGGAAACCCTTATTGAGGAAAAATCTAGGCTCCAAAAGCATCCATCACCATGTATTATTCAACAAAAATACCATTGCCATACAACCACAGAAGCCTTCAAAGCCATAGCCACTACAAAGAAATTCATGTGAACAAGCATGAATCCACACATCCCATGCCATGCTTCCAACCTTCACAAATGCTCTCTTGACTAACCTATTAAGCCTTGTCCTCCTCGACACTTTCCCTTTTTTCCTTTTGTATTATCTCCAAAATTACCGTTGTAGCTGCTTATATAGCAGCAAGTCCCACAAAACCACCAAGTGGTATTACATAAACAATGTGCTAATAACATGTGCTACCTAACCTATTGACCTCACATTTAGTATTGAAATATAGTTATTTTCCCCAATATTAAATAATTACATAAAATAATATCATAATGTTACAATACAACTCATCAAGTATATCCCATGGGAATCTTTACATGTTGCACATCCATCTAGGTACAATGACATTAAATAATAAAATAAAATAATACAATATAACAATATTATGCAATATGTGCAACACCCATTATCTCAACAATATCCCACTTGATTTATACATTGTATAGCGTCAATCTCTAGCCACACAAATGAAAAAGGAAACAATAACTCCTAGAACATGCACCATCATGGAAAAAAGTACAGAAAGTTTTCCATCCTAGTACCCACAAAAAAATCAAAGTATCTAGCTATTCAAACATGAATGATCACACATCCTATTATGCCACTATCACTGAACATACATAGAATCCATCCAAAGAGAAAACCACCCAACTTGTCACATCATAATATCATAAAATCCTATACCAATTAAAATGTGAGGCAAAAAAACTTGATCCAAAGGTAATCACATGTATTTCTAGTTGTTCAAATATCCACAGTTGAAATAGCACCCACAACAAGTGTTAAACCATCCAACTATCCATACCTCCCAAGGTATACCAAGTGAATCTCACAGTTATCAACATATCCAATCTATAACCTACTATTGTAAAAGAGATACCTACCATAAATATACCAAGACTCTCCCATTGCAAAAGATAATGTCAAATTTGTAACCAATCCACTCACAGCATCTCAAAGAAGTGAATCCATGTAGTCTCAATGACATCCATAATGCATAAACCAATAACCTACAAGAAAAAATCTCATAAAAAAATCTCCAACAATCTCTCAAGCTCTCCACAACCAAAAGATGAAAGAGATAAAGGAATAACCATATCATTTCTCACATGACATACATGAGCATAGACCTATGAACACAATCTCTAACCAATCTCAAATCCAATGTAAGCAAAACTGAACATCCAAGAAGATAACCAAGAGCAAAGAGAAATCATCATAACATGTATCATGTCCTTCTACACACACCTCTAGATGTAAACTATGAAAGTATGATCTCCTCCATAAAACCCTAACCAACAAGCCTTGACAACACCCAAAACCATATGATATAACTAATCATAGATGTAAGCCTCTCACATGAAGATGAAACTCATAAACCATTCCTAATCCAAGGAATATGCCTAATATAAAACCATCTCCCGACTCAACTAATATAATAATAACATATACACATGGAGATAACCAATGCTAAACCATCTCTCAAATGAACCCTTCAGAACTAACTCATGTATCATAGCTCAAGATCCATATCCATGAAAGAAAATTAGAAACATAATACACCTAAGAGAAACAACTGACTATACATCCCAAGTAGTAAACTACCAAGTAGACCAAGAGTAGGGAATGAGAATTCTCATCAATATATCCAAGTTTCCAACCAAGACTCATCTAAGAATAATCTCCTCTTAAGTCCATATTTTGTGAATGCCCCTCAAATTCTCATGCAAAAATAAAATAATTGACCCAACAAATAATTCTCTAATCCAAGAATGTCTCCACCATCTCTAAGTATCCATGAGCACTTATAAACAATCAATCCATGCTAACTCCAAATGCAACATAGCAATATCATGAAGTTTCTAGCTTATGATCAATGTACTCAATAGAAAGAAACTAAAAAAGGATCATTGTCAAAGTTCCAACCATGGCCCAAGGAACCTTAACATGACAACATGATCTAACCATCTCAATCAAAGAGATAACATGCTCTAGTTGAACATACTATACCATGTCAAAAAAATCTAAACATGTATCAAGAGTATGCCATAACATAATAATAAAACTATCCTCACACCAAGGATAACATGATAATTCAAAGAATAAACCACACCTTTACCAAGAACCCCACAAGTTCTCAAGATGCAACCATATCCACATACTATAAACAAAAACCATCTCCATACACGATGAATATAACATGTACTCCATGCAAATGTCAAAGACACTTTTGTAGATTTAAGAACTAAGACAAACCTCCAACATCCACAAACACTCAATAAATATATCAATGCCAACAAAACCCACTTAATCATGATACTGATTCACCCATGGCATCACAAAACCCATCTCCTACATGAAGATCCCCTATGTCTAGATTCACACAACCAAATTGTTAGTACTAAGTGAAACCAAGAGCTACAAACCAAGAAGATAGAAATCAAACAAGAAACTAATCATGCACTACCACCTCATCATAGCCATAAGCTCACATCAAATTGTATATCCAACTTATCCATGACACCATGATGAAAAAAAATCTTCTAACCATGAGAATCACCCAAGGCATCAAACCATCAAAGAACTCAAAGAGCACATCATGAGCTCCTCAAAAGAAACCAAATAACCATGATCCTCACACAAGAGGATATACCACCATTACCATATAAAAAACCCAAACTAATGAACATCAAAGATGTACCTATATATCCAATAATTTTATGCCAAGATCTATGGCACCATGATCACATCTATGAACCAAGAAACTCTCTCAATGTGTCTAGCCTATTAGCATAGATTAGTCAACCATAATCCTCCACCATGACTATACCTAGTAACAATATTTCATGTACTTTACATGAAGGAAAATCAAAAAATCATGTGACTTAGGGAATGGACAACCCAAATCAAAGCCACCAATTTGAATATGCATCATTAATGGAAGATCAATGGGCAAAGACAACTCATAACAAAGCCATATATGCAACCTATAAGTATAGACCACTTACAACACCGCACAACTTGTACACCAAATAAGTCATCATACATATCTAAATCAAATACTAATAACCATATCATCATGAGACGAATTTAAAATATGTTCAGTATTATACAATGACATCAAATCTAAATCTCTAAAATATATAGTGTCATAAAATCACAATATACCATAGTCAATATATACCAAAAATTGTTCATATTAATATATCACCAAATAAACCATGTCATACTTACACCTAACCTAAACCAATGTATAGAGCTCTCGGGGAGCTTTCTGTTGACTACTCAAAGTCCAAAATCTAACTCCATATGCTTGAGTTATACACTAATCTTTCTTGAAAATATTTTTTAAAAAAATTTTGGGCTCTTAGAAACTAAAAAAATGTCAAAATCACACAACCAAACCTCCTCCAAGTTTTAACTCTCTAAATTATCTTTCCAATGCCTATAAGAAGTCTAAAATCTAATATCTTGAGAGAAAGTTATGGTTGTTTTACTAGGACAATTTTTTTACCATTTTCACTACATTTTTATATTTTTGTGACGAAAATTTTGACGGGATTAAATTTGATGATCATCATAGGTTGAAACTAAAAACCTCTTTCATTTCCTCTAAACATGGCCAAACTAGGGCATATTATATATCAAAATTTATGGAAACAATGAATAGATCCAGTGGTGAGATTTGTTTTTACTAAGGAGGTCATTTCTGCAAGCTCCCCCCTAAAATCCTCATTTAAATGGAACATCCAAAAAATCCTTTTGTCCAACAATGTCACATGCCCAAAATCATCATAACAGCAAACCTAAAACCCTTAGATCTAAATTAAAAAATTCATATATCTATCACTTTCTTTATCCTCCTATACATTCCCATGCATTCAATTTAGGGTTACAACAATAAAACCATAGCTCTAATACCACTTGTAAGGAAACTTGTAATAAAGAATATAATTTTTTCTACATAACGCATAAAGGATATGAAATAAAAATGCAACTAAAATTGATATTTAAGAGAATAGACAACATAACCACAAAATTTCAAACAAGATATACCTTGGGAAATCCTCATTGAGAGAAATACCCAGCTTCCAAAAGCATCCATCACTATGTATTATTCAACAAAAATACCATTGAAATACAACTATGGAAACCTTCAAATCCATAGCCACTATCAAGAAATTCATGTGAACAAGCATGAATCCACATCTTATGCCATGCTTCCAACCTTCACAAATGCTCCCTTGGCTAACCTATTAGACCTTATCTCACTTGACTTTTTTCCATTTTTCCATCTATCTTATCTCTACAACTACCCTTGTGGCTATTTATATAGTAAAAATTCACACAAAACCACCATGTGCTATTACATAAACCATTTACTAAAACAATGTGCTACCTAACCCATTGACCCCACATTTAATATTGAAATTTAATTCTTTTTCCCAATATTAAATAATTACATGAAATATTATCACAATGTTACAATACAAATCATCAAGCATATCTCATGGGAATAATTACATGTTGCATGCTCATCTAGGTGCAAGATTACATAATAAAATAAAATAATACAATATAACAATATTATACAATGTGTGCAACACCCATTATCTCTACACCTTTCATAGGGTAGATCATGTTTCATGATAAAAACATTGTAACCTTCATCAAATACACTTTATTACTGCAGTAGTGAAGATTTGTGGGTATGATCCCTACCTTAGTTTTACCTTCTCCTTGGAGGGTTTTTGGATAGCCAAATATCTTGTGTCATATATGTGTTTGAATATTTTACTTTTAATGCTATGGATGTATATGATTAATTTGATAGTTCAGTTTATAGGCACAAATTGCAAGATAGGTGTATGGTTAATATTTTTGAGGTTCAAAGTTTTAAGTGCTAATTCACTCCCTCACCCCCTTAGAGTTTACTTTCCCTATTGTATTTGTAACTGGTTGAGAGTACACTAGGAGTGCCTGAATATAAAGGCCTCAGGAGAGCTTCTAGAATGCATAGAAGTCAACATCATGATATGTCATACAACTAGGCACATGTCCATCAGATATGGATTATCCTCCATTGAGCATGGGATTAAGTGCGATGGTGTGAGGATAAGCCTACAATGGTCTAGCATGTAAATCAATGGTGTAGACAACATGTGCTAAATGAGGACTGCAGATAACTATGTTGTTATCATGACAACTCAGTGAATGATGCATACTCTTGTGTTGTAGACACCATGTGCATAATTAGAGTTGCATAACTCAATGAGAGTACACAAACTCCTAAGTGTCTCACCTAAAATAATAATAAAATAATGAAAAATAATTAAATAATGCATTAACCTAAGTAAAACTTAAGTGTAATAAGTAAATACTTATTTACACCAACACCCCCCCTTAAGTGCAACTTAGGGGAGTGCCCTTAAGCTTATGAAATCTAGGATAAAATGCAAGAATGGGTTCCAAATACTAGGCCATGTTAGGTACCCATGTACATAATGATATGCAATCTCCCATAAAGTGGAGAAAGAGGGAAACCTCATGGGAAAAACCCTCCCCCAAAAAGAGTGATAAATAGGGATGCATGGATGGATGGAGTAATCAAGACCCCCCATTACGACATACATCCAATATATACATAAGAGAATTATGAGAAGAGGAAGAGAGATAGGATAGGCTCTCCCCCCCCCCCCCCCCCCCCAAAAGAAGAATGCTAAAGAGTGACTGCTTCAATGAAGAAGCTGATCCAATACTCTAGAATGGTGTTCCTCCCCTTAGGAAGAAACAATGCCAAGGGTACAAATGAGATGCTTTCGCTGTGTGTGGAAAGAATCCCATGGATGAGTGATGTCTCTGAAACCTGCTCAACTAGCTGAAGAACCTGTCCCAAAGAATTGTCTGTCTCTGCAATTGATGAAGAACCCTGCTACAACTGTTGATCATAAGCATCCACAATCACTTCAACCTGGGAGGATTGATCATGTAGAGAATGAACAAGAGAGTTAGGAAGACTTGTGAAAACTAAAGAAGGTAATTCACATCAAGAAGAAGAGGCAGATCATCAATACTGTCCCCCAAATCTATTACTGAACCTATATCTGGAAGATTGGAAGTACCCTACTATTCTTGACCTATCACTATAGTGATGTATGCATGTGGACTGAACTAATGAAGTGAGCTCTCACTGCAATTGTTGATAGAACCCCACATGTCTGAATCTATTGGAGCACTATCATTGATATCACTATCAGTTTCCACACTATATGATGTGCGAAGAGGAGTAGAGGACAAGCTGATGAACTTTCCTCAAAATGTACATCCTTCTCCACAAATATCTGATGTGTCTTAGGATCTATAAGTCTATATGCCTTTACACTGTCTTCATAACCAATGAAAGTACAAGGCCAACATGACTATGCCTTGCATCCCCTGGAAGATCTCTTTACCCATGTAGGACAATCGAAGACTCTGAAGTGTGTCACAATAAGTTTTCTACCACACCATGCCTCAAATGGAGTTTTTCCATCTAAGGTTGGATGAGGAGAATGATTAAGAATGTGAGTGGTAGTAGAGATTGCTTTGACTTCTAATGATTTATTGAGAGACTTGGCTTGTATCATGAAACTTGCCATGGATTTGAGAGTTTGAATCCTCAAAGCTACAATATCTATCTTATGTGAACTGAATGCTAGCAGAGTCTAAAGATTTCTATTCACATCTATGTTTCCATTGTCCATTTGGAGTACTTTTATGGCCTTTCTAGATTTCCATTCTACATGAGCCTTGAAGGCTAGAAACTTGTCCAAAACTTCATTCTTACTATGCAAAAAGTAGACCTAAGTGAACCTTGAAAAGTCATCAACAAAAGTGAGTATATAGTGACCCTGGTTGAATGCAAAAGGACCTGCTAATACCATGTGAACCATCTGAAGAACACTTTTTGTTCTAGAAGACTTCCCTCTCTATAAATTCCCTTCTGGATGCATATCCACTGAATCTATTAAACATTCACCCTTAGAAAATTTAATTTGAGGTAGACCTTTCACCATGTGGTATGTGAAAAGTTGCTAAAGATAGTGATAGTCAAGATGACCATACCTCTCGTGCCATAATTGCATGTTTGAATTGGATTGTGATAACAAGGCCTTTGAAGAAGACTTGGGTGCAAAATGTGAGAAAGAGTACAACCTCTTGTGATCATTCACTTTCCCGACTGCAACCAAGGAATCATCTTTAAGACTATGCACTTTTACTGAGTCTAGAAGGAACTCAACTCTATGTCCATCTCCAATGTGAGTGACTTGGTAGATTGAAAGGAGATTTAAAATTAGGTTTGGAACATAGAGAACCTCTTAAAACTCTCCATTTTCCATTTCCACATTTCCTTTCCCTTCAACTTCCATTTTTCTATCATTCTCCATGAAGATGTGAGGTACCTTGTATTGATTCATTGAAGAAAAATCCTCCTTTGAAGAACCCATGTGATATGAGGCACCTGAGTCAAATATCCATTCCTTTGAAGAGTTTGCATTTTCCATGAATGCCTGTCCTTTTCCCTTTGAATCTGAAGAAGACCCTTTCTCCTTGTAATCATTAGGCAATGGAACATTATGTTTCTTCATGATGTTGGTTAATTCATCAATCTTTTTTATATAACACTCATGCTCTTCATGAACCAATTTCTTGCAATAAGCACACTTCTTCTTCTCTTTATTGTTGTCCACTTTCTTGTTGGAATTCAAGGACTTTCCTTGTTGATTAGATTGTGGTGTTGTCTTTTTTGCATCCTCAGATTTACTCTTCCATTTCTTCTTACCCTTTCATTTACTTGAAGATTGTCTAGCTGAATGTTGAGAACCCTCATTGGCCACCAATGCGTTGGACTGAGGTGATTTGAGAATACCCATTGATTTCAACTTCTTTTCTTCATCATCCAACAGTTTTGCATATTCATCAAAAGTGACTTTCTTGTAGGTTGACCCTAAGGTAGTCTTTGAGTTGTCAAAAGAAGATACAAATGTGGAATATTTTTATGGTAGCTTGTTATGAATGAGATAAATCAGTCTGTCATCTTTAATAGAACTCCCACAATCAGTAAGCTTTGTCCTTAATTCATTCACCTTGATGATGAAGTCCTGGAAGGAGTCATACGACTTAGGATCTAAGGAAACAAGCTCATCTTCAATTTTGAACACATCCTCTTCAGACACTTTACCATAAAGGATTTCGAGGGTATCCCAAGCTTCCTTGGATGTAGTACACCTCTTGATTTGATACATAATTTTATCATATACCCCAAAACATATATCACCTAGGGTTTTCCTATCCATGGCTACCCAATTTGAAATTTCACTTATTGTTGCATTATCACCTGCTGGTTTAGGAAGAGTACCATCTACATATTGTGAAACTCCATTATGCATTAAGTGATACAACATTTTTATTGACCATGAAGCATAGTTATGAGGAGTTAATTTAGGAAACTTAAAGATTCCTATAATGTAGAAAATGAAAGAAAAGTGCAGAAAAGAGAGAACACAACACCAAGAACACCCCCCCTTTTCACTAAATCAAGAAACCCCCCCAAAATAGATGCTTTGGGCAATTTATCAGTAGTGTGATTACAATGGACCAGTTGTCAATTTTTGCCTTTGTGGATTTTTGATTTTGCTTGCTACAACCTCTTAATAGAGTACAAATTTGAAACTTTACAATGTGCTACAATTTTAAAGCATTAAAAAGCAAAGAAAGGCCCTATTGTTGAAAGTGACAATTTTTTCCACACAATAGTACAATCTAATGCCAAATTTGGAAAGTAGACAAAAAAAATATGCACTTAAAAAAAAATAGAACCTATTTTTGACTCCAGATGTGCCCGAACAGAGTGTTTGAAGTTGCAAAATGTAAGATTATCCAAGTATAGTCACCAAAAAATGCAATTTTTGAACAATCTGCACACCAAAACTAGAAAATAGCTACACCACTAAAAAGTTTAGAAAATTCTACCCAATTTCAAAAAAAAATTGCACCTGATTTGGAGTCTGAATGTGGGAGTTATGGCCTCTCAAAGTCAGACTGCAAAAACCAAAATGAATCTGGTGAGGGGTTGCACCAGAAAAATGTGAGGTTAAATTTAATGGTCATATGACCATCACAACAATTGTATATTGGCCTAGAATGATGATATTAGAAAAAATCTCCACTCAAATGATGTCAGCAAGATGTCATGATGACATCATCACTGTACAAAATGTACAGATGAAATAGACATGTCCTATATGGTCCAAATGACATAGAGGCATGTGGCACTATATAGTTGATGCTGACTATTTTTGTTGTGTGGGTACAGAGTTGCTGACGGGCTGAGGAATCAGTGCTGACTATTCCTACTGAGTCAGATGTGTCTTAGATGCTGATTGGGTATATAGCAGAGGGGGATGTGTCTAGTTCTCTACAAATAATGTGGCACCATGTGTCCCCTATCACTGGTGGGCTTGAGGCAATGGCAGCATGCCACGTTTCTTCTGGTCAAGATAGAAGAAAAGAACGTCACGATGTTGGAAAGAGTTTGGCGATGCCAAAATCTGATTTACCCTGCCAGAAACTATTGTTGAAGGTTCATGGGGTTAATCCCACATTGGTGGGAATGAATGAATCTGCGCTATTTAAATGAAATCATTTGACAACATAATGCAGAACGGAATACCGTCGATTAATAAGCGCCTACTAGATGGTGGTTTTCGCCATCAGTGGAGGGTTAGCTGTCGAAAGTTTATTGGCATGGACCAACAATAGACGATGATCACAATTTAATATATTAAACCCACCAATTAAATAAATAAGTCCTGCCAAAATAAATACAATTTTCTCCACCAAATAAATAGAGCCGAGCCAGGGTGTCACAGTTCGGTTTGGCCAAAAAAATTTCTCTGACGAAAAAATAATTAATTCTAAAAATAATAGAAAATTTAATAGATCCAAAAATATGTAGATTTGAAAATAAATTGTAGAGTAGATCCGAAAAATAAATAATCAGATCAAATAAAACAATCATACCCAATTGCAAATCGGGGCTTTTGGGTTTCAATTTTTGAAAAAAATCTTGCCTCACGATCAACTTTCACCCAAGATAGGCAAATTTATAGTCAATCTTCATTGAATTGATGCTCTGGACGCAACGGTGAGGTCAGATCTAGATCTAGACATTCCCAATTTCTACGAATCCTCCAAATTCATGTCAAGGTGCCGAAGCATGAAAGGTCTCAAACGGCTACATGATGAGAATCCTCCTCAGCTCTGATACCATGTAAGAATTTGGCTTAGGCTAGAATTCACCCAAGAACTAAAGAACTCAACACAAGCACATGGTAGACCATAATAGACAGAGCATGACCAGAATGATGATATTCATTCAATAATTGGTTGAGAGTACACTAGGAGTGCCTGAATATAAGGCCTCAAGAGAGCTTTTAGAATGCATAGAAGTTAGCATCATGATATGTCATACAACTAGGCACATGTCCACCAGATATGGATTATCCTCCATTGAGCATGGGATTAAGTGCAATGATATGAGGAGAAGCCTACAATGATGTAGCACACAAATTAGTGGTGTAGACAACATGTGCTAAATGAGGAGTGCAGATAACTGTGTTGTCATCATGACAACTCAGTTAATGATGCATACTCCTGTGTTGTAGACACCATGTGCATAGCTAGAGTTGCGTAACTCAATAAGAATACACAAACTCCTAAGTGTCTCACCTAAAATAATAATTAAATAATGCATTAACCTAAGTAAAACTTAAGTAAGTCTAATAAGTAAATACTTATTTACACCAACAGTATTTCCAACAATTGGTATTAGAGGATTGGTTCTTTGGAAAGTAAAAGCTTTGCAACTTTGAGGAGAGATCTTGGAAATGGAAGTCTACAAGTTGGGAAAGACTATTGAGAACTAGACAATTGAAATACAACTCACCCTACATTAGTTGAATGAAGAACATGATGAATTAAAGATATAATTGAAAAGAAGGAAGGAAATAGCTATTGAAGAGAATGACACACAATACCAAGAGATTGACACTACTGAATTATTTGCAAATGGAAACACCAATGAATTTGATGCAACATTTGTAGATCTAATAAAAAATAATGGAACCCAAATTGAAGAGGTCAATAGTCTTAAGAGAGAACAAGAAGTCCAATTAGTATTGCAATGTGAAGTGACTAAGCAGAAAAAGAAAGCTAAAAGATTTTGACCAATAGACTAGAAGATAAAACATCAGAGGTAAGTACGATTGCTAACATGCAATTGGAAACTGTGTGTCAAATGATGATTGCAAATCATGAAATAAATACAAAGGATAATTGAGATCACAAAAATGAAGTTGCAAAATAAACAACTGAGAAATTATCTAAAAAGAGAAAATAATTTTGTTGAAAATTTCAATAAACCTAGTGAAGCCATCAAGTATTTTGAGCAATTGATGAGATTCACTAGATCCAATAGTGACACTTATGGATTGGGTTACACTAGTAATGAAGAAGGAGAATTTTTCAAAAGTATTGAAAAAATAAGTAACAAAGATAAGAATTCCAAACCTATTGTCGTAATTATGGTAAGATAGGTCATACTACTAATGTTTGTAGGAGCAAGACTACAAATCAAAATCCTAAGCACAATTCCGTGGGTCATTGCCACAAATATAACAAACAAGGTCATCAAGAACATGAATAAAGAACCAAGACCATAAGCACACAAAGATTTAAAGACATTTCTTTAACTGTCAAAAGTATGGACATAGAGCATTTGAGTGCAGATCCAAGCCTAAATGGTCATCAAACAAGAAGACAAAGGTAAAGCACAATGATAACTCTTATAATTGGGATTATATTACAAGGTATAATTGTCACTATTGTCAAAAATATGGGAATGTTACTAAAAATTTCATAAGAACACATTTTAGAAGTGACTACAAAAGATGGTTGAGTCAAACCACATGTTTTAGCTATTTGAAGACTAGTCATATAAGTAGGCATTGTCCAACAAGGTCAAAGCCACCAAGTAGTGAGTTCAATAATGGCAAAGGAAATGAAGATGTTGAGAATGTCAGAGATGAGATAAACAAGATGTGGTAGAGAAAGGAATATTGCATCACATTAAGTTCATATGGTATCACTTCATCAAGAACATGAATAAAGAACTAAGACCATAAGCACACAAAGATTTACATACATTGTTTTAACTATTAGAAGTATGTACATAGAGCATTTGAGTACAGATCCAAGCCTAAATGATCATCAAACAAGAAGACAAAGGTAAAGCACAATGATAACTCTTATAATTGGGATTATAATACAAGGTATAGTTGTCACTATTGTCAACAATATGGGCATGTTACTAAAAATTTCATAAGAACACATTTTAGAAGTGACTGCAAAAGATGGTTGAGTTAAACCACATGTTTTAGCTATTTGAAGACTAGTCATATAAGTAGGTATTGTCCAAAAAGGTCAAAGCCACCAAGTAGTGAGTTCAACAATGGCAAAGGAAAGGAAGATGTGGTAGAGAAAGTAAGATTGCATCACATTAAGTTCATATGGGATCACTTCAGTCAATGGGTCAAGTGATCACACCACCTCCAATTAACAAAATCATGAGGTATGTCTAGGACTAATATTTAAAATATGTACTATACATCAATTCCAAGAGATTAATTTTGAATAGATTATATATGGATGAAGAAAGATTCACAATTTTCTTAAGAATATAGAAGAAATCTTTAAGTTTTATCAATTTTCATGTTATTGTCAGGCATGAAAAGTTTTATTATGGTTGTTGAGTGAAAATGTTAGTTAATTCCAAGCTATCAAAAGTGATAGTGTTGATTGAGCTTGTATTTATTGCTGAGCATAAAGGGAACTTCATGGAAGCCAAGTGAATCAAAATCTCTATTGAAGCCAAGCTTACAGTTGTGTAACAACTAAGCATTAAATGCAAAGTTTTAAGGTGTATATGAACAATTTATACTCATTCAACATCATCCAAATTTGTAGGAGAGCACAAATAATGAAATGTGAATTGAAGAGATCATTCCAAGTGTTTGTAAGAAAAATTCAATAGTCACTTGGCATCATCACAATAGGTTTTCAAAGGTTTTTATCATGTGTTAAGCTGTGCACTTTAATTTTTCTCAAACCCTACCTTATAGAATGGCATCTAGTTCTTTAGATCCTAAGGTCAAGGAGGGTAAAGATGTTTTGAATGTGCAATAGATAAGAAATGAGATCAAACGGCCTAATTTTAGAGCCATTCCTGATATTGCTTACATGCAATATCTATCTGGTGTGTTGTTATGATACCACCTCGAGTTTTGATGATTCAAGATATAAGATGTTTCTACACATGTAATGTGGCTAGCATAGGTGAAATAGAGATTAGGAAAACCTATGGAAAATTATGTGAAAATGGAGCATTTAAAGAATAATTCAAAATTGTAGAGAGGAAAGGGTTAACCCATGCCCTACATTTCCCTAATGTCTACAAGACTAAATGGATAAAGATAGTTTTGAGTAGAAGTCATGATAATTCTATATGGTTGGATAATGGACTGGTAAGTATTACAAAGAAAATTTTATATAGAGTAACAAGTTATCCAACACTTGACCAACCTAAAACCATGAGGAGTGAATCTAAAGAGGTCACTGAGAAGAATACATGGGCAATGTGGAACAAACAAGGCATGGCAATTGATACTATCATAGATCCCCTAATTATTTTTAGTGAGGATTATAACACATAAATTAAATTAGTCCAATAGGCTTAATAGTGCACCATGTATTATTTATGATATGGGCTATAAGATAGTTAAGAATGATCATACCTATGACCTTATCGAGTTGTAGTTACAAAAATTAGCAAAATTTTTGGGAGCAATAAGGAAGATCAAAAGCGCACAATGTAAATTTGGTTATATATATATATATATTCTTTTATGTACAAAATATATTCCCTACTTTTGGTAAAGTTGTATGGAAAACAAATAGATCTATTACAGTTTAGATAGGTGAATTTATTGAGCAAATTGGAAATGATTTTTAGTCATTTATGACCAGCTACTTTGGAGACTTCAAACAATCAATGAAGAAAAGACTAAGGATACCAGTTTCACTAGTTGATAAATATTTCAATGATTTTTACTTTCTAGTTGATACTAATTTTACGTATGTTCAAGCTATTGTTCCAAGGGTAAGGTGGTTAAGGCCACTAGGCTATGAAATCAATGTGGATGAGGCCTTTGTAGAAATAAGAACATTACTTGAAGAAGATGTAGATGCTAAGGCTACTACCTTTGGAAATTATGATGTGGAAAAATCTAAAACAATGAAGGATTTGAAGAATTCCTCTGTCATAAGGAATAAGAACAAGATTGTGAAGAAATTCAAAGTGAAATTTGGTGAAGGTGTAAATGTAGATGAAGAAGAAGATGGTGAAGAAGAAGAAGATTTTACTACAAAATCACCACTTGCCTTAATTAAAGGTCAAGGAGAAGATAAAGATGAAGAAGTAGAAATTTAATAAAGTTCCAAGGATGAAGAAGCCAATGAAGTACCTAAAATAAGGAAGAGGAAACCTAAGACCCTAGTAGTTAGCAAACCAAGGAAGGTTATAAAACCTAAGCCTACAATTCCCTCTACAAGAGAAAAACACAAAGGCTACTACCAAGAAAGCTCAAGAAGAAGATAAGCCAAAAGAGGAGAGGGCTAGATCAACTGGAAAACAAGATGAGTCTAAGATGAGACTGAAGAGAGATTACATAGCTCCAACTAAATCGAATGACAATAGCCAATTCAATGTGGTAAGTCACCATCCTTCTTCAGATTTAGATAATATATGTGAGGATATAAGGAATAATGCTAATTTATCTAGTCTTACACATATTGAGTTTGAAAAACTTAGAAAAGTTGAGATGAATCAAGTAGAGGAGTCAATATGAGCCCTTTGGAAACATTCAAACAAACTCCAATTGAGATTGCCAACTCTCTACCAAAGTGATTATCTGATAGAGTTGAGCAAAAGTGGCAAAACAATCTCATGACATAAAGATAAATCAGAGAGACAACACTTGCCCAAGTGATGCTAGAATTGGATAGGGTAAAAATGTATAAGGAAATAATGAAGAATAGGGAAATTTGAACCAAAATATAGGGCATTCAACATATTGTAGAATGACATTTTGGGTGTTGTACAGAAGACCACTCAAATTTGGAAATCATTATATGGTTTGACAACACCCAAGGAAATTGAGCAGATACCTATTGAGGTAGAAGAGGAAAAACATATGCAACAACAATTAATCAAGGTTACCATAGTTGATACTAAGATAGTTGTACAAGAGGAAGGAATTGAGACACATACAGATACATAGGCTACAACCGTAGATGAGTAGTAAATAGAACATAGTGTATAAGTTACTCTAGTGCCAAGTGCCAGTCCTCAACATGAGGTGAATATAGACAATGATACTATAAAGATAAATGATGTTTCTAATATTGTAACTTAGAACATCAATCTCCTCATAGAGAAAGACTTGAAGAAGATACTAGTAGAATCCACTACCTAGGCTAAACTTTGTAAAAATCTTGTATTGGTGAGTGTTGAAGAAATTGAGAAGGTAGAGAAGGCATCTCAAGGGGAGGAAGTACAAAAGAAAGTGACATCTATAGTCCTTCCTCATCTTAGATTTGTATAGCCTACATTACCCATTGTTGTATATCAAAGGAAGGAGATAGCAACTTCTAGGGTTACTACATTAGTACAATGTACTCCAATATCAGTCAATGTAAAGGAAAATTAAAATGATAAGGATAAGATAGTTGGAGAGCAAAAAGATCAAATAGAATAGAATGATGGAATAAAAGTTCCAATAGGTTAGGTAGATACTCCTACACCTACAACATAAGATCAAGTTGCGTCTAGGTATGTGTAGGATCATAGTCAACCAAACTATGCTCTTAAGTGGCAATAAAATTTCAAACAATCAAGGTTATGACAACTTGACATGAAATTTTGTACTTTTTATTAACTTTATATCATAAAGTTGAGAGAAAATAGTCTCTAGAAAATTAAATCTAGTTTCTAAACTACTAGGACTTATCTCAAAAAATAAAATTGATTGGTCAAAATTTTGAATTTTAATGCAATATTACAAAAATTTCAAAACAAAAATAAGAAGTAGATTTATGTCTGACCACCTTAATCAAAATAAAATGATAATATTTTTAAATAATATTCTAGATATAAGTAGTAGACACATGCTTGGATGTGACACATATTTTTGGGTATTTTTATTCTAAATAAATAATAATTAATTAATTTTTGAATTTAGTATTTTTGGAATAAAAAACTCTCATGTCTGACCAACTTAACTAATTAAAAACTTTACAAAATTTAATCTTTCAATTTTTTTCCTTATAGTAGAAGAAACATAGAATGTGATGCATCTTTTGGATTAAAATTTTTTTGTACCATTTGAAAGTTACAGTTATTTTTTAAGTAGTGTATCAGTCAACACTTTATACATAACTACATTAGAAAATAAGTAATAATTACTTACTAAACTCATAATTTGACAAATCTTAAATTTATGGAAAGATAAGAACATTCTTAAGAAACCCTTTTCGTTTCATTAGATTTTGGTGAAAAAATGTCGTCAGCTACATGGTTGAAGTAAAAATCACATAAAAATAGGTGAAAAGCACTTTTTTAAGATGTTTTTAAAATTGACCATATAGGTTTGGTATCAAAAGATATAGTAGACCTTATATAGATATCAATTTTTTTCATTTAGTATTAGGGTGGGTGGGAAAAAAGTTAGAATAGGTTTTGAAATAGTTTGAGATATTTTAGAAATATAGATTTTTCAAATTGCCACTTTTTGGCACACCATAATTCTGCACATACCCATTTGTGAATGAAAAGAAATAAAAGGATAGGACAAGAGAACTAGGTATGACTAAAAAACCTAAGGGGCAACTTGCAATACATACACTGGTGAATTTTCTAGCATTTGCTACTCCTTGAACTCAAGCTCTTCATAGGCCATGTAACACACTCCCAATCAATTTTTTTTAAATTTATTTTTATTAATATTTTTATGTGTGTGTGTGTGTGTGTGTGTGTGTGTGTGTGTGTATAACTCATTAGTTTATAAACTCAAAACAAAACCCTTCCCCTAAATTTTAATATGTAAATATATATTTAAAAAAAAATTAATTATATATTAAGTTTTGTTTTATAATTTTTTTGTAATAAAAAGAATTAAAACAAAAAATACCCCCCAGTACTATAACTACACACACACACACACATCTATATTTAAACATTTGCAACCCTAGCCTGATAGGAAAAATTCAATTAACCATTTGAATTTCTAAAATAAAATTTTCTTTTTAAATCTCAAACCCTCCCTAATCTAATATCTAATTTTCAAAATTAATGGACGAGTTTTTTTTCCTAAGATATTTCAATTTCCACTTATACAGAAGAATTAAAAGGCATACTAGAAATTCACAAAATTGAAAGCACCCGTCACAAGAAATATTCAAATAGCCATTCGACAGTTATGATGAAGATAGGAAAGAAAAATGTATTAGATTGAGTGAATAATCACAAGCATCTACCTGGACTTTGGTGCTAATCACTACACTCAAGACAATTGTAGAGAAATTCCTCCTCTCAAAGCCTTCTCTTTTTCTGAAATTCTTTTTGCTTCCAAAATTTGTGGTCCTTCCCAAAACTTTTGTCCCCTGAAAATTAACCCTTAATTGCTGATGATAAGGAGTTCTCTCCCCAAATCGGGGCACTAATCATGTGATCAGTTGAGAGGACTTTGTGTTCACTAGACTTCAACTCTTATTAACTTTTCTTTATATTTTCCACGCATGTTAATTGAATTATTAAATAACTTTATTTAATTTTCACTTGACTTCTCTTTTAATTAATTTATTAAATTTAAATCTCATGCACACATCATGCAATCATAATTTTTTTAATAAATTAATTTCTTTTTTCACTTTTTAATTAATTTTTTATATTTTAATCTCATGCATACTTTATGCAATTTTAAAACCCTTAATAATTTAATATCTCTTGATGCTTTAATTTATTTTTGAAATGTTAATTGATAAAATTTTTATTAACTTAAATAATATTATTATTTAGCATTTATTTAAAAATGAACTCTAAATATATTAATATTAAATTAAATTAATATTCTCACATTCTAAAATTATTCTTATAACTTTTATCTTCAAATTTTATTATTTTATTTAATTAATTTCCTAAATAATTAAATATAATTAAATATTTAAAATACCATAATAGTTATCCATTAAATTAAATAATTAATTTAATCATTTAATCTAACTTAATTAATAGAAAAATCACCAAAAGCTCATAAAATAAAATAAAAAAACCCATCATAGAAAAACACATACAAAATCAAACTAAAGGGTTATAATCATGAATTAACGCCATTTGACACATTCAAAGGGTAGTCAACTCATATGCTTATCCTAATTTTCTAGGAGAAACAGCTTAAAGGTTTAGGATTTGGACTTCAGAATTTATCTTCCCTCTCTTACCATTGAGATAATGCGATAGGGTATGCTTATCCTAGCAATTCAGAGAAGTCAATACCCAATACCTAGAACCTGTATAAAATCCACACATGTACAAACACAATATTCTAAGCTAAATAGGCAATGGTAGGAAGTGGTGCATCAGGTAGATCCTAACTAGTAGGTGACTACAACTCCCTTCCTTAACCACATCATAAATGCCACACATAAAGAAAGCATACATGCACACCATACATATGCAGTATGGGGTAAGTATCCATAAAAAATCACATGATAATCCATCTAACTAATCATCATCAATAACTAAAAATATTGTAATAATCATCATGCATAAATACAATATAGTGTACTAAGTAATCTCATCATATAATCAACTAAATGTGAAACAATATATGATAATCTCAAAACAATACTACTAGTAATCAAGCATAAAACTAGCCTAAAAGAGTTTGGCAATGATAATAGAAATGTGAACTAGGGATATGCACTACATATAATAATTTAATAATTAATTAATTAATTTTAATATAGTTTATTTTAATTAGTTATTAATAACTTTATAATAAATTTTTTTAATTATTAAGTAATTAATAATTAATAATATATTTATATTATTTATTTTATAACTATTAGTTGAATTTAATTAAATAAAGCTTAATTTAGTTTATATGAATGATAAATATTATGGAATAAGATTTTAAATTTATTCATTATTTAAAATAATTTATTTATTAAATATAATGAATTATTGATTATAAGATAAGGGCAATTGTGTAAATTGTTCAAATATAAGAACAAGGTAAATTGTAAGGGTTAAGTTGTAAATTGTAAGTACTTGCAAATTGCATTAAAACTAAAAAACTAAAAACCTTACATTTAACTCAACAATATGTTTTCAAACTCAAACCAAACTATAAGACTACTCTATTTTCTTTGTACTATCTATGTTTTGGGGTTTTGGGGTCGACCTAGCCTTGATCAATCTTAGATTGTTACCAAAGGCTCTACCGTTATGTGTTTGTGATGTCATGTTGATGTTTTTATCTCGATCTTTTTAAAACCCAACCATGGTAATGTAATGGTATGCTTTATGATATGTTTGTATTTATTATTCATTATTACTTTATAGTGTTCTTGTGTGAAGCTGAGGTGAATGTATGACCTACTTGACTTAACCATTTTAAGTCTTCGATCAATATTTTATGGGATGCTTTCCAGTTTCTCATAGAGAACTAATGTGTTATTGTGATTTATCTTTTGATGCTTTCTAGTCTTGTGTATAGGACTAAGGTGATTTTATATAATTATTTGATTTATATTTGTATGAGCCTAGGGTAGGTTATCTATATGTAATGTTAGGAAGTGGCTTACAATGGGGGCTAGGGCCCTAAGTGGTTCCCAGGGTAACCCATTGTAAGTTGTTTAATAAGTGAAATCAATACACTGAATGAGAGTAAAATGAACATAATAAGAGTCTTTATATGTTCTCACCCATGCCTCAAGTGCTAGTATGGACTAGGATGGGAGTAGAGAGAATGCTTGGTTGTGACTTCACATCCATAGTATGCCTTGATAGTACGAGAGAATACTAGTAACTGCATAGAGATCAATAGGGAGCCAAGGTCCTGAGAGACTACTAGGGTACTCTAGTGTGATTCATGTGATGACACTTTTCCACTTACATAGTAGTTTTCCTATGTGTCTTTGTGTGCCTATGGGAATTAGATGTCGATCTATCTTAGAACCTTTGAGTTAAATTTTTTATAGGGTTTCTTGGACTTAGAGAGTGCTTTTGATATTTGGATTGATATCCTGTTTGGGACTTGAGTCTATCTCTTCAGTGTGGTGGAAGTGGGCCATTTAGGTTCCATGCAGTCAGGTGGTAGTGATTTTTACTCTTATCATTGAGATTCATCTATAGTCACCATGGTTGGAGCATTCCTTGTCTGCATTTCCTTTCGTTCTATCTGTGTATCATTATGATGGATGGTTATATTTAATGATGGATGTTTATATCTTTAATGATGGATAGATATATCATGTATGGTGGATGGTTTCATTTATTTTATTATATTTGTATCATGGATCTAAGGAGGAGGATGTATTTCTAGTTCTACATATGTATATACTTCTAGCCTTTCATACCCTTTGACATGTACAGTGGATGATTGAGCATTTTGAATTTTATTGCCAAGTGGCATTCAGAACAAATGTATATTATTTAAATGGACTTTGGACTTTTAATTATTCTTTCATATGGATGAGGTATTTGATGGACTTAGAATTAATTAAATTTAAATGTGACTCAACATCATGGGATCCTTAAGGAATGTAACATGTTATGTATACTTATGGATGATTGTATGTTATTGCTTCTGCTACTTTATGTTTGATATTTATTTTATTCTTCTTGTTTAAAGAAAAAATGTTTGGAAAACTTAGCAAAACTTTAGGTTATTTCTTCTAGATCCCTTGGTGGGGCATTATAGGCCAAGTATAAAAGCTATAATCCTACAATCATCAAGGTTGAATCCAAGCACATCTAAGTTAGAGGAAGTTACATCATTTGTTGATGTGAAATTAGATGAAGTTATTGATTATCCCAAGTTTGATTTTGCAACCATCATATTGAACAAATGAGCATACTCCAAAATTCTTTTACAAGAAAGAAACAACAAGAACTTCTCTCACAAGAGCATAGGTAGAAGCAAGCATTGCTACACATCAAGGACATTTTTCTTCACGCATTTATCTTGCTAGCACTAGAAGAAAGAAAGCTTATCATAGAGTAGTTAGCCAACATAGTGGAAATAACAAATGACACAGAACTAGGTTCAAATGTAAAATTACTTGAATGGTCTAAAAGAAAGTTTTAAAATAAAGTAAAATGAAAAGATATCAAGTGCTATTTCTATTGAGAAATTGTTGAAGCATGAATGCTAATGATATTCCTATGGGGAGTATTGTAGATATGTTAATACGATGATATGTTACATTCATTACTGAGTTTTTCATTGAAGTCAACATAGTAGTTTCCTATGGTATCTAATAGAAGAACACCAGAAAGATCAAGTTGGTACAGATGACTAGTTGAGTATTCTCACTATCTAAGGTTATGAGAGATATGTATGAGTATCTATTATATGTAGTTAACATCAAATGAAGAAATGATAAGTTTGAAAGAAGTTATGTAAGTTTTAGTGATGTTTTTTTAGAGATAGAGTTTCCAAAGGCATATTCTACTAAACTTGTTATCTCTTAGAAGAATTGTTATTCTAAGAATCAAGGTTGAGAATTTCTAGAATACATGTTGGTGATGATGTGGCTAAGTTTTCTTGTCATAATATTGTATGGACAGAAAGTTATTCAAGTTGCAAGGAAAAATATTAATGTTATCGTCAAGTGTAATGTGTTATTAATGTGGTCCTATAATGATTAATTGAGAAGGTCTAACAACTGACTTAGGGAATTTTTTGATGGACTTGGTATAAAGGAAGGACATTTTCCTTCATCATAATATATGTGTGGATGAGATTAAGAAATATTTGTAAGCAACATAGAGAGTAGAATGTGAAGTTGAGAAGAAGTGAAGAAAACTTCATTACGAAGGTTTGACATTTGGATCTAAGGTTCATGGCTTGGTCTACAAGGTCTAACAATATTTGGTTCAGTTGATAGAACAAAGGAAAGAAGAAGATAATAGTAAATTGCATGTTTGAGCAGTGATCTCTTCTTGTAGTTGAAATTGCATGTTTGGGTAGTGGGCTATTCTTGCATACATTTTAGTACAACTCCTAATAGGGTTAACACAACTCCTAATAGGGTTGGAATCTCCTAACAGAGATTCAAAGTCTCCTAATAGGGACTCTATGTACTAAATATTGTAATAGACTCCTAACAAGGTCCATCCACTAAGAAGGAATATTTATATTAGTACATCATCTTGTGGGCAAAATTCCCACCCCAAATTTTCCTTTGATCAAGGTTTTCCCTAGTCAACATATCAGGTGTAATGTCTATGTGCATCTTATTATAGTTGTTATTTACTTTGGTTGAATGGTTAAGTTTTCTTAAAGAAGACAAATGTTTTAATTATTAGAAAACTAATTCACCCTCCCCCCTCTTAGTTATCTTCATGGACTATTGTTTCTAACAATTTGTATCAGAGCAACAAGTCCTTGAAGATAAAATTTAACAAGTTTGGGAGATCCATGGAAAGTATGTCTAGGAAAGATAGTCTTAGATATATGATATAGGAAATTTTGACACCTGAATTGTGGAAATTCTTGGTGAGTTATCAGATTTGTGTAAAGAGTAGAGTATTGAGTTTTCAAATCTATAATCCTTTTATTGTATACAGAAGAAGATAAGTGCAAGGAAAGATAGATCTAGATCCAAAGAAGACATAAGGATCAATGAATTTATTAATCTAATTACAAAGAGAGAACTAGAAAGTATGAAAATTTTTGTTTGTTTGACATGTAAAGAATTTGGTCAGTTTTCATCCAAATGTCCTAAGAGATTAAGGAAAACTAGAAAGAGTTTAATTTTTGATCAAGTTGAAGAATTTAGAGCAAGTATGAAAATATCCTTGAAAAATTGTGATAATGAGGCTAGATTGATTAACGAAAAGAAAGTATTAGGAGAGATAGCTTCAGAGACCATTATGGAAAGTGTAAATGAGAGAATTGATGAGAAATTCAAGACACAAGAGAGAATAGTTGATTATAATTAAGATGGTGATGTTATTACTAAGCCAAGGAATGATGAAGTATTACTTGAGACTAATAATGATTTGCAGAATGAATGAGAGCCAAGGCAGGAACAAAGCTCAGACGCTTCAATAGAGCCAGGAGTTGGGATAGAAACTCCTACCTTAGGAAGTAATATATTAAATAATCATCCATCTAAGAAGATCATTGGAAGAAGAGATATTGGTGTGATGATAAGAAGAATATTTAATGAAGGATTATGTTTGATATCTCAAGTTGAACCTAAGAATGCAGATGAATCATGTGTGAAAGAGGAATTGGATTAGATAGTAAAGAATGAGACATGAGAATTGGTCCCTAGACCAATAGACAAGAATGTGATAGGAACTAAATGGGTACTCAGGAACAAGGTGGACGAACAAGGTGAAGCTGTAAGGAACAAAGTAAGATTGTTATGTAAAGGTTACTCACAACAAGAAGGAATAGACTACGGTGAGACTTATCCTCTAGTGGCTAGAATAGTAGTTGTAGGATTATTTGTAGCCTATGCAACAAAAAATAAATTGAAAGAATATCAAATGGATGGCAAGTCAGCATTTCTAAATGGAGAAGTAGAAAAAGAGGTATACATTGAACAACTTGAAGGATGTTGTTTCACAAATGATAAGGACATAGTATGAAGACTGCATTGTATAGCTTGAAGCAAGCATCTAAAATATGGTATGAAAGATTGGATAAACATTTGATAAAGCTTGAATATAGCAAAGGTATTGTAGATAGTAATCTATCTTGGAAAGAAATTGATGATGGTTTGATGATTTTGGTAATATTTGTTGATGATATCATATTTGGAGGAACTGATGAGGAAAGTGAGAAGTTTGTAGAAGAGATAAAGAAACAATTTTAGATGAGTATGATAGGAGAAATGAAATATTTTCTAGGGTTTCTGATTGTAAAAAATAAATAAGGAATCTTTATTTCTCAAACTAAGTATTTGAAGGATTTACTAAAAAGGTTTGGTTTGGAAACATGTAAACCTTTTGGAACATCTATGGTAACTAAACACAAGTTACCTACAAAGGATGAGACACCTACTATTGAACAGAATAAGTATAGATCTCTGATTGGAGGTTTGCAATATCTGACTCACACAAGGCCAAATATAGAAAATATAGTTGGAATTGTTGAAAGATTTCAAGATGATCCTAGAGAAGCACATTATGCAACAGTCAAAAGGATATTTAGATATCTAAAAGGAACATTAGAGTTTGGATTGTGGTATGACAAATCTAATCGATTTACTCTATGTGCTTATATTGATGCTGATTAGGAAGACAACATGGATGACGAAAAGAGCACCAGTTGTGGAGCCTTCTTTCTTGGAGGAACATTGGTTTCTTGGTTAGCAAGAAGCATGATTATACATCACAAAGTAAAGAAAAAGTAAAATATGTTCCAACAACAAACAATTGCAATCAAATTGTTTGGATGAAGCAGATGCTAAAGGATATAAGAATAGAAATCATTGAACTTGTTCTCATACATTGTGACAACAAAAGTACAATAAATAGGTGTATGAATCTAGTGTTACATTCAAATACTAAGTACAATTCTATTAAGCATCACATGTTGAGAGAGGAAGTTGCAGATAAGGAAATTAGATTAGAGTATGTGAGCACTAAAGAGAAGATTGCAAATATATTTGATAAGCCTCTTCCCAAAGGGACTTTTAAGTATTTGAGAGGTATGGTAGGGGTTATGCCCCTTCCTATATCAGAGTAGAAGATGTAAGAGTGCAAAAATCAAGTGTAATAGGATAAGATTTCTATCCGCATCAAATGGGTGAGTATCTGTGATGGATAGAGTCATCTATGACTCTTGGTGGATGTTTTTTAACAATGTCTTTGGACACTTAAGCTAATAAGAATTAGTTGTTGTAGAGTTTGATACAATGAAGTTGGTTGCTATAACTTTTGGCATTGATGTCAATGGGGGAGAATTTTAGCATTGAAAAAATGTTGGGGAGAAGAACTACATTATGAGAATATCATGAGGAAAAGCATCATGGGAGAAGATCATGAGGAGAAGTACAACATGGAATTGAGGTAAATCAATGGGGGAGAATGATTGATGAAGAGGATTTGAAAAGTAAGATGAATAGTCTTATGTTGGTATTCTTGGAACTAGATGTTTATCATCTATGTTGCCATCAATGACAAAGGGGGAGATTGTTGAGATATTGTTAAAGCATGAATATTATTATATTACTATGGAGGAGTATTGTAGATATATAACTATAATGATATGTTACATTCATGGTTGAATTTTTCATTGATGTCAAATAGCAGTTTCCTATGGTATCTATGATATGTAAAATCCTTGTTATGAATCACTTACAATTTTATTATTCACTAGGATACAGATTTAATAAAGATTGTAGCTAACATTGCTTGTGAACTAAGAAAATAATACTTAGGAATGTGGAAAATAACCAAGTAGAAAGAAACATGCATCAGAAAGAACAAGAGACAAAGAATTTGATTTTAGAGTTCACTAGAGTCTGGCTATGTCTCTAGATCTGCAAACTTGCAAGATTGATGCCATTATTATGATCCAAAACTCATACATCACCATGTTCTTCCATGGAGTTACAATATACTTCTCACTTCCACACTACAATGATAGGAACTTTCTAGCAACATGTTCATGCATAGCTCCTTCACCAGTGTTTACAATGCTCAGCAATAGAACTACAACTCTCTGTCAATGAACATTAAGCCTTTACAAAAATGACTTTAAAAGTCATGAAAACTCTCTCAAGAAACTCCCCAAGTTTTTATCTCTCAAGAGACCACTTAGCTTACTTACAAGAAAAACTCTCACTTCCCCAAAACTCTTTACCAAGAGTAAAATAACTCCCCAAGAATTTAAGAAATAAGAATACTCTCTCTTTCTATAAGAACATTCTCCTTAGAGTTTTCTCCTCTTTAGGCTTGTCTTTCAAAGGAAAATAATTCCCTTTTTATACTTGATATTGGTTATATTTGGCTTAAAACCATATAACCAATATAATTACTATTTTCCTTATTTAAAAGAACCAAATAACCGAAATCTCCCAATTTTAATACTATCCTTGAAAAGAATAGCCCTTATAATTTTGGACTTACATTATAATATCCAAAATATAATAACCCATACAAAATCATATCCAAGTAAATAACCTCCTATTTTGGATTTTATAATTTTAAGCTATACAAAATAAACCAACCCCTTAACTAATAACAATATATATCCCCTTTTTTATGAGATAATAGTCATAATAATATGAGTTATTTTAAAACTTGTTATATTATTAAGAGAGAAAAATGAGGATGATGAATTTCATTTTTCCTCCAGTTTCAAATGACTACAACTTTCACATATGAACTTCATTTTCGATGAAATGAATGCCATTGGAAAGCTCTCAATGAGCTCTTTAATTTAAAACCCATTGTTGACCTCTTTGGAGATTGTCAAATTTTACCTCTTTGGTCACCCTTTGCTACTTCTATTTGACCAAGGATATCTCAAGAAAATGAACCCTTATTTGTGTTGTGAATATTTTTCCATGCTCTATGCATTGATGCCAATTTTGGGAGATTCCAAGTGGGCTGAAATTTTAAGGCCTTCAAGATCCACCTGGATCATTCCTCCACACTAAAGGAACTTTTGGTCTTCCAAAAGGTTCTTAATTAGATAGTAAGTGAGAGAAACACTTTCCCACTTGTCCAGTATCTATCCACCTTATTTGTGCACTTGCTTTACCAAAAAGGTGTACAACAGTTATGAAAACTACAATCATGTTGCTACCCATTTGCATTTTCCCACATCTTTTTTGTATTCATTACCCTAGCTACTATCCATGTACAACATATTAGTAGCACTAACAAATACAAAGACAATAATGACAATGAGTTAACAATACCCTTAATCCTCATAACAGGTTTCCACAACAAGTCCTCATGTTGTGGAATTGATGATCCCTGAGGCACATGATGGTTAGGCATACAACAAACAACATCATTTTCATGCTTTGAATCACCTTTCTTTTCCACCTTTACAGATATGAGTGAAGAATTTTTTCTCACATAAATGAGCCTATTCATATGCCTAGTGTTCACCAATGGAGAATTAACCACAATCTTCTTCTTGTCCTTCTTTGGACAAAGTTCTGTATGAAGCTTCCGATAGTTAGCTTGTTGATGTCCACTTTTGTTGCAATAAGAGCAAGTTATTTTCAAAATCTAACTTTTTTTTCCCTTCTCTTCCTTCTAATTTGGAGATGAGTCTTTATGCATTGTCTCTTTATTGGCTGATTTGACCTTCCTGTCTAAAGCGATTCTTTTCACACACTTGGAAACATTATGGTTATTCAACACACAAAATGTGCAACCATAAAAATTCTACATTGCCAAATTTCTTATAATCAAAAGAAATATTGGATTTACTAGGTTTTCTATAACTTCCATGGTCACCCTTGGTGCATGCATGCCAAGAAGAATCTATGTCCACTCTTCTCTTGGACATCTTGCATGTGTCAACATTGCTTGAAGATGATGCTTTAGTGTCTCTCATAGATTGTTCTTGAGATGGTTCTTCTTCAAGAGAATTATTTTCATCCACTACATCAATGAATTCTCTTTTAGCATACCCCAATCTTGCATGGTGAGATCTAGCTTTCACCTTCACAGGTTAAACAATACTTTGTTCATGAATTCTAAGGCCCTTTCCTTTGTAACCCATCTTGGTTGACAATCTCAATCCAAAATTTTGAGATTTTTTATGAGAATCACCAAGAGAAAAAGAAAGAGAATAAGAAGATTGAGAAAATTCCACTAAGTCTACATCTTTATCTTCCTTCAAGAAGGCTTCCTTTTTAGACTTCAATTCCTCATATATCTCATCAACCTTGGCTTTCATCACCATGAATACCTTGTAAAATTATGTATCAAAGATAAAAGAAAAATGATTTTCATTTTGTGAAGTGATTTTGACTCACTTTTTTTGAATCTACTCCAAGTATTTCACAACTTGCAACTTGTCGGACTAGCTCTGATACCAAACTTGATCTGTAAACTCCTTGTTATGAATCACTTAAAATTTTATGATTCACTAGGATACATATTTAATATAGATCATAACTATAATTTCTTGTGAACTAAGAAAATAATACTTGGAAATGTGGAAAATAACTAAGTAGAAAGAAACATGCATCAAAAAGAACAAGAGACAAAGGATTTGATTTTGGAGTTCACCAGACTCTGGCTACGTCTCTAGATTTGCAAACTTGCAAGATCAATGCCATTACTATGATGCAATACTCATACATCACCATGGTCTTTGATGGAATTACAATCTACTTCTCACTTCCACACTATGATGATAGGAATTTCTTAGCAACATGTTCATAGCTCCTTCACCACTTTTTACAATGCTAAGCAATAAAACTGCAACTCTCTCTCTCTCTCTCTCTCTCTATGGGCATTAAGCCTTTAAAAAAATGACTCTAAAAGTCATGAAATCTCTCTTAAGGAACTCACCAATTTTTTATCTCTCAAGAGACCACTTAGCTTACTTACAAGAAAAACTCTCACTTCCCCAAAACTCTTTACCAAGAGTAAAATAGCTCTCTAAGAATTTAAGAAATAAGAATACTGTCTCTTCTTACAAGAATTTTCTCCTTAGAGTTTTCTCCTCTCTAGGCTTGAATTTCAAAGGAAAGTAATTCCCCCTTTATACTTGATATTTTCTATATTTTTCTTAAAACCATATAACCAATATAATTACGATTTTCCTTCTTTAAAATAACCAGATAACCCAAATCTCCCAATTTTATTACTATCCTTGAAAAGAATGGCCCTTATAATTTTGGACTTACATTTTAATATCAAAAATATAATAACCCATCCAAAATCATATCCAAGTAAATAACCTCCCTTTTTGGCTTTTATAATAACTATATATATCTCCTTTTTTATGAAATAATAGTCATAAAAATATATGGTTCATATTAACCAGATATTATATTTAGGAGTATGCATTATTTTAAAACTTTTTATATTATTAAGAGAAAAGAATGAGGATGATGATGTCATCAAAACTTGCATTTTTTTCTCCAATTTTAAATGACTATAACTTTCACATATGAACTAAGTTTTCAATGAAATGACTGCCTTGGAAAGCTCTCAATGAGCTCTTCAATTTAAAACCCATTGTTGACCACTTTGGAGATGGTCAAATTTCACCTTTTTGGTCAACCTCTACTACTCCTATTTGACCAAGGATATCTCAAAATAATGAACCCCTTTTGACATGCTTCAAGTTGCATCACAAATATTTTTCCATGCTCTATGCATTGATGCAAATTTTGAGAGATTCCAAGTGGGCTAAATTTTTAAGGTCTTCAAGATCCACCTAGATCATTCCTCCCCACCAAAGGAACGTTTGGTCCTCCAAAAGGTTCTTAATCAAATAGTAAGTGAGAGAAACACTTTCCCACTTGTTCAGTATCTATCCACTTTATTTGTGCACCTACTTCACCAAAAGTTGTACAATAATTATGAAAATTGCAATCATGTTGCTACCCATTTGCATTTTCCCACATCTTTTTGTATTCATTACCCTAGCTACTATCCATGTTCAACACATTAGTAGTACTAACAAATACAAAAATGATAATGACAATGAGCTAGCAATATCCTTAATCATTGTAATAGGTTTCCACGACAAGTCCTCATGTTGTGGCATTGATGATCCCTAAGGAACATGATGGTTAGGCATATAACAAACTACATCATTTTCATGCTTTAAATCACCTTGCTTTCCCAACTTTATAGACATGAGTGAAGAATTTTTTCTCACATAAATGAGCCTCTTCATATGCCTAGTGTTCACCAATGGATAATCAATTGCAATCTTCTTCTTGTCCTTCTTTAGACAAAGCTCTGGATGAAGTTTCCAATAGATAGCTTGTTGATGTCCACCTTTGTTGCAATAAGAGCAAGGTAGTTTCAAAATCTAGCTTTTCTTTCCCTTCTCTTCCTTCTGATTTGGAGATGATTCTTTATGCATTGTCTCTTTACTAGTTGACTTAACCTTCTTGTATAAAGCCATTCATTTCCAACACTTGGAAATATTATGGTTATTCAACCCAAAAAATATGCATGGTTTTCTAAACCATAAACTTTTGACATTACCAACTTTCTTATAATAAAAAGAAATATTGGATTTACTAGGCTTTCTATACATTTCATGTTCATCCTTCGTGCATGCATGCCAAGAAGAATCTATGTCCATTATTCTCTTGGACATCTTGCATGTATCAGCATTGCATGAAGATGATGCTTCATTATCTCTCACAAACTATTCTTGAGATGGTTCTTCTTCAAGAGAATTATTTGCATCCACTACATGGGAGAATTCTCTTTCACCATAACCCAATCTTGGATGGTGAGATCTAGCTTTCACCTTCATAGCTTCAACAATACTTTGATCATAAATTCCAAGTCCCTTTCCTTTGTGGCCCATCTTGGTTGACAACCTCAATCCAACATTTTGAGATTGTTTATGAGAATCACTAAGAGAACAAGCAAGAGAATAAGAAGAATGAGGAAATTCCACTGAGTTTGGATCTTTAGCTTCCTTTGAGAAGCCTTCCTTTTTAGACTTCCATTCCTTGTACATCTTGTTAACCTTGGCTTTCATCACCATGAATGCCTTGTAAAATTTGGCATCAAAGAAAAAAGGAAAATGATTTTCCTTATGTGAAGCCATCTTGCCACACTTTGTTTGAATCTACTCCAAGTATCTCACAACCTATAACTTGTTAGACTAGTTCTAATACCAAACTTGATCTATAAACTCCTTGTTATGAATCACTTTCAATTTTACAATTCACTAGGATATAGATTTAAAAGTCATGAAAACTCTCTCAAGGAACTCACCAAGTTTTTATCTCTCAAGAGACCACTTAGCTTACTTACAAGAAAAAATCTCACTTCCCCAAAAATCTTTACCAAGAGTAAAACAACTCTCCAATAATTTAAGAAATAAGAATACTCTCTCTTCTTACAAGAATTTTCTCCTTAGAGTTTTCTTACAAAATAAACCAACTCCAATTTCAAAATACTATAACTTTCACATGTGAACTCTATTTTTGATGAAAAGAACAACATTGGAAAGCTCTTAATGAGCTCTTTAATTTAAAACCTATTGTTGACCACTTTGGAGATGGTCAAATTTCACCTTTTTGGTCAACCTTTTCTACTCCTATTTGACAAAGGACATCTCAAGAAAATGAACCCCTTTTGACATGCTTCAAGTTGCATCATGAATATTTTTCGATGCTCTATGCATTGATGCCAATTTTGGGAGATTCTAAGTGGGTTGAATTTTTTAAGGTGTTCAAGAGCCACCTAGATCAATCTAACTTAAGAAAAGTGGATAGATCAAGTTGGTACAGATGACTAGTTGAGTATTTTGACTATTTGAGGTTTTGAGATATACATATGAGTATCTAGTATATGTGATTAATAGTAGATGATGAAATGACAAGTTTGTAAGATGTTATTTAAGTTTTGGTGATATCTATTTAGAGATAGAGTTTATAGAGGCATGTTGTGGTAAGCTTGTTATATCTCTTAGTAGAATTGTTATTCTAAGAATTGAGGTTGAGGATGTATACAAGACATGTTGGTGATGAAGTGGCCAAGTTTACTCGTCATAATATAGCTTGTATAGAAAGTTATTCAAGTTGAAATGTGGAAGATTAATGTTATCACTAAGTGTAATGTGTTCTTAATGTGGTCCTATAATAATTAATTGAGAAGGTCTAACAACCATCTTAGGATATTGCTTTAGGACTTGATATAAAGGAATGACATTGTCTTTTATCATGATATATGTGTCGATTACATAAAGAAATATTTATAAGTAGCAAAGAGAGAAGAATGTGAAATTGAACAAAGTAGAGTAGAAGTGAAGGAAAATTCATTGCTAATGTTTTGCTGAGTGACTAGAGGTTTGATATTCAGATCCAAGGTTTGTGACCTGGTCTATAAGGTATGATAGTATTTGGTTTGGTTGAAAAAGAAAAGGAAAGAAGAACATAATAGTAAATTTCATGTTTCAGTAGTGAGCTCTTCTTGTAGTTCAAATTACATGTTTTGGCAGTGGGTTGTTCTTGCATACATTGTAGTACAACTCCTAATAGGGTTGGAATCTCCTAATAGGGATTCAAAGTCTCCTAATAGGGACTATATGTATTTAAATGTTGTAATAGACTCCTAATAGGGTCTATCCTCTATCAAGGAATATTTATATTAGTACATAATCTTGTGGGCATCATTGCCACCACAATTTTCTTTCTGGTCAAGGGTTTCCCTAGTTAACATATTAGGTGTAATTGTCTATGTGCATCTTATTATGGTTTCTATTAACTTTGATTGAATGGTTAATTTTGTTTAAAGAAGATAAATATTTTAATTATTAGATAAATGATTCACCTTCCCCCCTCTTAGTTACCTTGGTGGACTATTGTTTCTAACAATTTTTATTAGAGCATTAGGTCTTTGAAGATAAAGTTTAACAAGTTTGGGAGATCCATGGCAAGCATGTTTAGGAAAGATAGTCCTACATCTAATAGAGGAAATTTTGACACCTGAATACTATAAATTCTTAGCAAGTTATCAGATTGGTGTAAAGAATAGAGTATTGATTTTTAGATCCAAAATTCTTCTATTTTATATAGAAGAACATAATCCCAAGAAAATGTAGATCTAGAATCTGAAGAAGATATAAAGATAGATTAAGGTATTAATCTGCTTACAAATTGAGAACTAGAAGGTATAATTTTTTTTTTTTTTTTGGACATGTAAATAATTTTGTCATTTTTCATCTAGATGTCCTAAGAGATTAAGGAAAACTAGAAATAGTTTACTCTTTGATCAAGTTGAAGAATTTAGAGCAAGTATGGAAAGATCCTTGAAAAACTATGATAATGAGGCTAGGTTGATTAATGACAAGAAAGTATTAGGAGAGATAGCTTTGGAGACCCTTATTAAAGGTGAAAATGTATGAGAGATTCAAGACACAAGAGAGAATAGTTGATTACAATTTAGATGATGATGTTGTTACCAAGCTAAGGAATAATGAAGTATTTCTTTAGAATAACAATTATTTATAGAATGAAGGAGGGCCAAGGTAGGAACAAAGCTTAGAACCTTTAGTAGATAAAAGTGTTGAAATAGATAATCCTACGTTAGGAAAGAATATGATAAAAAATCACCCATTTGAGTAGATCATCAAAAGCAATGATAAAGGTGTGATGACAAGAAGAAGATGCAATGAAGAACTATGTTTAATATCTCAAGTTGAACCTAAGAATGTATATGAATCATGTAAAGATGATTATTGGAAATAAGCTATGAAAGAGAAATTGGATCAAATAGTAAAGAATAAGACATGGGAATTAGTCCCTAGACAAATAAAAAAGAATGTGATAGGAACTAAATGGGTATTCAAGAACAAGATGAATAAAAAAGGTAAAGTTGTAAGGAACAAGGCAAGATTGTTATGTAAAGTTTACTCACAAACAGGAGGAATATACTATGATGAGACCTATGATCTAGTGGCTAGAATAGAAGAGTAATATTATTCATAGCCTATGCAATAAAAAAGAAGTTCAAAGTATATCAGATGGATGTGGAGTCAGCATTTCTAAATGGAGAGCTCGAAGAAGAGGTATACATTGAACAACTTGAAGGTTGTCCTTTGATAGATGATAAGGACATAGTATACAGACTAAAGAAAGCATTGTATGGCTTGAAGCAAGCACCCAGAACGTGGTATTGAAATTTGGATAAACATTTAACAAAGCTTGGATATAGAAAAGGTATGGTATTATATCATATTTGGAGGAAATGATGAGGGAAGTGAGAAGTTTGTAGAGAAGATGAAGAAAGAATTTGAGATGGGTATGATAGGAGAAATGAAATAGATTCTAGGATTATAGATTGTACAAAATAAAGAAGGAATCTTTATTTCTCAGACTAATTACTTATAGGATTTACTGGAAATGTTTGGTTTGGAAACATGTAAAACTATTTGATCACCTATAGTAACTAGACACAAGTTATCTGCAATGGATGAGACACCTACTGTTGAATAGAATAAGTATAGATCTTTGATTGGAGGTTTGCAATATCTGACTCACACAAGGCCTGATATAATAAATATAGTTGTAATTGTTGCAAGATTTGAAGATGATCCTAGAGAAGCATGTGATGCAATAGTCAAAGGGATATTTAAATATACATTAGAGTTCAAATTGTGATATCATAGATCTAATGGTTTTTCTCTAAGTGCTTATACTGATGCTGATTGTGTAGGCAGTATGGATGATAGAAAGAGCACCAGTGGTGGAGCCTACTCTCTTGGAAGAAGATTGGTTTCTTGGCTAAGCAAGAAGCATGATTATACAACACAAAGTATAGTGGAAGAAAAATATGTTGCAATAGAAAATAACCGCAATCAAGGTATTTGGATGAAGCAGATGTTGAAGGATATAAGAATAGAAATTAGTGAACCTATTGTTATACATTGTGAAATGACAAGCATAATAAATATGTCTAAGAATCCAATATTACATTCAAAGACTAAGTAAATTTTTATTAAGTATCAAATGTTGAGAGAGAAAGTTGCAAATAAGGAAATTAGATTGGAGTATGTGAGCACTAAAGAGAAGATTGTAGATATATTCACTAAGCTTCTTGCCAAAGAGACATTTGAGTATTTGTGAGGTATGCTAGGTGTTATGCCCCTTCCTAAATCAAAGTAGAAGATAGAAGAGTGCATCAGTCTAGTGTAATAGAGCATCATTGATATCTAGATTGAATGTTGATACTTCTTGTATGGGGGAGTATCTATGATGAACATAGTCATCTAAGAATCTTGTTGGATATTGTTTTTGAACAATTTCTTTAGACACTTAAGCTAGTAAGAATCAGTTGTTGGAGAGTTTGATGTGGTGAAGGTAGTTGCTGAAACCTTTGACATTGATGTTAATGGGGAAAATTTTAGCATGGAAAACATGTTGGGGAGAAGAACTACATTATGAGAACATCATGCAGAAAAATATCATAGGAGAAGATCATGAGTAGAAGTACAACATGGAATTGAGGTATATCAATGGGGGAGAATGATTGATGAGGAGGATTTAAAAATTAAGATGAATAGTCTTTTGTTGGTATTCTTGGAACTCAATGTTTTTTCATCTATGTTGCCATCAATTCCAAAGGAGGAGATTGTTGAGAGATTGTTGAAGTATGAATGCTGATGATATTCCAATGGGGGAGTATTGTAGATATGTTTTTGATTAAGGAAAATAGGTTTTAATAGGGAATTGAAACCCATACATTTCATAGAAATGACAAAAATAGAATGCTTAAAGTATCAAATGAAACTAAAAGTAACTAGCTAAAAAAACTCACCACACTAAAGGAATAAACTAGTAAAAATCTAGGGAGTGAAGATACAAAACTAGGACAAGCCAAGAAAAGCCAAGGCACTAGGGAGATATCTCTCAACATTCCTACTTCACTATTTTCCAGCTTTGATGATATGCTAGCCACCTCCTTCATGTCTAAGAGTTCCTGGTCAGGTTCTAAGGTGTCCTTCTTCCTCATGCTAGATCTAGTATGCTTCCTTGAGCTATAATTAGGGGTCCTATCCTTTGCACTATGGGGGAAAAGGTGCTCCTCATTACTGATTCTTTCTTCCTTGATCTTTTTAATGAGAAACTTAATATTCTCATTAGCCTTTTTGAAAATATTATAGCTTTTTTCCACTATAATTTGCATTGAGCTCTCCATTGTTTGAACCGTATTCTTGACCTCCTCCACTCTATTGTCCATGATCTTTTCTTCCTTTTTTATCCTGTTCCTCAAGCTGTAGTTCTCCCTTTCCAAGTTACTCACCCTATATTTGAGCTCTTGGATTTCATGAAAAATCCACTTGGTGGTGCAGAAGCTATTCACCACACTATTTTTGGCATTTTTGAGGACATCCATTTCTAGGTTTTCCTTAGTGGTGTTGCTAAAAATAACTAGGGTAGGGTTGATAAACTCTTCCATTTGGATTTTACCATTTTCATTCTCTTTGACAATAGTTCTGATCAACTCCTTATTGATCCCCAATTCAACAAAAGCTGTGCCAAAATTATACCATACCATATTCCTATAGTTTCCCATGATTAAGAATCTATATTTGTTGGTTCCAAATTCCTTGTAGCCCTACTCCTACTCCTCTCTTTCACTTTGATTGAGGTCCCCTTATAACTCCTCCTTCTCCACCCTCTATTTATCCTCCTTGGCCTCAAAGAGTTTCCTTTTTTGGCCCTAGAATGTCTAGACATCATCCTCTTTGTTTATTGACATTTTCATTGTAATGATTCTCTTGCTCCTCTTCCTTCTTCAAATCCTCCCCTTCTCTAAGATCCTCATCTCCTTTTACCCTTTCTTCCTTAGTATCCATGCCTTCAACCCTTTCATTATAGTCCCTATTTGAGGAGGTGTTAAGTCCCTTCTTAGATTCATGAAAATATTTTTTCTCCTTCCTTTCCATTTTGATTATTTTTTAATAGAGCTACACTATTGGGAATCATTCCTCTTCGACTCATTTTGTATCTCAAGGATGTCCTCTATATCAAAAGGAAAATAGTCCTCTTCTGACTCTTCGTTGTCCCCTCTGCCCTTCTTTCCCTCCTTGCTATTCTTAATTTTTTTCCCATTGCCCTAGTCTTAAATAATTCATAAATTAATAGTAATAGCCCCACATGGAGTGTTAGATTCCTAATATGTTTCTCTTGATAATCATTAATGTTCTCATTCATGGAAGAGTAGAGGTAGTCTAAGGGAATAGAAATCTTCACCCCATACCTGAAGTGATTGAGTAAAACAAACTGGTGGGTTTAAAGGCAATCAAATCTAGCATTGAGGGAGATATATATATGATGATAACCTATACTATGAACCTCTATAGTGGCTTGATGGATCTTGGAATATAATGAGTTCCCTTCTTCACTAGAACCTTTTTTTCCTCTTGATCCCTTGTGAATTCCACCACTGCTTGCCTTGTGATTTTTCTCTCTATAGAATTTCTTTCCCATGATGGGAATGCCAATGAAAATGGATATGATATCCTCCATCACCATGAAATCTACCCCATCAATTTTAACTATTTCCTCATTCTAGATCTTTACCATAGTCTTGGTAATGGAGGGTTTCCAACCATGGATTTGTTCAATAAAATTTATGATTTCCCCTTTTTTCAAAATGTCCCACACCTTAGAACATCTATGCCACTTTTTCACTTCATCTTCTGGCTCCCTCCTATATCTTTGCCCTACCATGATATCTTCCTCTATGAAAACTCTATATCTAGTATCAAAGCTCTTCAAGTCCAATTTTTTTTTTGGGACTCCTCATTTTCTTGGACTTTTTTTCTGCCTTATGAATTTTCTACCCAAAATATCTCCTTGAAGTAAGTTGATAGATATGGTTGATGTTAGAAGTATGATTTCTATCGTACTTCCACATCACATTTCTACACATTCCCCATAAATCACTAACAATCATAATAAATCTACACATTATATTTTTGACCACTTTACGTAGCTCATTAACAATCATAATGGAATTTTTATGATACACAATCTACCTAGGATCCTTTCTCTTTTGATCAACTCAGTAATTTTTTATGGAAAATTATATCCATTTGTCCACTTAGCCACTTCATTTTACTTGACTACCTAGTTACCTAGCCTATATACCACTTGGTTGGCTTCCCAGTACTCATGTGACACATAGGTCTTTTTGAAGGTCTTGAGATGTTGAATGCATTCATCAATGATATTCACAGTCATCCATGTTAGCTTATGCTTCTCATTTAGGCAGTCAATAATATTTTTTGAATCTCCTTCTAGCTAGAGTGATTTCACTCTCATTTCTCTTACTATTTTAATAGTATGGTGAGCCACAATAGCCTAAATATAATGATTAGTTTGTATTCGAAGGGGGGAAACAACCATAGCAACTCCTTTACCAAAAGCATTTCTCATGATGAATCCCACCCCAGCCTTTCCTAGGTTGCCTTTGGCTGCCACATCAAAATTAGTGTTATGTCATCCCTTAGGTACTAAGGGAGGGGATAGGATCTTTGATTTTGGTGTTGCTTTCCATCAATGCATTAAGGAATTTGTAGGAAACAATGTCTGCCTTTATTTCCTTATCCCTAAAAAATTTGTTGTTCTACTCTCTCCAAACCCCCTAGCACACATGGGATAAGGTTTAGTTCCACAAAGCCATTGTATGACTACCTAACATCCCAAGGTGCCACTTTCCAAAGATCCCCAAAATGTTGGATGGGAAGCACTAGTATATGTTGAAAAAAGATAAGAAAAGAGGCTAGATAGTGTTGATGAAAGGACAATGGATAAAAATATGCTCAACACTCACACAATGGTTTTTTCATAAAATGTATTTTTTGGGCATCATATTGCCCCTCTTGTTGAGGTTTTCCACCATAAGAATATGATTTTGGAGCATAATCTAGAAGAAAATATTAATTTTTGGAATGAGCCCCAAGTGCCAGGCTTTGGCCCACACAGGGGCCAAGAAAAGTTTTGCAAAGTCTCATAGCCAGACACCACAGTATAAATGCCATTCACAGTCTCCCCCTTGATAATGGAATCTTTGTAATATGAAAAAGGAATATGCTTAACCTTGTCCATTAGTGGCTTGAGCTCCTAGGACATCTCAACCAGAGAAATACACTCATTATGGATCCTAAAGTCACTCACCCTGCTCCCAAATCTTTCTATACAAATATTAGTCCATCTATTAAAAGGCTCCATCTCCCAAAGAGGTCCATATCTAAGATAGTCATCATGCCAAAAAATAAATATCTTCACCATTACCTAGTCACCATTTCACTTTCTCAAAGGCTAAACTCTTTGTCCTCGGGAGGTCATTCCATATATTAAAGCCCCTAGGATCAGGATCCTTTCTGATGAACTATTTGAGATTGAGATTAGTAGCATAATTTAACTTTAGTATATCTCTCCATTCTCCATTGGTATTGAAGAATCTCCAAATCTATTTTTTTTGTAGCATAGAGTTGAACTATTTTAGCTTTGTAATCCTTAGTCCCCCTTTCTTCTTTGGTCTATAGATATTCTCCCAAGCCACTAGAGGGTATTTCTTGTTCTCATTGGTGTCTGACCACATAAATTTCCTCCAAATATCTTCTATATGATGAACTACCTTATATGGGATATAGAAGAGGCTAAGAGCATAAGTTGGTAAGTTCTGCAAGGTGGATTTAATCAACAACACTTTGCTAGTCTAACTCAGAGTGATGCCTGAAGAGAGGGCCCCAATATTACAACCCAAAATGCCACCAATTTTATTCTATCTTTCTAAAGGGGTGTTGAAGAAGAACACCAAAGTCTTTTCCTAGTTGATGATCTATCTAAAGGCCTTAGAATAAGTATTGAGGATACTTTTCACAATACTAGCTTCTCTCATTAAGGCCTCACCCCTGAAAATGGTATCATCTATGAATTGCTGGTGAGTGAAAACCAAGGGACTAGAAGAAAGTCTTAGGCCCACTAAATCCACTCTGTTCCTTTTGAAATGAATGAGCCTACCCAAACCTTTAGAAAAAATGAAGAATAGGATAGGGGATAAAGGATCACCTTAATGAAGACCCTAGAGGATTTGAAGAAGTTAGAGGGGGTCCCATTAACCATGACCACCAAGGAAGAGGTGGAAACCAATTGAGAGAGAATCATTCTCACTTTGGCATTGAAACTATAGGCTTCAAGAATTATGTTGAAAAAAATCCAATCCATGCTATTATAGGCCTTAGATAGATCAAGTTTGAGCAGAAAACACTCCTATTTTCCAACTTCAAGGGAATGAATAACTTCATTAACCTCAATGATGGAGACTAGAATTTGTTTACCAGGGAGAAAACCCAATTGTTGAGGTGCAATAATATATGCAAGTAATTTGATAACTCTAATAGTTAAGATGTTCACAAAAATCTTATATAAAAATTACAAAGGCTAATTGGTCTGAAATGGCAAAAAGAATATGCACTAGTGACTTAAGGGAGTAGAACTAAAAAAGTTTCATTGATTTCTTTTAGTAGGTTCCTGACAACAAAAAGTTACTGAATAGCTTTCACAAGATCAAATTGAATAATTTCCCAATACATCTAGAAGGAAAAGGTGGGAAAACTATCCAAGCTAGGGGCTTTTTCAGTCGGTAGAGAAAAAATTGCCTCTTTAATATCTTCAAGCTTTAGAATAGCCCCTAAGGCTCAATTCTGAGCATCATTGATAACACTAGGAATGGTGTTAAGAATAACATTCTAGTCCTCTTCTTTCAAGTTAAGGTCTTTAGTAAGGATTGAAAAGAAGCACCTAATAGTGTCCTCCACTATCTCATTATCTTCCCTAATAGTGTCATTCCCCTTTTCAATCTCACAAATTCTATTGGCAGCCATGTGTTTCAAAGTGGATAGGTGGAAGAATCTAGAGTTTTTGTCCCCTTTCTTTAGCCAGATTGACCTGGACTACTACCTCCAAAACATTTCCTCCTTCCCTACTATGTTGTGAAGATCAGTGAGGATTTCCTTCTTAGAATTCATCTTAATATCATCATAACCATAGGTTTGGATCTCTTCCTGCATCTCAGCAAGTTCCTCCAAAATCCTCTCTTTAGCATGAAAAATGTTGCCAAAGTCCATTTTATTCCATTTTCAAATTTCTAACTTAATGAATCTATGTTTCATGGCTACCTTGTATGTGCATGTTCCATCAACCTCTATACCCCACCACTTCTTAATTTTGTCAAACAGGCCTAGATGTGTTGGCCACATTTTCTCAAATCTAAAGGGGAAAGAGTTCTTTCTATTAACTTTGTCAAGAGTAAGAGAGATAGAGGAATGGTTTGATCCAAGATGCATCAAAGAAAAAAGATTGTACTAAAATTGTCTCATCCAATCCAAAGTTATAAGGGTTCTATCCAATCTCACCTAGATGCACTGTGGACCAATTCTCCTCTTGGACCAAGTAAATTTACATCCCTCAAGATCAACATATACTAGAGCCAAGTCCCTTATCAAGTCACCAAGTGTTGCCTTCTATCCACATTAGGTGGTAAACCACTTATCTTCTTAGAAGCCAAGAGAGGGGTATTGAAATCCACCATAATAATTCCCTTTGATTCACCCATTTGGGCTACCAAATCAAAAAAAAAAATCAAAAAATTCTTCTACTATTCTTAGCATTGGGGACATAGATGTTCAAAAGAAACCATCTATCCCAAGCCTTAGGATTAAAAAAAATTATGAAAAAAATATTACCTTCATCAAAGATTATGTTGGCTTTAAAGGATTCCTTCCATATTATTAGTAGACTGTCTGAAGCTCCATTTGAGTCAATAGTTATGTTCCTCATTCCTTTACTAAAGGAAATCTTTTCAACTTTCTCCTTCTTCATTTTAGTTTCTTGAGTTGAAAATAATTTTGGCCTAGGATCTCTAATCATATTCCTATTTTTGGATTCCATTGAGTCCATTAATGGTCTAGGAAATTATCTTCATGCTTTATTTTGGTTGCATGATTCCTAGATGGTTCTTTGGCTCCCATCAAGAATGTTCCTCCTTGGGGTACTATATTTTCTTCTAGTATCAACTTTCACCCTAGTCCTTGTGGCTATAGATGAGATTGGTAAAGGGTCCCTACTATTTTTCTTTTTCTTATGCTTGATTGATATCTATGGACCCTCATTTTCTTACTTGTAGCTCTCAAAGAGGGCCTCCAAATGGGAAAGATGACTAGGAGTGGTGGTTGAAACCCTTTCAAAGAATATATTAACCATTGAAGGGGAAAACCCTTTGTTTATGCTAAAGTTGGAATCTTGTGAAAGAGGTTATCTCAGCATCTCCACAAGAGCCCTATCCTATGAATGTGGAACACAAGAGGCATCATTGTTATCCATCTTTGTGGTTTCCTCAATGAACTTCTTCCCTACACCCATTGCATTACCAGCAACATCCTTCCCTCCATTCTCCTCTGAGGTGATTTTGGGACTTGTCTCAACATCTATCAAGACCCTATTGCTATTTGTCAATGAAGCCTTCTATTGAGCCTCCTTCTCAATTTTTTTGTTTCCTTCTAGAGTGTTATGTTACAATGGGGTTTCCCTCTTGTCATTTTATCCAATAGCTTCTCCCCCTAGGGCCTTTCCTTCTATAACTTTTTCCTTCCACACCTTTTTGGGTGCATCAACTTGTTTCAGGGATTTGTGTTGGTTATCCTTGTTCTTCACTTGTTTGTTTTGAGCTTTACAAGCCTTTTCCTTCTCTCTAAATATTGGGCAAATGTTCCATTATGTCCTCCAATTTTGCAATGGAAGCGAGAAAAAGGAACATTTTCATAGTCGATCTGTTGCACCCATCTACCAAGACAAGACTAAAACTTGATCACTTGAGGCACATCCTAGCCTTCAAGCACTCTAATGTAGATTCTAGAAAACATGAGTCTTTTTTTGGCTGCACTAATAGGATCAATAGATAGGAGTTCCCCAAAAGCATTGGCAGTGCCATCAAAAACATCTTCATGCTAGTACTCTAAGTGTGTGAATTTGCCTTGGGGCAAAGTATCAACAAGATCAAGAAGTTCAAACACTAGCAAAATATGGACCAATAATGGATGATTAGAATAATAATAATGAGAATATCATATACATAAACACTAGAAGTTCATGTATATAAAGGCACCTAGAATGACTGGGAGTTAGCAAAGTGATAAGTCTTACAACTAAGTACATGTCCACCAAGAGTGAATTATCCTCCAATGAGCACAATAGTTTGTTTGATGATGAGAGGATAAGATTACATAGCTGTATCTCATAAAGAGATGTTGTAGACACCATGTGCTTAATTAGACTACAAACAACTATGTTGTCTACATGACAACTCAGATGAATATGCAAACCCCTATGTTGTCAACAAGACAACTCATATAACTACACATACTCCTAGGTGTCTATATGATAATGAATTTAACCTAAGTAAACTTAAGTAAATTGTAATAATAATTAATTATTTACACTAACACCCCCCCTTAAGTGCAACTTATGGGAGTGCACTTAAGTTCACAAAACCTATGATGAAAATGCATGATGGGTCCTGACTACTAGGCCATGTTAGGTACCCATATACAATTGAAATGCTCTACATGTGATGCAATGCAATATTTCTAAAAATGGAGAAAGAGGGAAAACCTCATGGGAAAAACCCTCCACCAAAAAGAGAGATAAGTACAGAGATAAGTACAATAAAGAAGAGAAGAGTCATGTGACCCCCATGGTGAAATATCCCATACCCCCAAGAAATCTCACAAATGAAAATACTTGACCTCAGTGAAGGCTTAGGTGAAGATATCAGAAAATGCAATGACCTACTCATGTATCAGCTCTCTAATGTAGGGCATATAAAACTCAATTTGTTTTTTTTGGTGATTCTAAACTAGATGTTTTGAGATTTCAATAGCACTCTGATTATCACAATGAATGACTATGGGTTTATGTATGTCAAATCTAAACTCCTTCAAAATATGTTGTAACCAAATAGCTTTTATAGCTACAGTGATAACTCCTTGATACTTAGTCTCAATTGAACAAAGAGCAATAATATTTTTCTTCTTACTCTACCAAAAAATGGGGCCAAAACCAAGATGAAACATGTAACCTAAAGTAGACTTGCAAGAATCAAGATCTCTTGTATAGTGTGAGTCTGTATAACCAACCACCTAAAGTCTAGTACCTATTGCATAGTGTATCCCATATGTATGTGTACCTTGTATGTAGTGCAAGATGAATTTGGTGGCCTCCCAATGAAGCTCATGTGGCTCTTGCATGAAGCAAGAAACCATGCCAACTATAAAAGCTATGTTAGGGTGTATATGCATCAAGTAGATCTGACTCCCAACTAGTTGTCTGCACAATGTAGCATAACAAGTGGAGTGGAACAATTGGCCTCTAACTTGACACATGAAAGAACGGGAGTAGGTACATGTTTGCAGTCATTCATGTGAAATCGAGAAAAAAAATTAAGAGCATACTTGGGTTGAGAAAGTGTGATCCCAGCTGAAGACTGTGTTCTCAAAACCAAAGAAATAATGAAGTAAACCCAAGTTTGTCATAGCAAATCTATTCTACAAAGAATTCTTGACACTAGCAATGATATATGAAGTACTTCCTATAATGATCAAGTCATCTACATAAATTAGGAGTATCAAGTGTGAGTCAGCCCTTTGAAGAATGTAAAAATACAAATTTGAATGACATCTGGTGAATCCTACTAAGAGTAGGAAGGAATTCATCTTGGCATACCAAGCTTGAGAAGCCTGCTTAAGACCATAGCTAGACTTTTTCAACTTGAAAACCAAAGTAGAATCCTGTATGAAACCTTGTGGCTACTCCATATAGATCTCCTTGTGAAGATCACCCTTCAAGAATGCACTCTTCACATCCATCTTATGAAGAACCGAACCATGAGCTGTAGCAAGATAGTATCAAATGAATGGAATTCATCTGAGCTACTAGTGCAAAGGTCTCAATATAGTCAATACTAAGAACCTGTGAGAAACCTTTGGCAACAAGTCCAACCTTATATTTATCCATGCTTCCATCCACTGCAAACTTGGTTTGATAGATCCACTTACAATGAACCAAATTTCTTCCCTTAGGAAGTGGAACTAAGTCCTAGGTGTTTTTTTTCATTAAAGAGTTATATTCTTCCTCCATGGCCTTGTCCCATTCAAGAATTCTTGATGCTTCCTTAAATGACTATGGATTAGAAGCAATGGAAGTATATGCATGTGGAAATGATTTGTGTTGTGACCTTGTCCTCTTAGTATTTAAAGGATTACCCACCAATGAACCTACTAAATCTAGTGTTTTTTGTGCCCAAGGAGGTCTAGTGGAAGAAGAAGAAGGAACATCCTCAGCTTTTTATGGACCCTGCAAAGATGGTGTCCTATAAGTCAAAGTTGAAGCAATATCATCTTCCAAGTCACTATCATCACTATCATCACTTTCCATTAAGGAGGAAGTAGGAGTTGAAGGAGCCAAACTTGGACAAGTCCCTTCAAATTGAACACTCCTTTCAAGGAAAATTTCACATATGCCTAGATCCATGAGTTTGTATGCCTTATTGTTGTTGGATACAATTGTTAATTATGTATAGTCTTTAATGTTACACAAATGTCATATCAGTCATTAGGCAGAGTTTACTAAGTTCATATGGTCAGCAAAGCAATTTATAGTGACTACCGAGTGTTCTTGAATGTTACACAGAAAGTTAGCTCTTATCGAGCTCATTTGGGCATCAAAGAATTTTGTAGCTGAAAATTAATGTTAACTGAGCTCCCAAGGTTAACAAAGGGAAAGTCAATTTCTATCGAGCTCACTCAGTAAGTGAAGGAAAATTAGCTTTTACCGAGCTCACTAAGTGAAGGAAAGTTAGTGTTTACCGAGCTCACTTGGTAAGCGAAGGAAAGTTAGCTTTTATTGAGCTCACTCAGTAAACAAAGGAAGGATAGTATTTAATGAGTTAACTCGGTCTCTGAAGGAAGTTGCAAAGTTTGTAGTGTTTACTGAGGTTCACTTGGCTATCGCTGGGGAAACCATTCTGGAGCAGTGGTCACCGAGCTGGGTCGGGCATCGAAGGATTTTTTTTATAAAGAATTAAGTTTAACTATTTTGAGTGGCCGACTGATTTTATGTTTTTTAGTTGTTGTAACTTGTAATTGAGCTAACTTGACAATCTGTAAGGTATATATGAAAGGTCAAGTTGTGAATTCAAATGATGTAGAAGTGTGTGGATGCATAAAAGTGCGAATATATGAATAAAAAAATTTATGAGCGAATGTTGAGGAAGAATTAGATATCCCTATGAAGCTACAAAGTTGCATTCGATCAGTGAGGATCTAGTGAAGTAGAATAGAGATCTATATTTAACAAAGATAAGTTGCATATATTTCAGATCACTTCATTATTGCTTTCTAATCATTGTAACAATGATTCAAAATCTCTTAACAGAGTTGGTTTGACAGCCATTTTGTAAATCCTCTAACAAGGTGACAATTTAGTTGAATTGTTTTAAAGACCTCTGATAAGGCCACTTCTAACAAGGTGATCAAATCCTCTAACAGGGTCACACCTAACAGTGTGTTTTGTAACCTTTAATAGGGTTGGCTCCTAATAGGGCTCACTTCAAAAGAGTGGAAATTGGTAACTAGTTACTTGGTGGTTTTTCCCAAATTAAGTTTCCACGTTAAATCTGGTGTCTCTTGTGTTCATGTTATTTCTTTATGCATGCATGTTAATTACTTTAAATGCTTAATAAGTTAACAAAACATCTATCAAGTTTTAGCATTTATTTGTGTGGTTACCAAGTGTCAGCAGCAGCTGTATTTTAAGACATCTAAGGATTTGTAGATTTATTTTTGTGGTAACTGATTCATCGCTCCCCTCTCAGTTACTCCATCTCTATTACCAACAATTGGTATCAGAACCTTTGGTGCTTACAGGATAATATTTCAAGGATCTAAGCCAAAGATCAAGATGTCTTACAAAAGGGAAATCCCAAGACTTAACAGAAATAACTTCTCAGCATGGCAAGGACTGATGAGACTTCACCTAGCATCCATTGGTGATACAAGACTGAAGTACCTTGATGAAAAATATGTAGAAGTAGCTGGTACACTATCTGTCAATGATATTACTAAAAAGAAGACTCACAAAATTATGATGATAGATATAGCATCTACTCTAAGTTATGAAGAATTTGATGATATCAAGGACTGCAAATCTGCCTTTGAAATGTGGGAAAAGCTGAACGAGATCTATGGAGGAGATGATAATGTTAGAAGAGCCAAAGTAGAAAGTCTGAGAGGACAATTTGATCAAATGAGGATGAAAGAGGATGAAAACATTGCAAAATATGTTGAAAGAGTTAAAGCATGTGTCAGTGCAATCAAAGCTTCTAGAGGAGATATCAGTGAAGAGACAGTTATAATTAAAGTTCTCAGAACTCTACTTCCCATTTATGAAATTAGAGTTTCTGCAATTCAGGAAAGAAGATGTGAAGCAAATCATAAGATAAATCTAGAGGCTATAGTTGGAAGATTGACTGCATTTGAACTGGACAACTTTGATAACTATGTTCCAGCTTCAAAGAACATTGAATCAACATTTAAAGCCAAACTTTCACTCAAGGAGAAAGGCAAAAAGAAATCTTAGTCAGAAAGTGAAGATAAATCAGACCAAAGTTCAGATAGTGATCTTGAAGTAATTGAAGCCCTTTTAGCAAAGAACTATTCTAAAGGCAGAGGAAAATACAAAGGTAAAGTACCTCTAATCTATTTTTCACATGAAGAAGTTGGTCATATTGCTACTAGGTGTCCAAACAAGCAGAATAAAGATGAGAAGAAATGGCACTCATTTCTCATATGAGAAAAAATGATACATGGATCATAGATAGTGGTTGTTCTCATCACATGACTGGTGACAAAACTAATTTTGAATACTTTGAAGACTATGATGGTGGTAGTGTAAGATTTGGTAATAATGAACCTTGTTGTATAAAAGGAAGAGGAAGAATCCCTCTAACTAAAGAGCTTATATGTGATAATGCCTATTGGGTAGAAGGACTAAACCATAATCTATTAAGTGTGGCACAACTACTCAATAGAGGAATCAAAGTAGAATTCATGCATGGTAAAGTAAGACTGCTGGATGGGAAAGGAAAGCTAATTGGATCGGGTACTCAAACTAAAGGTAACTTGTTCTATCTTTAACTCGGTGAATGTTCATGTTTCATTGCTCAAGTTGAAGAAAGTTGGTTATGGCATAAAAGGTTGTGTCATGTAAACTTTGATAATCTGGCAAAGATAAGAAAATTCAGGAAAGTAAAAGGCATTCCCAACATAAAGAAACTTGAGGTCGGTCTATGCAAAAATTGTCAAATTGGAAAGACGGGAAAGACTAGTTTTAAAAGTAAAAACTATCAGTCTGAAGACATATTAGAAATTGTGCATACTGATTTATGTGGACCCATTGGAATTGAAAGCTATACTGGAGAAAAGTTGTTCATTCTTTTTGTTGATGATTACTCAAGAATGATGACAATCATGTATCTAAGAAATAAATCAAAAGCATTTGAAAAGTTCAAATGGTATTTGGCCAGAGTAGAAAAGGAAACAGGGAAGAGATTAAAATGCTTGAGGTCAGATAGAGATGGAGAATTCATTTCACATGAATTCAATAACTTTTTCATTGAAAGAGGAATCAAAAGATAGGTATCAGCCCTTGGAACACCCCAACAAAATGGAATAGTTGAAAGAAGAAATAGATCCATCATGGATTGTGCAAGAACTTTAATGATTGAAAAGAGCATTGCTATCAAATACTAGAAGGAAGTAATCAGCACTGCAGTCTATCCCTTGAATTGAGTATAGCTAAAGAAAGACTCATTCAAAACCCCCTATGAGCTATGGTATGGCTATAAACCTATTATAAGTTATCTTAAAGTATTTGGAAGTAAACATTACATTTTGAAAGAATCTAGAAAAGGAAAATTTGATGTAAAAGGAGATGAAGGTATATTCTTTGGATACTCATGCACAAGTAAGGCATATAGATGTTTGAACTTGTCTACTCACAAAGTCATAGAAAGTGCACATGTTAAAGTTGATGAGTTTGTAGAAAGGACTGAAGAAAAAAGCAAAAGGGAACCAGAAGATTATAAAAGGTTTGTCTTCAGTGAACCTGATATAGTACCAGTTACATCAAAGAATCAAGAAACTTCTACTCTCGAGTCATTTGTAACCGAGTTACAGGAAGTTCAAACTGAGCCACAACAAACTGAGTTAAATTCAGTATCTATCGAGCAAGTATTTACCGAGAAAACATCTACCGAGAAAATATCGACCGAGCTAGAATAGACAGAGCCTGAAGTTGAAATGAAAAAAGATGATAATGAAATCCATTCAAAAGGAAAGGAACCTGTATTAGCTAAGTATGTGAGGAGACATCATTCAGCAGATCAGATCATTGGAGATAAATTTGAAGGAACCATGACAAGAAATAAGTTGAAAGGTACTTGTTTACTTGCTGATTTTGAACCTAGGAATATCAAAGATGAATTGGATTATGATAGCTAGATTGAAGCTATGAATGAAGAAATAGAGCAAATAGAGAAAAACAAGACATGGACTCTTGTACCCAAACCTAAAGACAAAAATGTGATTGGAACTAAGTGGATATTTAGAAACAAGTTGGATGAAGATGGTAAGGTATCAAGAAACAAAGCTAGACTAGTATGCAAAGGATATGTTCAAGAAGAAGGAATAGACTATGGAAAAACTTTTTCTCCTATTGCAAGATTGGAAGGAGTCAGAACCTTACTAGCATATGCTACTCACAATGTATTCAAAGTTTATCAGATGGATGTCAAATCAGCATTCCTGAATGGTATACTAGATGAAGAGGTTTACATTGAACAACTTGAAGGTTTTGTTAATCTAGATAAGAAGAACATGGTCTGCAAATTACACAAGGCATTGTATGGTCTGAAACAAGCCCCTAGAGCATGGTATGAAAGATTGCATAAATATCTTATTCAGATTGGTTTTCAAAGAACTAATGATAACAATAGCTTGTATATTAAAGAAGGACCAGATAATAAGATTGTCTTGGAAGAAATATTTGTAGATGATACTATTTTCACAGGGAATGATGATCTGTGCAAAGAATTCTTAGAACAAATGAACAAGGAATTTGAAATGTCTATTTTTGGTGAGATCAAATTCTTTGTTGGTCTTCAAATTCAACAGAATAAAAATGGTATCTACATTACTCAATCAAAGTACATCAAGGAGATATTGAAAAAGTTTGGAATGGAAGAGTGTAGACCAGTTGGGACTCCTATCTATACTAGATTAAAACTTACCAAGGAAGATGAATCAAAAGAAGTAGATCAAACATTGTATAGATCTATGATTAGAAAGTTGTAGTATGTAGTTCATACTAGGCTAGATATTGCCCTTGTAGTTGGTATTGTAGCAAGATTTTCAGAAAAACCAAGAGAAAATCACATGATGGAAATCAAAAGAATAATGAGATATTTGAAAGGAACTAAAGAGTATGGGTTATGGTATAAGTTTGGAGGAAATTTGGATTTGAAAGTGTTTACTGATGTTGATTAGGCAGGAAACCTTGATGATAGAAAAAGTACAAGAGGAGGTGCATTCTTTCTTGGAAAAAGGTTGGTTTCTTGGACAAGCAAAAAGTAGAATTGTACATCTCAATCAACAGCAGAGGCAGAGTATGTTGCTGCAGCAATAAACTATTCTAACATTGTTTGGTTTAAACAGTTGCTTGAAGGCATGAAGATGGAAATCAAAGAACTAGTTGTTATGTTCTGTGATAATACAAGTGCAATCAACATATCTAGGAATCGAGTGATGCATTCCAAAACCAAGCACATCACAATAAAATATCATTTTGTCAGAGAATTGGTGCAAGATAAGGAGATCAGATTGGAATATGTTCATACAAAGGAACAAATTGATAACATATTCAAAAAACCATTACCTAAGGATGCATTCTTGTATCTAAGAGGTAAGTTAGGGGTCACTCCCCTATTTGAAGTTCACTAAAATAAAATTTTAGTGATGCATCAACTCATACCAAATTGAAGATCTATCAATTGATGCAACATAATCAGGAAACATTGCATATGAATCAGTACTAAAGGTACACTGAAATTCATTTGAGTTTGAGTTGTCTTTGGCATGTGTTGCCAAAGAGGGAGAGTTTATTACTGTCATATCTCTCTAAAATTTGTTTAAGATATAGAGTTTACTATGTAATTCCTTCATAGAAAGAGATTATTGTAAGAGGGAGAGTTTTCTATCTTAGAGGGAGAATTGTTATGTTGACATGTTGAGTTGCCATATAAGAAAAAGACCTGTTTTCAAATTTCATTTCTACTTTGAGATGTTGTTTTGCCATCAATGCCAAAGAGGGAGATTGTTGGATACAATTGTTAATTGTGTATTATCTTTAATGTTACACAAATGTCATATCAGTCATCAGGTAGAGTTTACCGAGCTCAAATGGTCAACAAAGCAATTTATAGTGACTACTGAGCATTCTTGAATGTTACACAGAAAGTTAGCTCTTATTGAGCTCATTTGGGCATCAAAGAATTTTGTAGCAAAAAATTAATGTTAACCGAGCTGCCAAGGTTAACAAAGGGAAAGTCAATGTCTACCGAGCTCACTCGGTAAGTGAAGGAAAATTAGCTTTTACCGAGCTCACCAAGTGAAGGAAAGTTAGCTTTTATCGAGCTCACTCGGTAAGCAAAGGAAAGTTAGCTTTTATCGAGCTCACTCGGTAAACAAAGGAAGGATAGTATTTATCGAGTTAACTCAATCTCCAAAGGAAGTCGCAAAGTTTGCAGTGTTTACCGAGGTTCACTTGGCTAACATTGGGGAAACCATTCTGGAGCAGTGGTCACCAAGCAGGGTTGGGCAGCGAAGGATTTTTTTTTTAAATAATTAAGTTTAACTATTTTGAATAGCCGACTGATTTTATGTTTTTCAGTTGTTGTAACTTGTTTTTGAGCTGAATTGACAATTTGTAAGGTATATATGAAAGGTCAAGTTGTGAATTCAAATGATGTAGAAGTGTGTGGATGCATAAAAGTGCAAATATATGAATAAGAAAATTTATGAGTGAATGTTGAGGAAGAATTAGATATCCCTATGAAGCTGCAAAGTTGCATTCGATCAGTGAGGATCTAGTGAAGCAGAACAGAGATCTATATTTAGCAAAGATAAGTTGCATATATTTCAGATCACTTCATTGTTGCTTTCTAATCATTGTAACAGTGATTCAAAATCTCTTAACAAAGTTGGTTTGACAGTCATTTTGTATATCCTCTAACAAGGTGACAATTTAGTTGAATTGTTTTAAAGACCTCTGACAAGGCCACTTCTAACAAGGTGATCAAATCCTCTAACAGGGTCACACCTAATAGTGTGTTTTGTAACCTTTAATAGGGTTGGCTCCTAACAGGGCTCACTTCAGAAGAGTGAAAATTGGTAACTAGTTACTTGGTGGTTTTTCCCAAATTCGGTTTCCACGTTAAATCTGGTGTCTCTTGTGTTCATGTTATTTCTTTATGCATGCATGTTAATTACTTTAAATTCTTAATAAGTTAATAGAACATCTATCAAGTGTCACTATTTATTTGTTTGGTTACTGAGTGTCAGCAACAGCTGTATTTTAAGACATCTAAGGATTTGTAGATTTATTTTTGTGGTAACTGATTCACCCGTCCCCTCTCAGTTACTCCATCTCTATTTCCAACAATTATGGCCAGGATATCCAACAAATATAAATGGTTTACTTTGAGGTTCTAATGCCTTTCTTTTTTTTGGAGGTATCCTTGCCCATGTTGGACAACCAAAATCTTTAAAGCATTTACACTTGGTTTTCTTCCACACCAAGCCTCAAAAGGTGTATTTCCATCTAAGGCCTTATGAAGACTCCTATTTTGGATGTAATTGGCACAACACATGACCTCTTTCCAAAAAAATTGATCTAGAGACTTATGTTGTAGCATACAAGTGGTCATCTCCTTAAGGGTTATATTCTTCTGTTTAGTAACACCTTTTTGTTGTGGAGTGTATGCAACTAAATGTTGAAGATTAATACCCTCATGAGTACAAAAGTCTATAGGATTTGAGTTCACATATTCCTTTCATTATCTATAAAAAGGATCTTGATTGCTTCTCAACTTGATCTTTGAAGGTGATAAAATTATCAAACACTTCACTCTTATGAGAAAGAAAGAAGAACCAAGTGTAGTGTGAAAAGTCATTAATGAAGGTGAGAATGTAGCGAGCCTTTCCAAATGATGGTATTGGAAATGGGCCAGCTACATCACTATGAACCAATTTAGGAACAAATTTAGCTCTCCAAGACTTCCCCTTGTCAAATTTCTCTTTGGGATGCTTGCTTGCTTCACAACCTAAACATACACTCTCTGAATACTAGACCTGAGGTAGACCAATGAGCATATCCTTGTTGATAAGTTGTTGAAAGTGCCTATAATTGAGATGTCTAAACCTCTCATGCCATAGTTTACTTTGTGAACTTGAGTGGGTCAACAAGGCAAGGGAAGTGGACTTAGGGACAAAATGAGAAAAAGAATAAAGTCTTTCCTCATGAGTAGCCTTTCCAATTGACACCATAGAATTATCCTTGAGATTTCTCAGCACAACTATATCAGGAAGGAATTCCACTTTGTTGCCACATCCATAATGAGTTATTTGGTAGATTGAAAGAAGGTTGGTGCTAAGGTTGGGAACATGAAGAAAATCCTTGAAGACTCCATTGTCCAACTCAACATTCCTTTTTCCTTCAACTTCCACTTGTGTGTCGTTTCCCACATAGATGTAAGGTATATGTGATGGTTTCAAAGAGGAAAAATGATCCCTTGAAACACCCATATGATGTGTAGCTCTTGAATCAAGAACCCATTTCTTAGAATTGTTTGTACTTGCTAACAAAGCTTGTCCCTTATCTTTTGAAGTGGTTGAAGATCCCTTATCCTTATAGGAATTTGCTACAACAATTTTGTGTTTCCTCATTACGTTTAGAAACTCATCAATTTTCTTATCCTTACATTCATGTTCATCATGATCATTCTTCTTACAATAGGTACACATTTTCTTCTCCTTTTTGTTGAAGTTGTTCCCCTTCTTCTTTTCTTTGGTAAAAGACTTGCCTTTTTGTGAAGAAGATTGTTGTGTAGAGGAAGATTGTTGTGTGTCATCTTGTGGCTTAGCCTTCCACTGCTCTTGCTTCTTGTTGGAATTTTTACCACTTGGATTTCATTGATTTGATACCAAGGCTTTAGTCTTAGAAGACTAGAGAATTCCCATACTCACTAAGTTTTCATGTTCTAAGTCTAACATTCCTGAAAATGACTCAAATGAAGGCTTAGCAAAGGCACTACCCATTGTTAACTTGTGAGTATTATAACTCGAAACAAATGCTATATATTTAGGAGGAAGACGAGTCATCACATGTTCGATCAACTTTCCATCCTTGATGGGTTCACCACAATCCTTAAGTTTTACCCTATACATGTCTACTTGGGTAAGATAATCTTTGATGGTGTAGAAATTCCTAAGATCCAATTTGAGAAGATAGTCCTCAATGGTGTAGGCCATATCTTTGTCTACTACCCCATACAATTCTTTAAGTTTATCCCAAACTTCTATTAGATTGTTAATGTTCCTAATGTGATATTTTATAGGATCTGAGATATTCTTTAACAAGGTTCCTAGGGCCATTTCTTGTTATGATGCCCAATCTTCTTTGCAAGACTCATCAACATCATCATCATATGTTTTTTCTTGCACCAGTTGCATAATGCAGTAAACCTTTTTCAACTAGTGGTTCCTTTATCTTTTCTTTCCAAATAGCATAATTATGTAGTGTTAACTTTAAAAAATAATCCATAATGCAAAAGAAAGATCACAATATTAATGAGACATAAGAACACAAGACACACCCCCCTTGTCACTCAATCAAAGAACCCCCTCCAAATGAATACTTTAGGCAATTTATATGTAGTGTGTTTACAATAGACCACTTTTAAAAATGGACAAGAGTGGACTTCTAATGTTGTTGTTTACAACCTCCTCTTGGAGTTCAAATCTAGTACTTAGCAATGTAGCTTAGATATACAACAAGTTTGAAGTTTTATCAAAGCAATACAATGCAAAAAATGACCTATTTCTAAAAGTGGTATTTCTATCTACACAAGCCTATAATATGATTGTAAATCTAGAAATTAGATGAAGAATTAAGCACTTTCAAAAAATATAGAACTTGAAAATAACTCTAAATAAGCCTATACGGAGCATTTGAAGTTGCAAAATGTAAGATTAGATAGGTATAGTCACCCAAAATTGAGTTTTCTAAAAAATCCATGCACCAAAGCCAAAAAAATAATAGCACCACTAAAAAATTAAAGAAATTCTAGCCTAAATAAAAAAATTTCTCCTGATTTGGAGTCTAGATGACTGAGATATGGCCTCCTGATGTTGGACTATCAAATCAAAATTGCATATGGTGAGATGTCTCTAGAGGAAACTATGAGGTTAAATTTGACATTCAAATGACTATCAAGGTAGTGTAATTTGGCTTTGTTGGTGTAAATTAGTACTTTACTATTTACACTTACTTAAGTTTACTTAGGTTAATGCATTAGTTAATTACTTTGCATTATTTTTATTATTTTTATTATGAGACACTTAGGATTTTGTGCCACCTTGTGATTTTTCATGTTGACAACACAGGAGTCTGCACCTTTATTTGAGCACATGGTGTCTACAACACTGTTTTGCATGTTCCACTCTTCTAGGCTTATCCTCTTATCACCGCACTTACTTCCGTGCTTAATGGAGGATAATCCATATCTGGTGGACATGTGCTTGGTTGTGTGACACTTCATGGTGCTAACTTCTATGCATTCTAGAAGTTCTCCTGTAGCCTTTATAATCAGGCACTCCTAGTGTATTAGAATCACATTCTGAATAGAGCAATGTATTCAGACATACTCTGATTAATTGATCATATCCTTCTTTGATCTAATGTGTGCTTGTGTTTGAGTTCTTGGTTCTTGGGTGAATTTTTCCCTTAAGCAAATTCTTACATGGTATCAAAGCTTGGAGTCTTTCTCATCACATAGCCATTCGAGACCTCTTGCTTGCTTCATCACCTCAGCCTGAATTCAGAGTGCTGCAGAAATTGGGAGCGTCCAGCATCAAATCTGACCTCTCCATTGCATTCAGAATGTTGAACCGATGAAAATCCACTATAAGCACGCCTACTTTGGCTCAAAGTCGACCGTGAGGCAAAACTTTTTTTACAAATCGGAACCCGAAGGCTCAATTTGCAGTATGGGTATGGTCTTTTTCGCAGATTTATAAATTAATTCTCGAATCTGCTATTTTATTTTCTCTGTCTATTCTGTCAGTGTATTTTCGGAAATTTTTATTGGCCTATCAGAGAAAATTTTTTTAGCTGAACCAGGCAGTGACACCCCGGCTCGGCTCTGTATTGTTGGAGGGTTTATTATTTCGTAGGGTATTATTAAACATCCCGCGGATCAAGTCCGATGTTTATAATCCCCGCCCGAACCTCTCTCCAACCGGCGGCACAAACCCAACAAATCCTTTCGGCGTCGTTGTGTGTTTCTCGGCAGTCTCCCATGCACAGAGGTTCCAAATCAGCATTTCAATCTTTAGGCATTCTACTACAAACTCTGGTAGGGTTTGTCATTTTCGGCAATGTGGTTTAAAACTTTGGCCACCGCTGAATCTTCCTCGCCCGACGTTTGTAGTTCTCGTCGCTTGCAGACATTTCTCGACGTTCGTGTTCTCTTAATCTGGCATTGTCCTCAGATCCAGCGTGTTCACAGAGATTTTGGCACCTATTTTATTGGTTCCCCACCCTCATACCTTTTTCGATGACTGTTTTGTTCTTCCGGTCTGGCACATGATTACAACATTCCTGCCAACATCGGGTCGTCCTTCCCGCCCCGCAGTGGATTGCCTTTAGGCCACACAGGCCATGACACATAATCTCAGGACTGCCACATCACCCATGGAACTCGGCAGTGCCACATCATTCATACGGATCGCCATGTGCATGTTCGTACATCATAGTCAGCCAGACATGCTAGCCTGGGTGCATTTTTCTTGTTGACATCATCATTTCACGGGGTTAAGTTTCACGCCTGTCTGGACGTCATCCCAAGGCATTTTAGAATTGCGTTGATGGCCATTTGATCATCAAATTTGGGATCACAATTTTTGCTCCAGACCCCTCTCCATATTGCTTTTCGATTTGGCAGCTTGTCTTCACGAGGTCATAACTTGGGCATCCGACCTCCGATTCAGATGCTTTTTTTTTGAAATCAGGTAGAATTTCCTGAATTTTCTATTGGTGGTATTATTTTTTGTTTTTGGTGCACGGATTAGTCAAAATTTGCGTATTTTGGTGATTGTACCTACTTCATCCTGCATTTTGCAACTTGAAACGCTCCGTACAAGCACATCCGGACTCCTTTTCAGGTTCTATTTTTTTTGAAAGTGTATATTTTTTTGTCTACTTTCCAAATCTGCCTTCAGATTCTAGGGTTGTGTGGACATATTTGTCACTTTCAGAATTAGCACATCTGAGTCTTTGGCCTCAAGCGGCAGTTGCATCTAGAAAAATTAGTAGTCTACTTTGTTCTTTTTAGACTAGTGGACACACCACATTTCACATGCCAATAGCATCTTTTTAGTGGGGGGTTCCTTGTTTTTTGGAGGTTCTTTTGATTGATCCATCATGGAAGAGGAAGATTTGATTGATTTGCAACCAGACAACTATCAGGAATGGAGTCAACTAATGGCCAGATATCTCTCTCAGCATAATGCACTACCATATGCGCTGATCTTTATTATACTATTGCTCAAGTTGACATCCTTCTAACTATTCTTTATCGCTATATGGATTATAAAACTATGAAAAAAATGTTCAAAATTAAGTGATCTGATCCATATCAGTTTTGGATGTATCTTTGGGAGACATTTGGAGATCCAATCCAGCTATTCCTCCATTCCCACAAGATCTCCTACCTCCAGTTGTAGCTGACACTTCTTCAGATGAGATCACACCTCCAGCTATTGTTGCTCCTATTGATCCTGTTCTAGCCACAGATGCTTCGGATTCAGTGCAACAGGATACTTTATGTCTTCCTACTCTACCTTCATGCGAATATTTCCTTTCAGACATTGCACAGTTGTTCATGGAGTCTCACATTGAAGATGTGGGAGACCTTCTTGATGACATCCGTCTACTTTTTGAGGTAGACACTTCATCTTTTGCCGCAGTGATAGATTCATGCACTTCAGCATTACAAGGTACACATGGTCTTCCAGGTGCTGATTTCTTGCCAGACATTTCAGCTCTGTTCTTGGAGTCACACACAGTTGATATGGGAGATTTTTATGATGATTTCTTTCTTCTCTTTGCTGAGAATGGTTCTTCTACAGTTATTGTACATTCTCTACATGATCAATAATTTCAGGTTGGTGTGATTGTGGATACTTATGTCCAACCTCTGCAGTTGATCTCTCTCACATTCGAGAAGACTGTTGGTGTTCTGACACAAGTTTCAGAGATACCAGTAATCATCGAGATTCCTTCTCCATCCAGGGGACACTTCTCGCCTGTACCCTTGCTGATGTTTCTTCCAAAGGGGAGGAACATTGTTCAGAGGTCGTGGATTAGCTTCTTCATCGGAGCACTTCTCACTGATTGGCACACTACTTTTAAGGGGGGGGGGGACTATCTCATCTCTTTCTTCTCTTTCTTCTCTTTTTGGGGGGGGACTTTTTCCTCATAGGAGGTTTTGTCCTTCTCCATTCTTTTTTGTATATATTGGATGTATGTCGTAATGGGGGGGTCTTGATTACTCCATCCATCGATGCATCCATCTTTATCTCTCTTTTTGGGAGAGGGTTTTTCCCATGAGGTTTTCCCTCTTTCTCTGCTTTATGGGAGATTTGCATTTCATTATGTACATGGGTACCTCACATGGCCTTGTAGCTGGGACCCATTATGCATCTTCATCCTAGCTTGTAAGCTTAAGCGCATTTCCCTAACTTGCACTTAAGGGGGGGTGTTGGTGTAAATTAGTACTTTACTATTTACACTTACTTAAGTTTACTTAGGTTAATGCATTAGTTAATTACTTTGCATTATTTTTATTATTTTTATTATGAGACACTTAGGATTTTGTGCCACCTTGTGATTTGTCCTATTGACAACACAGGAGTCTGCACCTTTATTTGAGCACATGGTGTCTACAACACTGTTTTGTGTGTTCCACTCTTCTAGGGTTATCCTCTTATCACCGCACTTACTTTCGTGCTTAATGGAGGATAATCCATATCTGGTGGACATGTGCTTGGTTGTGTGATACTTCATGGTGCTAACTTCTATGCATTCTAGAAGTTCTCCTGTAGCCTTTATAATCAAGCACTCCTAGTGTATTAGAATCACATTCTGAACAGAGCAATGTATTCAAACATACTCTGATTAATTGATCATATCCTTCTTTGCTCTAATGTGTGCTTGTGTTTGAGTTCTTGGTTCTTGGGTGAATTTTTCCCTTAAGCAAATTCTTACAGGCTTGCTTGTGATAGTCAAATAACTGTCAAATTTAAGATAGTGAAATGGTGACATCAATGAAAAAAGCCTGTTTGGATGACATAGTAGTTCATATGTACAATGTGTTAGTTCTGTATTGTATAGACTACTTACATGGAACTCAACATATATGGGCTAAGTTGGCACCTATTATGTGTCTAAGGGCATATGTACTTGTTGACATGTATGTTTGCTGAGTTGGCATTGGAGGTTTGCATGGAGGCTACAGAGAATGCTACATGGAGGGAGTTGAGGACACCATGTGGCAACATTGGCAAAAGGTGGATGGTGGCCATAGTGTCAATCACAAGGTTTTGAAAGCCAATGATAAGGAAGATTGGTGGTGGTGGATGTGGGATTTTTAATCTCACATTCACCAAAATGGTGAATGCCAAGGTTTATTAAACTTGGAGCTTGGAAAAGTTTAAAATGGCTTAGAAGCTACTATGATGAGGTCCATTAGGTGTTTTATGCTTGATCACAAATGGTTATCATTTGTTATCCCCAATGGAATAGTAATCTGGTATGTTGTGCCTGATCTCTATCACTGGTTGGAAGGAATATGTTGTATAATATTTTGTGAGTGTTGGGATTTGACCACTTGGTTAGCCTACAAAAAATGCTCCTCTATAAAAAAAATTTGAAAAAATATAATAGATCTAGAAAAATAATTGTAGAGATGTGAATATAAAAAATGTAGACCTAAAAATAAATTGCATAGATCTAATAGATCATACCAATTCCACAAATTAGGCCTTCGAATTTTGGTTTGCAAAAAAAAAATTGCCCCAAATTTGATTATAGCCTAGGGTAGGCAAATTTATAGTCAAAATTCACTGAATTGATGCTCTAGATGCAATAGTGAGGTCCACTTTAGCTTTAGATGCTCCCAATAATTGCAAATACTCTAGATCTAAATCATGCTCCTCCAAGAGGGGAAGTAAAAATGGTCTCCAAGGGTTATGTGAAGAGATCTCCTATTGCTTTGATACCATGTAAGAATTTTCCTTCGGATAAAATAATACCAAGATCAAGAAGCTTAAACACTAGCACAATATGGACCAATAATGGATGATAAAAATAACAATAATGAGAATATCATATGTACATACACACTAGGAGTGTTTGTATATAATGGCATCTAGAATGACTAGTAGTTAGCAAAGTGATAATTCTCAGAACTAAGCACATGTCCACCAAGAATGAATTATTCTTGATGCAGAAGCATCTTGGGTGTAAGGCCAATCTTGTATCACCTAAAATTATTTTATTTTCAGTCTTTTCTATTTTAATAAGGACTAGTAGATAGGGTGGTTACTATTTATGTAAACTTGCTATTTTTAGTAAGTTTGTCATATGAGCTCAGAATGTTCTCATTTTCTATAGGAAGGTTCATTTTAGAGATATAAGCCTATCATATAAATCTCATTACTCTAGCTTAAGTATTAGAGAAGTTATTACAAATTTTTGGTAGAAGAATTTGTAGAAAAATCTTTAGGCTCATCGTTGGAGGCCTTATAGTGCTTGAATGAGGTCCAAAAACTTGATGTAAGGGTGTTAGCACAATTCCAAGCCTATAGATCAGGAGCTAGCATTTCTGAAAAGTGGTTATAATACCCAATTAGAGCAACGGTTCATGAGTTATGGCATTCTAAAGTTGGGCTACCTGAAACTTCTAAAATAATTGTCAAAGATGTATTTAGCCAACTATATATGTTTTGTTAGGGTTTTTTGGCCCTAGGTATCAAGTTTGAGCATGTAGAACCTTCCTAGGTGGCATAAAACTACCTTTTTAAGAAAGGCCCAAACATTATCTAGGATAGCTCTAGGTGATAGTTCATAGCTTGTTTTGCAAATTAATGTATTGAAGGTGCCCATATGTGTTAGCATATTGTATTTATGAATTCTATAATTCTGCATTTGTGGTGCAAATAAGAATTCCATATTTTGTTCTCACATTTTCTTTTGTTTCTTTGTTTTGTTATGATTTTATGGTATTAAGGGGAGCACCTTGCATCAAATGGTATCAGAGCTAGAGTTCTTGAGTATGTAGACATATTACTAATTATGAGGTAGTTTGCACTAGGATTGTGGTTTGGGCCAAGTGTGTAGATAGATCACTAATTGCGAGGCAGTTTGCACTAGGGTTTTAGTGGAAGTGTGAAAATGCATCCACAAAGAGAGAGCATAGTAGAAGAGCATTACGTGTTACAACTAAGGGTTTTTGAGCCCTCTAAAGGAAAATGCAAGTATTGGAAGAAAAGATGTGAAGAGGAATAAATCTGCCTATAAGAGATGAAAGAAAGGATGAGGACAAGGTAGAAGAAAAGGCCAAAGCATAGGCAGTTCTAAATCTAGAAGAAGAGAGGCTTTTAAGGGCCATCTCCAAGATTGGAAAAAGACCTAAGTTTGAGGTTCCCACATTTTTGGGAAAACTTAACCCAGAGGAGTTGATTGATTGGATCAATGAATTGGAGTACTTTGATTATGAAGATATTGATAATCCTAATAGGGTCAAGTTTATGAAGGAAAAACATAAGGGACATGCAAAGATTTGGTGGTAGGAGGCTCAATTGGAGTGAAATAGAAATGGAAAGGAAAAAATCACTAGATGGGATCAGATGAAAGACAAGCTGAAGTGAAAATTGATTCCCATGGATTATGAGCTTGATCTTTTGAAGAAGATATAAGGGTTGAAGCAAGAAAGAAAATTTGTTCAAGAGTATATCAAAGAGTTCTATTGAGTTCTCACTAGAACTGGCCATGAAAAAGCTTATAAGGAGAAATTTTCCCATTATCTTTATGGGTTAAGGCCTAGCATTTCAATCAAGCCAAGTCTAGTTTGAATGAGAAATATTGAGGTGCCATACCAATTTTCCCTAAGAGTCAAGGAGAAACCAAGTAAGAATTTTGACAATAAGAATAATGGAAGAAGTCATTGTGGAAGATCTAGTGGAAAATCTTATGGTGGTCATAATAAGGATCAAAAGAGTAAGGATAAGGCTAGAAGTAGTAGTTAAAACAAGAAGGGAAACAATTCCAATAATTTCCATGATTAGAACAATAGAGATCAGAGAGGAAGAGGTAGAGGAAAATTATCTAGAAGAGGAAGCTTCCATGGGAAATCTTTTTACTATGGAGAAGAAGGGCATAGAGCATTTGAATGTACCTAGTGTGAAGGAATGATAGATTGAAGAATGGAAGGGTAGGCCAGAGTTGCACATGCTGATGATGATGTTAGATCCTTACATTTTGAAGATGTTGAAAGAGGAAAAGTCATATTTAATTGAAGAGTCCTACTAAATGGTGAGAATGAACATGAGCAAAGAAGGAGCTTGTTTCACACAAAGTGTAAATGTGAAGATAAGTGTTGTGATGTGATCATTGATGGTGGAAGTACTAAAAATTTGGTGTTAGAAATGATGGTCACCAAGTTGAAGCTAAAGAGGCAAAAACACCTGCATCCATATCGCATTGCTTGGGTGCAAGATGACCACAAGGTCATGGTCAATGAGTAGTGCTTAGTGGAGTTCAAGATTGAAAGCTACCAAAATGAGGTACTATGTGATATCATACCTACAGACATATGTCATATGTTGTTTGGTAGGCCATGGTAGTTTGATATGCATGCCATACATGATGGGAAAGAAAATACCTACACTCTAACTAAGAATGGAGTAAAACATAAGTTGAAGCCGTTAAAGGATAAACAAGAAAAGGTATGTAGTGCTGCCAAAATATGCTTTGTTGATGGAAAAGAGTTTATTAAAGGTATGAAGCATGAACATATGTGTTTTTCTCTAATTCCTAAAGATAGTAAGGAAGAAGTAGAAGAGGTACCTATAGAAGTTCCAAATATGTTAGGAGAGTTTTTTGATATTTTATTAGATAATGTACCTGATGGATTGCTCCTAGTGATGAAGATTAGTCACTAGATGGATTTGGTTCCAGGAGCCAATTTGCTGAAAGGAAATGTACAAAATGACACCAATAGAAAGTGAAGAGTTGAACAGGGAAGTTCATGAGTTGTTGTAGAAGAGGTTGATTCGAGAGAGTCTAAGTCCATGTGTTGTATCAGTAGTAATAGCACCAAAGAAGAATTGAGAATGGAGGATGTGCATAGATTCTTATGCTATCAACAAGATCAAAATAAAGTATAGATTTCCTTTTTTGATGATGGATGATATTATGGACTATTTGCATGGAGTTAAGTATGTTACAAAGATAGATTTTAAGAGTGGGTTGTTAGTCTAATAATGGTTTTGACATTTGAGTGCCAACACACTTAACCAATTCTTCAGTTGATGTTGAGTGTAATATAGAAGTCAAGTTACAATGTATTTGAAGCCAAAAAATTCAATCAGTGTTGAGTGAACTTCAAGTGTTGAGCAATCTTTAGTTGCTAAGAAAAGTTCAAGTGTCAAGCTAAGTATAGATGTTGAGTCACTATAGATTTCAAGTGAAACAAAATTACTATAGGAGTCGAGTGAGCTAGTTTTCGTATATGTGTCGAGCATCAACAACTAGTATGTGCCAAGTAACAAAGAATTAGCATATGAGTTTGTATCTTCACAAAATCAGATGTAAACCATTTTTGGAGCTAACATAGGATGAATCTTGAAGGATCTTGAAGATAAGATCGAATCTTTCCCATTGTCTATGCAATTAGCATGCAAATAATAAGAAAAATGGAGAAGGCATGCAACCAATAGGAAAAGTGCAAGAGTTGAGTGGGAAATGAAGATTTAATATTGATCATAGATTCATACCTAACTCTAAGTCTTCAAAATCTTTAAAAGGAAGACGATACCCCATTGTATGTATGAATGAGAGAAGTGTATGGGTGAACTATAGCAAAATTTAGAGGGGAGTTTAAAAGACTTAAGGAAGAATAGTACATCATATTAGAATCAAGTTGTTGAAGAATAGAGTATCACAATCTAGTAGAGTGACATATTAGATCAAGCAAGGATCAGATTAGCAAGAGTAGAACAAGGATCTAGAATTAGCAATTGAAGATTACAAAGCTAACTTTTCAAAGGAACAGTAATACTTTCTAGTGATTTTATTAGGTATGGAAATCCTATGGACTTAGGTTGGCCTAGCAGCTGTTTGTAAATCCTTTAATAGGGTGGCATTCCAAGTGAATGTACTAAAGTGCTTTAACTAGGCCTACTTTTATTTCCTAGTAAAGAAAGTACTAAAAAAGAAGGCATGAGGAACTGATTTACAAATTTTTATCATACATTAGTTCCTAGTAAAGAAAGTACTAAAAAAGAATAGATCAACATGAACAAAGATGCAAAGTTGAAGAATTCAAGATTTAAAAAGTGTTGCCAAGTTTCAAAGATAGTGGAAGTTGAATGATTAGTAGGAGCCAAGTTGGTAGAGGAAGCTGAGTAAAGTAGAAATCTCAGTTGAAGCCGAGTAAGTAATACACCTATGGAATCTGAGTGGTGAAAAGATAGTGGAAGCCAACTAATGTAGAATTTTTTAGAAGTTGAGTGGATAGTTGTATCCACACTAAGCATTAAATGTAGAAAAAATGTGGTATATCATCACATTTTCAATCATTTTTCCTTATTGAGAACATAGAAGAAAGATGAGAAAGAGCACAGAGTGAATCCAAAGCATATAATCTAGTGTATAAGAAGACCTCAATAGAATTCTAGCATGATTCCATTGATTTTAAGGTATTTATGACTATGCTGAGCTACACAGTTTTGTGTTTCCTTTGTATTGAAACCCTAGATTGTGAAAAATGGCATCTAGCATTACAAAAGCTTAGGAGAAGGAATCATTTGAAGTTCAATTAGTGCCCAAAGAGGTTAGACAACCCAATTTTCATCCAATCCTAGAGGTGACATATAAGAATGACCTAGTTGGAGCCCTTTCCATCATACCCCCAAAGGTTGTAATGATTCAAGATGTTAGGAAATGCTATAACTACAAGATAGGAGCTATAAGTGACATGGAAATGAGGGGGGCATATGAAAAATTGTGTGAAAATGAGTGTTGAAGGAAGAATATAATTTTTTTGAAAACAAGGATTTAAGGCATTCCCTAGAATTCCCTAAAATGTTCAAGACATAATGGATTAGACAAGTGATGAGCTGAATGCATGATGGTAGTTTATAGTTGGAGGATGGTCCTGAAAAAGGTCAAAAAGAGAATTGTACATAGAGTGACAGGGTATCTGTTGTCACAAAAGTTTGCACCCTTGTCCAAAGTTTTTACCTAAGGACAACCTTGTGAAACATGGAAACAACCTCCAAGATGTGGGCCTTGAACTGTGAGGTTGAGTCTCCAAAGAAGGATGGCTTCCTTTACTATCAGGGTGCACCTAACTACTCTTGGAGAGGAAAAGGGAGAAGGAATGCATAGAAGCAAATCTACCTATTCTAACCTAAGGGGGGTGATGCACCAAAAATAGATTGTTCAAACCAATCTCTGCCCACACATGCACTATTGAACCATTATGACACCAAAAGATATACACATCCAAACTTTTTTTAATCTAACAATCACATGCAAATCAGAAAAACCCAAATGAATAACACAAGGAAAGAGAGGATTCACTTATATACCATTCATAGGCCAAAAGAGATACAATCATGCAAGATTATAGATATCTACAATACACCAATGAGAGGCAAATAGTTCTTGTACTTCACATCAATGGCTGAAGGAGATAAGAATGTCATATAGTTTAAAGGCAAAGGGAATTTATAGTGAAATTGCAGAGCAATATCAGAGAAAATAGAGAATAGTCAACCTCAACAAAATCTAGAAAAATTGCCTTTATAGCTTAGCCATAACTAAGATGTTCTCTAACTAAAGTTACTCCACAACCACTTCCATTAAGTCTCTTTAGAGATCTTGAGAAAATTTGATCTGGGCATAGATTCTGATACAATGAAATCTGATATTTTGTTGAAATAGGGCCATGATAGAAATGATGCCATTAAACCATTCTGACCAAGTAGATGGATAAACTGGGGTGGTGGAGTGTTCTCCTGCTATTTAATGGGTTCAACATTCATTCAAGAGTAGTTGGAATTGATCACGAGGATCAAATCATGCAAGAAAACTCAATTTCCTTCATTTCTAGCTCATCAATTAGCAAAGTCAAAAAGTCAACTACAACCAAAATGGGCCACGCAGGCCAATAATTTCATTTCATTTTTCCACCCTGTAAAGTCTCCACGTGGTTGATCACATCTTCTCAATTACTGAGCTGCCTTTCCAACTTAACTGCAATTTCACATAACCATCAGCCTTAACCATTAATACCTCAACTGGGCCCATAAGGACATGTGTCCTTTAGGCTCTTTCTTGCATTGTTTAATTATCTTGCATCTTCATAATGCGGGAAAGCACTGATTGTTGATCCCTGTAAGATCAATGATTATGAAAGATCTTCATGATACTACACTTGCCCTTAATACTTCTAGGCCCATGAACCATTTAGCATACACCTAAGCATGACTTGGCCCCACTTGACATCACCCTGTAGCTTATGAAATCAACCTGACCTCACAAAGACACATGGTAGTGAGGTGCTTGCCCACATTTCTTAACATCCTTGTATCTTCATAATGTGGGGAAGCACCCACCGTAGATCTGTTTGCATCAGATGGTGGAAGGTGCAAAATGAGAACATGTGGTAGCTTCAATGTCTAACTATAATTTTATTCCTTTCAGCCTACAAGGACATGTGGCAATCTAGCACTTGCCCACATTATGTAAAGATTGCTTGTTTTGAGAAAATGAGAAAGTGCCCACCATAGATCTCTGCAAGATCTAATGGCACAAAAAGTTGTGGGCCAGGGGAAACAAATTTAGGAAAATAGGAAATACCATAAAATCTTTATTTGTTTATCTTTCATATTTCCAGGGAATTTAAATAATAATAAAGATGGCTAAAGGCTTATGGGTAGGCTCAAGTATTTGAAATCAAATTTTTTTTGTGAGGCAAATATGGTTAACATTTCTGGTGACTCAAAGGGGGTGCAAGCTAGCTATACGTATGACCAATGACCTTATCCATCCATTGGGCCATAGAGTCATAAAAAAGGTGGAACTCATGCATTATGAAACCCTAACCCTACCTCTGTAGTAGTAAAACACTAAAAGCTTTGTCTCTGCTCCTCTGCAAATTCAGCAAAACACATGTGGTCATGCACTTCTTGGAAATCCAAACACCAATAGGAAGAGAACTAAGCTACCTATGTACATGAAACCTTAACCCCTATCAAAAACATGGTTTGAGATAGATCCCATTGACTAGGATAGGCAAAATTTCACCACCAAGCTTGCTTAATTGAAAAGCATTAGCCTACTTGCAACTGGAAATCACATAGGGACCACTCCATAGTGCATCAAAATTTGAGTGCCTCCCTAGCTTTTCCCTATCTACATTCCATTTCAAAACCAAATCACCTTCTTAGAAGATTCTAACCCTAGCCTTGTTGTCAAAGCTCCCTTTCACCTGTTGCTAACAAGTTTCTAGGGTCTACATGGCCTGACCTCTTTTCTCTCCTAGCTCCATCAACTCTGCCATTCTCACTATCATGGCATCATCTTCAATTAGGTATAGCTGATTAGCTATTTCTTGGTATGGGAATTCTAATGAAATTGAAAGCCTTGCTTCTTTACCATATACCAACGTAGATGGTGAATTTCCTACTGACTTCTTAGGTGTTATTCTATCAGCCCATAGTGTACTCCTCAACTTTTGATGCCAATGCCTTTGGTTATCCTCTATAGTTCTTTTCATTATCTTAATTAGGTTTTTGTTGGATGACTCAGCCAAACCATTTCCTTGAGGATAGTAATTTGAGGATGTGCTCAAGTAGATATTATGGTCAACTACCCATACACAAATCTAAGCTCCTAGAAAAGATTTTGCATTATCTGAAATAATGGTTGAAGGGGCACCAAACTTGGTCAGAATTCCATCAAGGAACTCAACAATTGAATATTTTGTGGTGTCCTTCAATGCAATTACCTCTATCCATCTAGTGAAATAATCTATAGCAGTTAAAATCCATTTGTGACCAGAACTAGAAGAAGGATTGATAGGGCCTATGAAATCCAATTCCCACTGAGCAAAATGCTGGTCCAACTGAATGGGATAAAGAGGAAGAGCTGCAACCTTTTTCTTACTAGAGAAGAAGGCACATTTTTCACACTTTCTCACATACCTATGACAATTATAGAACAAGGATGGCTAGTAGTAACTAGCCCTCATGATCTTTATTACAGTTGTCCTTGCTAAGAAGTTACCACCATCAGGACCATCATGAAGCTCTTTGATCATTCTTTCAGCTTGGTCTACGTCAATGCATCTTAATAGGGCTCCATTAAAATCTTTCCTAAATAGGATACCATCAACTATGACATAAGGAATTGATTGTAATCTATATTGTCTCCTTTTAGTTCTATCTAATCCTTGACAATATCTGTTGCCTAATAAGAAAGTCCTCATATCATCCATCCAATTCTTTGGGTCATCATTTCTTGTCTCTTGTTGTTCTGTTAGTATCATAGTTAATTCCTCATCTAATTCTTGATATGATATCATCTATTTACATAACCCCCTCCCTCTTACCAACTTGGTAATTTGGATGTGAACATCTTATTCCATTACTTTAGTAATCCAACCAGCTCTCTTCTCACTAATATCTTTTCTCAAAAGGAAATCCTTCACACTCACATGGGGTACAAACAAATGAATTTTATTATGAGATAGGAGGTGTCTAAATTTCTTTAAAGCTCTGATGATTGGAAGGGCCTGCTTCTTTACATAGCTATATTTCTCTTCATAATCTTTAAGCCCTTCACTAAAGAAGGCTATGGGATGCTCTTCATCTTTATAATTTGTTTGAGTCAAGATAGGGAAAATTCTTGACTCACAACCTAGGGAATAAAGGATGAAATCCTTTTAAAAATTTAGATTAATGAGAGCAGGGGCTGAGGCTATGGCTACCTTGATCTCTTCCTTGGTCCATGCAAACACCATACTTTTCTTGAGCATAGCCGTAAGGGGTTTTACCATGGTAGCAAGATTAGGGATAAATATTCTCACAAAATTTATCCTACCAAGGAAACTTTGTGACCCTTTTTTATTTTTAGGAAGAGGGAGAGCGAGTATTGCTTTTGTTCTTTCTGTATCAATGGTTAAACCATCCTTAGATACAATGTGTCCTAATAATTTTCCTTGATTAGTAGCAAAGACACACTTGCTTGGGTTAAGGGATACTCCAAACTCTGTACAACTTAAGAACACCTATCTCAAATGATCAAAATGATCTTATATATTCTTTGAATATACTATGATATCATCAAGGTAAACTAATACAAACTTTTCAATCACATCTTTGAAGGCCATCTCCATTTCCTTCTGAAATGTAGCACCTGGATAGGTTAGTCCAAATGGCATCTTACAATAAGCATAGGTACCCTATTTGGTGGTAAATGTAGTCTTGTACCTATTAGACTCTTTGACCAGAACTTGATTGTAGCCAAAAAATCCATCAAGAAATGAAAACCTCTTTGAATCACTGACCTTGGACAAAATTTACTCCATGGAAGGGAGAGGATGGTGATCTTTAAGGGAAGCTTGGTTAAGGTCCCTAAAGTCCACACATAATCTAATTTCTCCATTTGTCTTCCTAGCATGGATAAGGTTTGATATGAATGATGAGTGCTTGATGGGGAAAATTATATTGGCCTCTATCAATTTGAATAGCTCTTTTCTCATTAAGGGTTGAATTTTGGGATTCACTAGCATCTATTTTTTTCTTACTGGTTTGACATTATCAATTAAATCTATGGTATGTTGAAACAACCTTGGGTAAAAACCCTTCAAATAATCATATGTCCAAGTAAATACATCATTAAATTCTTGACATAGATGAATAAAACTTTCTCACTCAATCTCAAAACATACCTTCCCCATGTTTAAGGATTTTCCATTAGCAACCTTGACTGGGGTGTGATCATCTTTTTTAGTAGCTAGGTTCATGACTTTGCCTCTTGATTGGTCATTAGGATTGAAAAAACTCTCCAAGGTAATGAGACTACTAGGCAATTTTTATGAATTGAGATTAATGATTTGATCACGATACTGATCCTATAGTCTCAACTACTTTCTATCTAAAATTTTTTCTTCATTTTGCAAGAAGCTTACAATTTATTCATCAAATTCAAACACTTGCCAATGGATGTTCTTGTTAGGGATGGTAGGCTTTACTACCCTTTTGATTTGTTGCTTCTTCTTCTCCTCAATGTTTCCTAGCACGTCATGAGATGCACCTATTGCTGCAAGTCTATCAGCATATCTATTTTCTTTTCTAGGGATGATTTTAATATTAAATGCATCAAAACCCTCAAGAAAATCCCATACCCTATGTCTATAAGACTTGAGAAAACTATTATTGGTTATATTCTAATTTCTCACTTCATTAACCACCAACTCACTACCTCCATATAAGCTTAAGGCTTGAATTCCTCTTTTCTGAGCAAGTAGGAGACCTTGAATCAAGGATTCATACTTGGCCACATTATTAGTGCAACTAAACTGGAGTCTAAAGGAGAAGTAGTAGCTTACTTGTGCAAGATAAATCAACATCACACAAGCCCCTGATCCATTCTTATTCCTTGATCCATCAAAGTACATACTCCATATCTCACTCACATCTTCTTTAGTCTCCACAAGATTGGGAGCTAGAGCATCCTTCTCAAATATACTATATGTATTGAGGCATGTCTCAAGGGTTTTTGACATAGGATAAAATTGATATGCATAAGCCCATTCATCTAAGAGAAAATTAGGTATCTCTACTAGGAAAGTAGTAGGCTCATTCATTATGTCATTCTCATCCATTTTTAGGATAGTTCAATTCATGTTGATGAGATTAGGGGTGTAGGGTTCAGTATGATGGAGGGCTAGAGGCTCTACTCTAATTGAAGCTTTGGTCCTATATCTTGTTCTAAAAGACATATATGACCAATCAGAAGATATGTAACCACCTATTTGGGCAGTGAAGTCTCTTGACAGATAGATAGAAAAATGTGGCTTGATTTCAACAATGGATATATCTTGGGTTATAGTACAGCTAGGGTATGCATGTAGGGCCATTTCCACATTCCTAAGGATCCCTATAGTCTTGATAGTACTACCATCCAACTATAATACATCTCTAACAATGGGCTCATATTTCATTTCTAGAACATTAGCAACACACCTAGGCATCATTGAACTACTAGCCCCTGAATCAATCATGCAATTATGGACTAGTTTACAACCTATAATTAGAGAAACATAAAATGGAGGGGGTCTAACCTTTTTACTTATTTCTACCTCCTTTGATGGCTGTAATAGGCTTTTGGCACTTTCCATGCTAGGTAGCTGACCCTTTGGTTCAATACTTTCCAATTCTTGATGTAGGAACCTCTTTTGCAAGGGTATAGTAGCAACAACATCCCACATGGAAATATTCATGTTTGTCTTCATTTGTTCTACCATACTAAATGGCATAGTAGGTACTTTGGTAGAAGCCTTTGGAGCTGTATTTGTAGGAGGTTGAGATGGAACAACCCAAGGATCACTTACATCCTTTTTGCCATTATTTTTCCTTTGCTGCTGAAAGGTATTTGATTGATCATTTACTACTTGTTCATGAGGTATTGCATTTGAAGTTGAGGCATGATTGGGAAGAGGAGGGGTAGCATCTTCAATAGCTCTTTTTTTTCTCCTAGTGTTGTGAGCAATGGAATCTTGGTTTACATTACATTGTTCCTCCACCTCAAGATTCATAAAGGAGCAATCAGCTTGTCCTTGCATATACGAGGCAATCCTAATCTTGGGCCATGTTGTTTTGAGGAACTATGGCCCTACTTTGGTTTACATTTGAGGTTGAAGCATGGCTATTCTACCTATTCTGATCAAAAGAATTGTTCCCATGATTATGGTTTGGAGGCCTACCACTGTTCAAAGTTTGATATTGTAGTTGATGAGCCTTACTACATTGTGCTTGCTATCTCTCTAAGGTCACCACCTTGTTGCTCACTTTTCGCATCACAGAGAAGCTATCCTCCAGCTTCTTCTCTTGACCTTGCAATATTTTATCTATGTTCAACATCATAGATTGCATCATCTCCTTGACTTCATCTATTTCATTTGAAGATGTAGAAGCTTGAGGGACTAGAGCAAGGGATTATGATGTGGAAGTTGTGGGAAGAGGAGCCATTGCTAGTTGGTGATTTGGAACATTAGGGAAGAAAGGCATAGGAGGCCTTGGAGCTAGCTTACCTCCTTGTATTAGAATGTTTTCTAATTTTATTGCTATGTCATAGGCATTAGGCAAGGTATCTCCTCCCATAGTTTGGATTGTAGTGGTAATATCACTATTAAAAGCTCTAAGGTAATGCAAGAAGGCATTACCAGGGGTAGGTTTTACTGAAGTAGGTATTCTATCACATGTTTTTTGAAATCTATAGTTGAGATCAGTCATAAATTCATGGGGGGGTCTTTTTATAGTAGTCAACTATTCTAAAAGTGAAAAATGGTCACTTTTGTCCTCAAAGTGTTTGCATAGTCCTACTCCTAATCCATCCCAATCTGCTATAGAACCATGAGCCAAAACTCTATACCATTGTAGTACATTTCCTTTCAAGGATGAGGCTAGAAGCCTAACTGCAACATCATCTTCCATAATACCATGGATATTGCAAATATTTGTAGCTTCTTGAATGTGTTTTAAGGGAGAGATAGAAGTTTCATCGATAAATTCTGGTATACTTTTGAGTGCAGCTATTGGTATATCATGTCTTTGGGCCAATAAAAGAGGACTTCCACCATTAAAGGTGGCAAAAGCATGAGCTATAGGTTGTGCCATATAAACAAGTGATCTATTGATATGTGTTGATGGCAATCTAGGCTGAGATCTAACAGTAGGAGGAGTAGAGATGGATCTTATAGGTGTATTTGTTACTATTGCACTCCTAACTAGCAAGGCTTTTTTCAGTGTCTATTATTCGCCAATTGGCTAATATTTCCTAATTGGGCTATAGAAATTGTCAAAAAAAAACACCGTTTACTAGTTGACCAATTCGCCCAGATTTTATAAAATACTCATATAGTGGTCGGAACGTTCACCGCTATTATTACGTAATTTCAGTTTGGTAGTCGAGTTCTTTGCCCATATTTCTCTTTAATGTTTACTCTTTTTCGCCATAGAATTAATTGAGTGTCTCTTTCGACAATCATCATTCACCAAATTCCCATTTTCCTATGTGATTTTTTTTTTTTTTTATGAGTGACACTGTACTCCACAGACAACTTACCTTGATACATGTCAACATTCTGGTGACTACCTCAACAATTCTTCTTCCTTCAAGAAATGTTGGCCAAAATTAAACCTTAGCCATTGATCTTGGATCATCAGATGGTCTAAGTTCTCAAATAATACATTTAACATAATTACATTTCAAAACATAATTCACCATCAATTTTAATAATTTTATTAAAAACAAAAATTATAATCGCCATTATTTTATAAAAATTGTCTAAACTATTAAAAAATTTGCCATCAAATATCCATCGATTGATGCATAATTCACCAACACTATTAATTTTTTTTCAACCAAATGACTTGTGATTCACCACAATTTTATAAATTTTGGGAGGGGGGGTGGGTTCCTTAAAGTTATCCCTGTTAACTGGTGATAAAGATACTGTAGTCTTCCTTCTTCAAGGATTTGAAAATGAAATCTCTTGGTACTGAAATTTACATCTAGAAGATGCCCTTGTTTTAGCTTTGGGCATGAATTACTACAACTTTGGTCTAGAACTAGATGTATTTGAAGCTTATAGTCTCCAAGTACTTGAAGAACGAATCTCTTGAAGGCTTGAACACTGAAGCTAGTACTATCTCCTTGGTATTAATCTTGAAATCTTCCTTTTGAGACCAATAGACTTGAAATTTTTAGAATACAGTCCCACTGAGCATGCCAAAAATTGTTGTCACAAAAGTTTTCACCCTTGTCCAAAGTTTTTACCTAAGGAAAACCTTGTCAAACATGGAAACAACCTCCAAGCTATGGGACTTGAACTATAAGGTTGAGTCTCTAGAGAAGGCTAGCTTCCTTTACTATTAGGGTGCACCTAACTACTCTTGGAGAGGAAAAGGGAGAAGGAATGCATAGAAGCAAATCTACCTATTCTAACCTAAGGGGGGTGATGCACAAAAAATAGAGTGTTCAAACCAATCTTTTCCCACACATGCACTATTGAACCATCATGAAACCAAAAGATATACACATCCAAACTTGCTTTAATCTAACAATCACATGTAGATTAGAAAAACCCAAATGAATGACACAAGGAAAGAAATGATTCACTTATATACCATTCATAGGCCAAAAGAGATACAATCATGCAAGATTGTAGATATCTACAATAAACCAATGAGAGGAAAATAGTTCTTGCACTTCAAATCAATGGCTGAAGGAGATAAGAATTTCATACAGTTCAGAGGCAAAGGGAATCTATAGTGAAATTGTAGAGCAATATTAGAGAAAACAAATAAGAGTCGACCTCAACAAAATCTACAAAAATTGCCTTTATAGCTTAGGCATAATTGAAATGTTTTCTAACTGAAGTTACTCCACAACCATTGCCATTAAGTCTCTTTAGAGATCTAGAGAAAATCTTATCTGGGCACAGATTCAAATACAATGAAATCTGATATTTTGTTGAAATAGGGCCCTGATAGAAATGATGCCATTAAACCATTCTGAACAAGTAGATGGATAAACTAGGGTGGTGGAGTGTTCTCCTACTATTTACTAGGTTTAGCATTTATTCAAGAGTAGTTGGAATTGATCATGATGATCAAATCGTGCAGGAAAACTTGATTTCCTTCATTTTTGGCTCATCAGTCAGCAAAGTCAAAAAGTCAAGTGCAACCAAAAAGGGCCACACAATCCAATAATTTCATTTCATTTTTCCACCCTATAAAGTCTCCACATTGTTGACCACATCTTCTCAATTAACTAAGCCACCTTTCCAACTTAACCGCGATGTCACATAACCATCAGCCTTAACTGTTAATGCCTCAGTCGGGCCCATAAGGACACATGTCCTTCAGGCACTTTCCCACATTGTTTAATTACCTTGTATCTTCATAATGTGGGAAGGCACTGATCGTTGATCCCTATAAGAAAAAAGATCATGAAAGATCTTCATGATAATATGCCTACCCTTAATACTTCTTGGCCCATGAACCATTCAACATACACCTCAGCATGACTTGGTCCCACCAAGCATCACCATGTGGCTTATGAAATCAACCTGACCTCAAAAAGACATGCGGCAATGAGGCACTTGCCTATATTCTTTAACATCCTTGGATCTTCATAATGCGGGGAAGCACCCATCGTAGATCAGTTTGCATCAGACAGTGGAAGGTACAAACTGAGAACATTTGGCAGCTTTGATGTCTAACTATAACTTTATTCCTTTGGGCCCATGAGGACATGTGGCAATCTAGCGCTTGCCCACACTATGTAAAAATTGCTTGTTTTGAGAAAGTGAGAAAGCACCCACCATAGATCTATGCAAGATCTAATGGCATGGAAAGTTACAGGCCAAGGGAAAAAATTTAGGAAAGTAGGAAATACCATAAAATATTTTTTTTTTTATCTTTGTTATTTCCAGGTCATTTAAATAATATTAAAGATGGTTAAAGACCATTGGGTGGGCTCATGTATTTGAAATCAATCTTTTTGTGGGAGGTAAATATGGTTAACAGTACCCAACCCTAGATTAGCCTAAGAACCTTAGAAGTAATTCTAAGGAGGTAATTGAGAAGAAAAGATGTGCAAAATGGAATAAGAGAGGGATTACAATTGAGATTATCGAAGATCCTCTAGTTGACTTTGTTGTTAGGGTCATAGTACACAAATTGAACTAGTCCAACAAACTCAATAGTGTTCCTTGTATTGGAGTAGATGTAAGATACAAACTGGTGAAGGAAGATCATACATATGATGATGTAGAGCTGCAACTACAATAGGTCAATGAAAATCTAGTAGCTATCAGGAGAACAAAGGGAGCCCAATAAAAATTTGGTACCATTTTGATATGTATTTTCTTTTATGTATAGAATGAGATTCCTTCTTTTAGAAAAGTTGCATGGGAAACTAATAGATTAATCATAGCTGAAGTCAATGAATGCATAGAGCATATGGGAGCTAACTTTGATACCTTGATGACTAGTTATTTTGAGGACTTTAAGAAGTCAATGAAGCAAAGGCCTTAGAATTCTAGTTGCCTTAGTAGAAAAACATGTAAATTAAGTATGTTTTCTATTAGATATAGACTAGACATAAATACAAGTAGCCATTACAAGAGTGAGATGGTTGAGACCTCTTAGGTATGAAATAAACATAAATGAAGCATCAATAGCAATAACTATACTACTTGTAGAGGAAATAGACAAGGATGCACCATAGTTTGGAATCTATGATGTGGTGAGATCCAGATTGGATATGGAGTTGAAGACTGCCTCCAATTTGAAGAAGAAAGACAAGCTTATAAAGAAGCTTACAGCTAAATTTTGGGAAGGCATTGTAGAGGAAGCATAAGAAGAAGGTGAAGATGCCAAGGGTGATATAGATGAAAAATATTAGGGGCCACTTTCCTTAAACAAAGTCATGGGAGAGGATGTAGATGAAGAGGATGATACCGAGCAAGAAGCACCAAAGGCTGAGCCAAAGAAAAGGGAAGCTAAGAAACAACCAATTACATAGCCCAAAGGGAAGAAGAAGAAATCTATAAAGCTAAGTCCACTAAGCCAACCACAAAGGCTAACATAAGGGACACAACACAAGGGGCAAAAGAAAAAGAAAAATAGAAGGCAATAGAACAAGGAGGACCTACAGAAAAGAAGAAAGGAAGAAAGTATGTTGCACCTCTTGAATCAGATGAAGAGAGGATAGAGTCTGATGAGGATCAATTTAGATTGGTAAGCCATTCTACCACTTCTAAATTAGAAAGCATTTTTAATAAAATTAGAGACAATGTTGAGTTAACTAGTCTAAAGACCATTGAATTTAATAAGTTGTCAAAAGAACAACAAAACATAGTGGAAGAGGCTATATACACTATGATAGCTAAGTTCAAGACCACCCGGCTTGAACTAGATAATTCAATGCCTAAAGATCTAAGCTCATTAGTTGACAATAAGTGGCATTACTATCTTAAAATGGAGAAAGAGATAAGAGAGTCTACATTGGATCATGTAATGCTAGACCTAACTAGAGGTCAGATAAAAAAGGCTAATAAGAAACATGGGAGCAAGTTTTCACCCAAATATAGAGCCTTTAAAATTTTGCAAAACCTAATAGAAGATGTTGTCCAAAAATCCACACAAATGTGGAAATTGATATATAGTTTGACAACTATGAAGGAAGGTTAGGAAGAATCACTTGAGGGTAGAAATGAAAAAGAAGAAGAGAATGAGAAAGAGGAAGGAAGAGTGCAAGGAAAGGATGAAGGAGAAAAAGAGAAAGAGAAAGAGATAGTGGAGACAACACATGGTGAAGAGGCAACAACTGAGGAACAACAAACTAAATAGAGTGTCCAAGACACCCAACTGTCACCACCAAGTCCTCCACACACAAAACCTACAAAAATAGTAACTGTACAGAATGTTCCTAACACCTTAGATCAAAACATCAGTGCTTTAACTATAGAGGATCTCATGAAGATCCTTCACCAATCTACATTGCTAGAACAACTTTGTACAAATCTAGTTTTGGTGAGTTTTAAGTAGCTACAAAAAGTTGTAGTAAAGATAACAAGGGAGAAAGAAAGCACACAAGAAAAATCCTCACAATCTCCCACAACTTCAATAGATCAACCCAAAGATCAAGAAGAATAAGACAAAATTGCTAAGGTTGATAATACAATTACAAATATAAGAACTACTGAGGAGCAAGCAAAGGAACAAACATGGCAAGATGTTCTTATTGCACAAAGTCAAGGTACACCTCCTCAAATTATTATCATTGATCAAGGTAGTATAAAAGAGGAGAAAGAAGTAGAGAAAACCCTTAAGGAACAAGCAATACAGACATTGGTAAACCTGCCTACCTGAGGGACTCCAAATAAGAAGCTGATCATTGATGTAGTCCCATTGCAGATTTCAAGCACTACCAAGGTTGCAAGGGTACTTCACTATGAAGACCCTACACTTGATGAAGAAATAGTCACACCCAATTATGACTCAAGAACCATGAGCCTACAACAAATAAAAAAAGTGCAAGATGCACTAGAGAGGAGCAAGAGACAAGCCATACTCAAAAATGAGTATAGGGAGAAGCAACCACTGGTGAAAATCAAAGAAATATTTCTTAATGCATTCAACTTGTAAGTACCTAATGAAACCCAACCCATCATGGAGTAGTTGTCCAACATTGTGGACCAGGTACAAAATGAGGACCTAGAAACTAATGTCAAATTATTAGAATGGTCATAAAAGAATTTTTAGATGAAATTAAATGAGAAAATATCAAGTGAAATAGCACTTTCATAAGTTGAATTGGCAAAGAAAATTGAAAAAGTGAAGAAAGTACTTGAGAATGTATTCTCATTGTACACCAAGTTGTGTGATTACTCATATTTCATATAGGAAACAACCCAAAGGATACTGAGCTTGGAGCGAAATCTAAAGATTTCCAGCACTCAACTATCAAAAGATCTAGCTTAGAGTGAGAAGCATATTGTAACTACTCTTCACACACATAAAGAGTTAGTTGTATGGATAGTAGAAGAGGCCAAAATCAAGGCCAAATTGATGTAGATTCAATCTTCCATAACCCCACATTTGGAAGTACTCCATAGAGAACAAGCCTATGCTAAGAATGTTCTAAAGAAAGATCCTAATATTTCTACTTTAGAAGGACTTGTTCATCTTGTAGCAAAGACAACCATCCAGTAACCATCTAGCACAAGTCATTGGAAATAGCATTAAACAATTGGGATTCTTCTCTCAAGATGATTATGGAGGTAAATAATTTTTTTTTGGAAAAGTATTCTATTCATCCTTTTACCCTTTGACATAAGTGTCAAAGAGGGGGAGAAATAATAGAAGGGGGAGAGATAAAAAAGGGGAGATATTTGCAGATTGCATTATGTGCATTATGTAAATAGAAAGGAGAATATATTTAAATTTTGAGCTTGTAATATAGAGTACAAGAATCAAAAATAGGACACAAATAGATATAGAGTATAGACAAGGCAAAGAGTATGAAATATATTAGCATGAGACAAATTCAACACATGAATTTTGATTATAAGAGCAGAAATGACACATCAACTAAGGGGGCATTAGAAATTTTTTAGGTATACAAAATTTTGAATAAGTTTTTGAAGTCCAATATATATGTCAAACAAAATATGTAATATACTCATAAAGATGAAATTTGTAATGTCTAGTTAAGTGTTTTTGCCACTTATGTCAAAAGGGAGATTATTAGTCTTAGAATGGTTTTGAAATTTGAGTGTCAACACACTTAACTAGTTCTTCAGTTGATGCCGAGTATAATACAAAAGTCGAGATACAATGTATGTTGAGCTAGAAAATTTAGTAGGTGCCAAGTGAACTTTAGGTACTGAGCAATCTTTAGGTTCCGAGCAAAGTTCAAGTGCTAAGCTAACTATCGATGCTTAGCCACTATAGATGTTGAGTGAAATAGAATTACTATAGGAGTCGAGTGAGCTAGCTTTCCTATATGTGCCAAGTATCAGTGACTGGTATGTGCCGAGTAACATAGAATGAACATATTCACAAACTTAGATGTAAATGATTTTTGGAGTTGACATAGGATGAATCTCAAAGGATCTTGAAGATAAGATTGAATCTTTCATATTACCTATGCAATCAGCATGTAGCTAATAAGAAAAATGGAGAAGGCATGCAACCAATAGGAAAAGTGCAAGAGTTGAGAGAGAAATAAAGATTTAATATTGATCATAGATTCATACCTAACCCTAAGTTTTTGAAATCCTTAAAAGGAGGACAAAACCGCATTGTATGTATGAATGAGAAAAGTGTATGGGTGAGCTTTAGAGAAATTTAGAGGGGAGTTTAAAAGACTTAGTGAAGAACAATGCAACATAGCAGAATCAAGTTGTTGAAGAATAGAGTATTAGAATCTAATAGAGTGGCATATTAGATCAAGCAAGGATTAGATCAGCAAGAGTAGAACAAGGATCTAGAATTAGCAATTGAAGATTGCAAAGCTATTAGGTCAAAGGCACTTTAATACTTTATAACAATTGTATTATGTATGGGAATCCTATGGACCTAGGTTGGCCTAGCAACCATTTGTAAATCCTTTAATAGGGCGGCGTTCCAAGTGAATGTACTAAAGTCTTTAACCAGACCTACTTTTAGTAGGGTAGTGAAATCCTTTTACTAGGTCACTTTTAACAGAGTGTAAAGTCTTTAATAGGACATGCCTTACATAGTGTAGACCATTATAATTGGTCAAACATTGTAACCTTAAATAGTTACACATTGCTACAATGATAATTTGTGGGTGTCATCCCCATCCTAGTTTTACCTTCTCATTCTTGGAGGGTTTCTGTGTTACCAAATTTATGTCTTATCTATTTTCATGCATGTCTTTACTTTTATATTCATTATTTAATTAGATGCATGTAAAATGGTTTTAGAATTTGACAAGGTGTGAAACTTAGTTATTCTAATTCACCCCTCCCCTTTCAGAAGTAAATCTTCCCACTTGTTATTTCCAACATGGGTACCATCATATTTGTATCAAAGAAGGTGATGAGTGGAAGACTATTTTAAGACAAAGGAAGGACTGTATGAGTGGTTACTCATGCCTTTTGGGCTAACCAATGCACTGAGCACTTTCATGAGGCTCATGAATGAGGCACTAAAGGAGTTTCTAGGTAAGTTTGTCATTATTTACCTAGACAATATATTGATCTTTAGCAAGACATTGGAGGAGCATTTGATTCATAGTCACAAGGTCTTTGATAAGTTGAGGAAGAAAAATTGTTGATAGACCTAAAAAAGTGTCATTTTGTAAAGAAAGAGTTTGTCTATGTAGGATTTGTAGTCTCAGGAGAAGGTTTAAAAATGGACCCAAAGAAAGTGAAGGCTATGCTCAAATGGCCTACTCCAAGGAGCACAATAGAGGTAAGATCTTTTCATGGACTAGATACATTTTATAGAAAGTTCATAAGAAGTATTAGTAGTATTTGTGGACCCTTGACTAAAACAATGAGATGAGATAGGAAAGAGTTTAAGTGGACTATAGGAGCAGATAAGAGTTTTAATCTAGTGAAACATAAAGTTACTAAGAAACTTGTTTTATCACTTCCTAATTTTAACAAGGTGTTTCAAGTAGACTATGATGCTAGTAGTACTGCAATAGGAGCTATTTTGAGTCAAGAAGGTAGACCTATTTCTTATTTTAGTGAGAAGTTGAATGATGCAAAAAGAAAATATTTTGTTTATGATCAAGAATTTTATGCTATAGTTAAAGCATTGAAGAAGTGGAGAGAACATCTTCTTCCCAAGGACTTTGTTTGTATACTAATCATCAAGCTTTGTAATATTTGAATAGTCAAGAAAAATTGAACCAAAGGCATTTAAAGTGGGTTGAGTTTTTGTAGAGTTATACATTTTTTTGAAATACAAGAGTTAGAAGTCAAACAAAGTTGCAGATGCTCTTAGTAGAAGACAACTTTTGTTGACAAAAATGCAGAAAGGAGTGGTTGGGTTCAAGGTACTTAGTACCTTGAATCTAGATGATCCTTATTTTGGCGAAGTGTGGAAGGCTTGTGCAGAACCGGTTACACTTGGTAGGAAAAAGTGGTTGGATTTTATGATCCAAGATAGTATATTGTTGAAAGGAAGCCAGTTGTGCTTTCCCAAAAGTTCAATGAGAGAGAACCCCATCAAGGGGAAGCATAGTGGAGGATTGGCTGGACATTTTGGTAGAGATAAAACTATAGCTTTGGTTCCTAAAACTTATTTTTGGCCATAGTTACAGCAAGATGTAACAAAGTTTGTACAAAGTTGCCAAGTATATTAGAGATAAAACTATAGCTTTGGTTCCTGAAACTTATTTTTGGCCATAGTTACAGCAAGATGTAACAAAGTTTGTACAAAGTTGCCAAGTATATTAGATGGCCAAAAGGAATGAAGAAGAATGTAGGGTTGTTTCAGCCATTACCTATACCAAACCAGTCATGGAAGGATGTTAGCATGGATTTTGTTCTCGTATTACTGAGGACACAGCATGGGCATGATTCCATTTTTGTGGTGGTTGATAGGTTTTCAAAGATGGCACATTTTATTCCTTGCAAGAAGACTAGTGATGTTGTTCATGTAGCAGAATTGTTTTTTAGAGAGGTGGTGAGATTAAATGGTCTACCAAAGAGTATAGTTTTAGATAGAGATATCAAATTTGTTGGGTATTTTTTTGCATACATTGTGGAAGAAGTTGAAGATAGATTTGAAGTTCATTTCATCACATTATCCATAGACCGATGGATAGATAGAAGCCATGAATCACAGTTTGGAAAACTTGTTGAGATGATTGGTTGGAGATAAACTAAAAAGATGGGATATGATTTTTCTATAGGTAGAATTTTCATATAATAATTCTTTTAATAGGAGTACTAGAAAATCACCATTCTAGATTGTATATGGGAGTAGTCCTAAACATTCTTTTGAATTGAGGTACTTAGATAAAAGAGAGATAAGTAGTGCTAAAGCAAAAGATTTTGCTGAACATTTGAAGAACATCCATGAGGAGGTAAGGAAGCACATCATAAAGATGAATACATAGTATAAGGCTAAGGAAGATGTGAAAATGAGATATAAGGAATTTAATATTGGAGATGAAGTATTGGTTTATTTGAGAAAGAAGCATTTTCCAGTGGGTACATATAATAAGTTGAAGATGAAGAAGTTTGGATAGTGCAAGATAGTGAAAAGGCATGATTTTGGAAATGAATACAAAGTGAAGTTGCCTATTGAATTGAATATTTTATCAATATTTTATATTTTATATTTGACAAAGTATTATGAAGGAGGTGATGGAGATGAAGTTGTAAAAGTGTAGTGGAGTATTCCAGTAGCTAGTTTGGCTACATAGGAGTTAGAGGAGATACTAGATTGTTGTATTGGAAAAAGTACCAGAATTAGAACCTATGAGGAATATCTAGTCAAATGGAAAGGGAATCCAATTGAGGATTCATCATGGCTACTAGAGGAGGAGGTTAACCATCCTGGTTTTCCTTTGAACACCTAAGATGTGACAGGGTCACTTCTCAAATTACCCTAGATGTCTGGTGCAGGAGCATCCTAGGTGTAAGGGAAATCTTGCATCACTCAAAATTATTTTATCTTTGGTCTTTTCTATTTTAATAAGGACTATTAGAAAGGGTGGTTACTATTTATGGGAACTTTTTATTTTTAGTAAGTTTATCATATGAGCTTGGAATGTTCTTGTTTTCTATAGGAAGGTTCATTTTAGAGATATAAACTTACCATAGAAATATCATTGCTCCATCTTAAGTACAAGAGAAGTTATTGCAAATTTTTGATGAAATAATTTGTAGAAAAATCTTTAGGATCACCATTGGAGGCCTTAGAGTGCTCAGATGAGGTTCAAAAACTTGATGAAAGGGTGCTAGTGTAGTTCTGAGCCTATAGATCACAAGCTGGCATTTTTGAAAAGTGGTTATAATAGTCAATCAGAGCAATGGTTCATGAGTTATGAACTTTCAAAGTTGGGCTACCTAAAACTTCTAAAATAATTGTCAAAGATGTATTTGACCAACTCTATATGTTTTGTTAGGGTTTGTTGGCCCTAGGTATTAAGTTTGTGAATCTAGAACCTTCCTGGGTGGCATAAAATTGCCTATTTAAGAAAGGCCCAAACATTATCTAGGACAATTCTGGGTGATAGTTAACAGCTTGTCTTAGAAATTAATGTATTGAAGGTGCCCATGTCAGTTAGCATATTGTACTTATGAATTCTATAATTTCACTTTTGCAGTGCATATACGAAGTCTATATTTTTTTCTCACATTTGCTCTTGTTTCTTTGTTCTATTATGAGTTTATGGTATTAAGGGGAACACCTTGCATTAATCCTCCATTGAACATAGGATTTTATGTGATGATAAGAGGATAAGCTTACATAGGTGTATCTCATAAAGAGATATTGTAGACATCATGTCCTTAATTAGAGTACAAACAACTGTTTCATCTACATGACAACCCAAATGAATATGCAAACTCTTGTGTTGTCAACAAGACAACTCATATAACTATGCGTATTCCTAGGTGTCTATATGATAATGTGTTTAACCTAGGCAAACTAAAGTAAAGTGTAATAATAATTATTTTTTTAGACTAACACTAAGGGAAGCTCTAGCAAGACTAATCCAAATTGGGGCCTGGGTTAGAAAGTCATTATTTAGGTCTAGGTTGGAAGTCCACTTTTGACGTATAAGAATAAATTTTCCCATTGTCTAGTTACCCATACAAAGAATCTTGGAGTAATCTTTTGGGTAGGAGAACTCAAAAGATATAAAGCCTTTTTCCATAGTCATTACTTCAACTTGACCTTTCAACTCCTATTTTTTTCTAACAAAAATCCTTACTAGATCAATATTGGATTAGGGGCCAATAAGTTTTCATACTAGGGTAGCATCCATACCTAGAATGCTATTGTCAATAATTTTAGTTGGAACTTCTAAGGCAAAAATCCCCTTATTCTTTCCAGATTTATCAATGATCTTAGGGAAAGAGGATTTACCTGATGGTTTGACTCAAAATAGATTGGTCCCTCCTCCTGATGTTCTTTGTAGTAGAATAGAAATAATCTTTTCTCAGCTACAAAGCACGCGGGTTCCCATCTTTTATTGCATCCCCCTTTCCCTCATCTTTGTCTTGCTTGAGACCCACAAACTGGTTTCCCTGCCCTAGCTTGGTAGTATTCCCACTCAAAATCATATTCAAAATTCCTCCTTGATCCACTCCACCATAGAGACAAATTTGGAGTCTTTTTATGAAGTATTGTAGATATGTTATTATGATGATATGCTACATTCATGACTGAGTTTGTCATTGATGTCAATATAGCAGTTTCTTGTGGTATCTGACAAAAGAATAGCGAAAAGATCAAGTTGGTATGGATGGCTCATTGAGTATTCTCATTAACTGATGTTATGAGAGATATGTCTAAGTATCTAGTATATTTATTTAACTTCAATGAAGAAATTATAAGTTTCAAAGAAGTTATGTAAGTTTGTTTGATGTTTGTTTTGAGATAGAGTTTATAGAGGCATGCTCTAGTAAACCTATTTTATCTCTTAGTAGAATTTTTATTCTAAAAATCAAGGTTGAGGATGTATAGAAGACATGTTGGTGATGAAATGGCTAAGTTTTCTCATTATAATATTTCTTGTATAGAAAGTTATTCAAGTTTCAAGGTAGAAGATTAATGTTACACTAAGTGTAATGTGTTCTTAATGTGGTCTTATAATGATTAATTAAGAAGGTCAAACAACTGACTTAGGGAATTATTTTATGGGCTCGATATAAATGAAGGACATTTTCCTTTATCATGATATATGTGTGGATGAGATAAAGAAATATTTGTAAGCAATGGAGAGAGAAAAATGCAAAGTTGAGCAGAGTAGAGCAGAAGTGAAGGAAACTTCATTGCTGAGGTTTTGCTTAGTGATCTAAGGTTTGATAGTTGGATCTAAGGATTGTAACCTAGTCCACAAGGTCTAATAGTGTTTAGTTTGGTTGATAGAAAAAAGGAAAGAACATAATAGTAAATTGCATGTTTTTGCAGTGGGCTCTTCTTTTATACATTGTACTACAACTCCTAATAGGGTTGGAATCTCCTAATAGGGATTCAAAGTCCCCTACTAGGGAATTTATGTAGTAAATGTTGTAATAGACTCCTAATAGGATCCATCTTCTAACAAGAAATACTTATATTAGTATATCAACTTGTGGTCATCATACCCACTGGGGTTCTCCCTCTGATCAAGGGTTTCCCTAGTTAACACATATAGTGTAATTTCCTATGTGCATCTTATTGTAGTTGCTATTTACTTTGGTTGAATGGTTAAGTTTTTTTAAAGAAGATTTATTTTCCCCCCTCCTCTCTTAGTTATCTTGGTGGACTATTGTTTTTTATAATTGTACTATCATAGGTTGAGCTAGCAACCAAAATTGATAGTGTGAAGAAGGTACTAAAGAACATTTTCTCTTTGTACACCAAATTGTGAAATTCAAATCTCTTCACACAATAAATAAGGAGCCACATACTGAGTTTAGAGAGTCATATATAGTCCTTTGGTATAACTCTACCAAAATCTGTAGCCCAAAGTAAGAAACATTTAAGGAACCTCCTAAATTCTCAAAGTCAGTTAGTCATGTTACATACAGATGAAGCAAACATTAAGGCCAAACTAATCAACATCCAATCTATCCTAACTCCACACATAGATATATTGTAGAATGAACTAGTATTTTTTGAAATAGTTATGAATAAAGATCCACATCTTTCTACTCACGAAGGCTTAGTCCACCTTGCTAATGAGCCAACCATCAAAATCAAATCATTAGAGGTAGCTTGTGACAAATGGGATGGTACTTTGAAAATAATGCTTGAGTTCCACAAAATATATTTGGAAAAATACATTCTAATTATATAACCCTTTGATGTAAGTGTTGAAAAGGGGGAGAAATAAGAAGTATGGGAGAAATAACCATACATATTGGTATAATATCAAAACTTACCTAGAAACTCCTTCAGTACCTCATGAAAGTGCTTGGTGCATTAGTTATCCCCAAAGGCATGACTAACCACTCATATAATCCTTCCCTTGTCTCAAAATAAATCTTCTATTCATTATCTTCTCTGATACAAATTTGATGGTACCCACTCTTCAGATCTATCTTTGTGAAATAATTAGCCTCACTCAAATAGTACATAATATCATCCATCAATGACAATGGAAATGTGTACTTGATTGTAATCTTGTTGATGGCATGAGAATATGTGTGCATTCTCCATTCTCCATTCTTCTTTGGTGCTAATATGGATGGTACAAAATATGAACATAGACTCTCTCGAATCAACCCCTTCTGCAACAACTCATGAACTTGTCTATTTAATTCTTCACTTTTTATTGGTGTCATTCTATGCAATACCTTATTTGGAAAACTATCTCCTAGAATCAAATCCATCTAGTGATTAATCTTCCTCATTTTGGCTAATCTATCAAGTACATTATCAAACACAATATCAAGAAAATATCCCAACTTATCTACAACTTCTGCAGGTACCTCCTCTACTTCTTCATTATTATCTTTTAGAATTATAGCAAAACACATATGCTTACACTTCATACCTTTGAAAAACTTTTTTCCATTAATAAAACATATTCTGGCAACGCTAGATACCTTCTCTTCTTTATTGTTTAATGACTTTAACTTATGTTTGACTCCATCCTTGGTTAGAGTGTACATATTTTCTTGCCCATCATGTACAACATGCCTATCAAACTACCATGACCTACCCAACAACATATGACATATGTAGGTATGATATCACAAAGTACCTCATCTTGGTAGCTTCTAATCTTGAACTTCACCGATTATTGCTTGTCTTAAATAACTGACCTTCACCCATTAAGATAACAGTCCACCTTCACCTTATCCTTATCATCTTTTGCATGGAAAGTTCTGATGAGAACTTGGTAGAACTCTTTGGTATACTCTTGAATAGATTTGTGCTCTTTCTTCAACCCTCTCATTTTCTTCAAAAAATCAAGCTCATAATCCATGGGAATGAATTGTCTCTTTAGTTTAGCTATCACCTGATCCCATTTGGTGATTTTGTCCTTTCCCTTTCTATTTTGCTCCAACTGAACCTCTTGCCACTAGATCTTTGCATGTCCATTTAGCTTCTTCTTCACAGACCTGACCCTATTAGGATCCTCAATATCTTTATACTCAAAGTACTCCTCTAGTTCATTGATCCAATTGATTAGCTCCTTTGGGTTAAAATTTCATAAATATGGGAGATGTCCTTAAAAAGCTTTTCTTCCTCTTGATTTAGAACTACCTCTACTTTGGCATTTTTTTCTTCTTTATCCTCATCCTCACTTTCATCTCTTATGACAAGATTAATTCCTCTATGAATTTATTCTTTGAATTCTTGCATTTGTCATTGGAGAGCTCTTACAGCTTTAGGTGTAACACTTATACCTCTTCTACCATGCTCTCTTTGTGGAGATATTTTTTGTGCACTTTCATTGAAACCCTAGTGCAAACTACCACTTAATCAATTATATGTCTATATGCTTAGCCAAAATAATGGTTTTGGTGCAAACTACCTCATAGTTGGTGATCTATCCACACACTCAAGAACTCTAGCTCTAATACCACTTGATGAAGGGTGTTCCCCTTAATACCATAACCACATAATAGAAATAAAGAAACAATAGCAAATTTGAGAACAAAACATGGACTTTTTATTATCGCCACAAATATGAAATTACAAAATTCACAAGAACAATATGATAACCCACTGGGTACCTTCATTAGAGTAATCTACAAGACTAAGCTGTAAAGTACCACCCAGAGCTTTCCTAGAAAATGTTCAAACCTTTCTAAAATAGAAATTTTTATGCCAACCAAGAAGGTTCTAGACATTCAAACTTAATAACTAGGGCTAAGAGACCTTAACAAATATACATAGAGTTAGAATAATATATCTTCAACATTTATTTTAAAAGTTTTAGGTATCCCAACTTTGGAAGGCCATAACTCTCAAACCATTTCTCTGATTGGTTATTATAACCACTTATTCGAAATGCCACCTAATGATCTATAGGCTCAAAATTGTGCTAGCACTCTTCCATGGAATTTATGGACCTCATCCTAGTACTCTAAAGCCTCTAATGGTGAGCCTAAAGATTTTTCTCCAAAAATTTCCACCAAAAATCCGCAATAACTTCTTTGATACTTAACTTGGAGCAATGAGATTTTTATGGAGGGTTTATAATTCTAAAATAAACCTTCATGTAGAAAATCAAAACATTTCAAGCTTGTACGAAAAACTTACTAAAAATAGAAAGTTCCTAGAAATAGTAACTCCCATGTCTACTAGTCCTTATTAAAATAGGAAAGGCTGAAAATAAAAATATTTTTGGGTGATACAAGATTGCTCTTACACCCAAGATTCTCCTACATCAAAAGGAAATATTTGCAACTTTGAGGAAAGATCTTGAAGATGGAAGTCTAAAAATTGGGAAAGGTTATTGATAATCAAAAGATTGAAATGCAACTTCTCCTACATCAAATGGATGGAGCAAGAGATGAGTTGAAGTGCTCATTGAAAAAGGGAAAGATATTACTATACAAGAAGATGACACACGATACAAAGTAATTGACATAACCAGATTATTTGAAAATGGAAACTCAAGTGAGTTTTATGTGGTTGTTGCAGATATGATGGAAAAGAATGGAACCCTATTTGAAGAGGTCAAAAATCTTAAGATAGAGCAAGAAGTCAAATTAGTATTGCCATGGAAGTGATTGAATAGAAAAAGAAGGCTAAGGAAGACAAACTCATGATTGAAGGTGACAAAAGAATCCTGACCAATAGAATAGAATAGAAGACATCAAAGTTACAAATGAAATTGCTAACATGTAATTGGAGATAATGAATCAATTGATGTTGAACAATCATGAATGGAATGGAAAATATATTGAAATCAGTACACTAAAGTTGAAAAATGAACAATTGAGGAATGAACTAACACAAGAAAAGGAATTTGTAGAAAGTTTCAACAGACCTAGTGTTCAACAATCAAATAATTTGAGAAAATGATGAGATCTCCTAGGTCAAACAATAATTTTGTTGGTTTAGGTTACACAATTACTAAGAAAGGAGAATTATCTAAAAGTGGCAAAAAAATAAACAACAAAGGTATGAACTACAAACCTACTTGTCATAATTGTAGAAAGTTGGGTCATATTGCAAATGGTTGTGGGAGCAACAATATAAATCAAACTCCTAAGAATAAGTTCAAGGCTCACTACCTTAAGTGTAATGAGCATAGACATTAAGAACATGAATGCAAGACTAAGAATTCAAGAACACAAAGATTTGAAGGATATTGCTATAATTTTTAAAAGTATGGACATAAATCATATGAATGCATGTCTAATGCCAAGTGGATGTCAAATAAGAAGACAAAGAGACAAAAAAAATGGAAAATCCTACAATTGGAATTACAATAGAAGGTATAGTTGTCCCTATTGTCAAGAGTATGGACATAGTCCTAAGAATTACCTTAGAACACATTTCATAAGTAACTATAGTATATGGTTGTATCAAACTAAATATTTTAGTTGTTTACAAACTAATCACATTAGCAAATATTGTCCAACAAGTTCAAAGGCACCAAGAAGTGAATTCAATAGAGGAAAAGAAAAGGTTGATGTTGAGAAAGTTAAAATGAAAATGAACAAGACATGGAAGAAAAATGAAGATTGTAGTACATCAAGTTTATATGAGATCACTTCATCTAATGGATCAGGTGATCACATCAGCCCCAATTAAGCAATAAAGAGGTATGTGTGGGACTAATATTTCAAAAATTTATTATACATCAGTTCCAAAGATTCAATTTATGAAAATATCATATATGCGCAAATTAAGATGCAATGAAATGATTAAATCCTTGATGAAATCTATAAGTTTTATTATGTTTCATTCTTCTGTCGAGTGAAAATGAAATTTTAGTTAATGCCAAGCTATCAAGGATGATAGTACTAGCCAAGCTCCATTTGGATGTTGAGTCTAGTAGGAACTATGTATAATTTGAGTGAATTAAAAATTTCTATGATCATAGAGCTTATAGCTATATACGTATTGAACATTTATTGTCAAGTTTTAAGGGTTAGATAGTCAATTTTTGATGCATTTGCACTCATTTGAAATCAAAGAGAGCATGAAGAGAATAAGGTGAATTGAGGAGAAAGATTCAAGGATTTGTGTATTGGAATAAATTTCTTATCACCACCAATCATCATATTCACAAGGTATTTATCATGTGCTGAGCTATATTGTCTAAATTTTTGCAAACCCTAAATAACTAAAATGGCACCTAGCTCTTTTGCTACCAATGTTAAAGAAGGAAAACAAGTTTTGAATGTTCAATTAATAATAAGTAATGAGGTTAGAAAACCATCCTTTTGAGCTATTCCTAAGATAACATATAAGGGAGATCCCTGTGGTGTGTTATCGATGATGCCACTACATGTTTTGACAATACAAGATGTTAGATTTTGCTACATTTATAAAGTTGGAAGTATTGGAGATATGGAAATCAAATACTTATATGGAAAACTATGTAAAAATGGAGTGTTGAAGGAGGAGAACAAAATCATAGAAAGTAAAAGGTTAACTTGCTCCCTTGATTCCCAAATGTATTCAAAATGAAATTGATTAAGATAGTGCTTAGCAAAATACATGATAACTCTTAGAAATAGATAATGTTGAGAAGGGTGGTGAATCAATATTCTAAAATATTTAACCAACAACTCTATATTATTAATTACTTTATAAATTACATATGAAAGTAAACTAATAATTTTGAATAGTAAATATAACCATGCATATAGATAACTCATAGCACAATTATATGTTAACTAGGGAAAACTTGGCTAAGGGAGAACCTAGTGGGGATGATAGCCACTAAATGATTCACTCAACAATAAGATCTTATTAAGGATATTGACACTTTTAATAGTCTATGAAGTACAAATAGTCTCTCAAGTCCTTGTTAGGAGACTACGCTACATTATTAGAAGACTCAATCCTATTAGGAGTTGCATATAACCTATTAGAAGTTGATAGAACAAATACAATATGTACAACAAGAGCTCACTACCCTAACATACAATTATACAATTTAGTTCTTCAAAAGAATCGATATACATACAATAATGGTTGTCTATTGTACTTCACACTTGTTTTGATCATACACTATAATTTGCATCACATAAGGCTCACATAATAGTTTTCATAACTTCAACAACATCTCACATCTTCTCAATAACTGTGCAATATAAGATCTTTACTTATACCTTGCACATTCAAAAATTAAGTTACATAGTCATCTTTCATGTCCTTACACATTTTAAATAATATAAAATAACTTATGTATTATTATCCACATATTTGGCTCGTCATGACTTCGTAATTATTTTGTAACAAAAATAATTTCTCAAGTCGTATAACTCTATTTATTGATATGCTCTTATAAATATGCACACTCGTATTTTAACCATAATTTGTGTTGCACTATCTGTACACATAGACTAGCATGTATCATCATGATAGTGTCATGAAGTCTCACTTAACTATGCATAAGCTAAATCTCAAGGAGTTTTTCATATAGTTAAGATATGTTCCCTATACTACTACAAACTGTCTAACACTGAGACAATTTTCTATCTATAAATGCAAAAATGAAATGCTAAATGTATGTTCCCATAAATGAAAACCATAAATATATCTATCTAACTATATTTCCAACAATCTCCCCATTTGGTATTGATGGAAATTTTTGATAAATTGGCTATGTCCCAAAATGATGCCATACATAATGAAAATACATAAAAGTAACTACAAAACTTACCTTCAAAACATAACAATTTTATTCATGTTTTGATAGATCATTACATTTTTTATCACTCCTTTACATTGATAGATGCATAATCTTCCCCTTATGTTTAAATTTATACAATTTTCTCTAAATAATACTTCCCCTTTGACATCAATGACAAAGGTGTCAAAAACTAGATATCACAAAACTTGTTGCTTGTTGATGATCAGTTCATCATTATAAATATAAAATCTACAAAATCAATCTTCACCCTATCTATGTCCTTCATAAAGTTGTCTTTGACTATATCTTATATACTGATGAGTGCGTAAAGTGCATAAGATGCCACTCTAAATATGCTCAAGTCAATATAGACAAATTTATCATAGGAATTTTTTTGTATAAGACATTCCTCCAACTGCCTCTACAAAGTGATAACTTTTGGTAAAAAATATTATATGAGGATAGAGAATCTCCTTAGTACCTTCTCCTTATCAAACTCAATGCTTTTGATAGCATTATGGATCTTCTCAATGTCATTTTAGAATCTTCACTTATGACCTTTGGTTGTTGTAATCATGTAGTTAGTATCTAAAAATTACTCAAATGGCTTTTGATCTTTTCACCAAAATATGATAAGTAATTGCATATTTTTCATAAAACTTCTTACCTTCATCAATACAGTGTCTCAGTTCCTTGATGTTTCTATAAAGTTCCTTTAGATCATTGTGCACATTGGTGTAAATTGTGTTAAATAGAGTTGTGTCATGAGTAACTTGAGCTTGCAAATGTCTTCACCAACTCTTTTTACTTAACCCAAAAATTTAGATTTTCTACAACTATGGAAATAGTCTTCTATATCCACTCGAAGACTTCAGCAAGATTCTTCTCCAAAGACTTTATAGATTTATTTTTCTCAAACAATTTTCTCAAGGTGCCTATTAGCCCTTTCTAATCTTGATCATCAGATCGAATAAGTACTGCTACTGATGTTCCAACTACTGATGCTACTAAAGTTATAACAACCTTTATCTTCTTTTCCTCTTCTTTCTTCCTCTTCTCTTCTTCTTCTTTCTTCTTTTTTTCTTCTAATCTATTTTTCTCCTCTTTTCTTCTTTCCTTTTCTTTTCCTCTTCTTCTTTTCTCTTCTTCTCCTCTTCTTATTTATTCTTCTTCTCCGCTTCTTCTATCTTTTTCTTTTGTTCATCTTCTCTTCATTTCTTTTATTTTGTTTCTTTTCTTTTCTTTTCTTCTACTTCATATTTCCTCTTTTCTTGTTCTTCATTCTTCTTATCTTCTTCCACATCATCTAAGCTACTATATATAGTGATATTACCAACTATAGATTGGGCAAATGCCACAAATGGATTTTCTTTGGTATCTACTATTATGTGCATACTATCCACTTACATGGATCCAATAATAATGTGAGGTGGTAAAAGTGTCGGTTGTGTCTCCTCTTCATCTTCTTCTTCTTGTATATATATTTAACTATGAGCTTTGGTTTGCGCACTCACCTTAGGTATCGAGGACATATATTTTACTATAGCCTCCTCTATTTCTTCCCTAACTTCCTCATAGTTGTCTCCTATCAGAAGAATTACTCTTCTTTTGTTCTTCATCGAGGGCTCAAATTCAAAACTCTATCTGACACTTCTTTTGATTCAACATCACATAACTTATTTTTTGATGTGATCCTCATGTTTAGATCTTCTTCTAATACTCTTTTCTTCCTATTAACCAACCTAATGTATAGGTCTTTAGGAATCTTATTCTGTATACTCTCAAACCTTTTATTTTTCAAAATTATGTTTCTTATAACAACATTCTCTAACTATCTTTTATCCATACTACTATACATACTTTAATATTTATTTAATTGAACAAAAATTTCATCATTTATAATCTACATATTTAGATTTTCTACCTTTGGTTTCCATGCTTTCTTTTCTTCTACTTTCCTTGCTTTCTACACATCTTGTTCAATAGGTTTATCTTGAACATCATCCTCTAAAATCTTGAAAATCCTTATTTAGATGGTATTTCTCCTCTTTCCTAGTCCACTGGTAATCTTCTTGACCATTTTATTAGCTTATGGTGCAAGTTCTTGCTTAATATTTACCAATCTATGATATTTCCTCTACATAGTAGGTACTTTGACCACTGGTTGTCTCCTTCTTTGTTCATATCTATCTCTTACTGGTTGCACTTTGCAACTACTACATAAGGTGCAATTGGAGTTTTCACACAAGATTGTGCCACTATTGCTCCTTATAAAGGAGTTGCTATCAACACTTCAATTTGGCCACTATCCTTCATCTCCAACATAATTATTTTAATCTCATTAAACTCTTCCCTTGTCATGCCATATTCCTTGAGAATGGAATCTATCTCCTTTTCAACCTTTTCCTTTCATTCTTTGCCATATATTTCAGACTAAACTATTCTTGATCTCTCCTTAAAGGTTTCCCATCTAGGGCACTCTATGTCCTGCTCAGATTCAAGTATGGTCTGCACATACCCATCTATTAGCTTTACACTCATCCCATATCCCATAGGTTCAATGAGTTTCACTCTAGGAATAATTGCTTCCATGCAAGCATAGTCTATTTCCACCATGAAGCATAAATCATCATTGTATTTTTTCCCGATAGAAGGAGGTATCCTATACCTTAGCTTCATATTTGGTTGGAAACTCTTCATCATTTTGTCTATGTCATTATCTGACATTCTCAGGCTTTGAGCTATAGCACCGAGTCACTAATTTCATTGTGCACTCATTACTATCCCAATTTATCAATCCAAGAAACTTTCTTGAAGCACAAAACAATATATGAGTCAATAGAGACTCAAATTTGAATACTACATGCTTAGTTTTCTTAATCTTTTCAATGTTGTCCAATAGTTACAATATGATAATCTCACATAGATTAACCTATCATCCTTCAACTTCCATCACATATACTACATGAAGAATTCTAGTTGGTACTAAGTTAACCCTTGAGCAATGGTTTAACTTGTACCCTAATATCTTTGTTAACAATTTTACTCCCTTATCTTGAATAGGATCAACTTTCATTTTCCTTCCATCAAACTTTATCTTTAGGTTTGTCTCAACCATTTTCCTCACATTCTTCTCATTAATTAGATTATAAACTTTATTTCTTAATCCCATGACCTTGTAAATAAGGTCACTTTCAATGATAGCATGCACATCACCTAACCAAAATATATTATCATGTACCCTAATCAATATGATTTGAGTCCATTCATGGTTGTCAAATTCTATATAAAAAATATATACTTCACTAAATTCAATTCCTCCAGGTGTTCATATTTAGATTTTAGGAATAAATCATTATTACACATATCACCAAATCTTTTTGAATCTCATCATCACTGATGCTCTGAATATTATATTGCATATAACTTTTGATATCTACTATGTACAATACATTTTCTAGAACTTGTGAAAATCTGTCCAAAGGATCATCCAATAAATAAACAAATGGGTGCTTCTTAAACTCATACCTCAGTCTATCACAAACATCATACACTCTATGACTAACCATTGCTCTATAATCTATAAATAATATAATAAATCGGATTCAATATTTTGTAAACTACCCCAAATTCATGATATAGGGCTTTTGCAAGTTTTAGCTTCTCAAACTTTGCTTCAAAAATCAATTCACTCAAGAAGCTTCACATGAACAAATGGTACACTCAATCTTTCTTAGAATCCTTAAATCATTTCAAATCACACTACACATTAAATACATATCTACCATAGATTCAAATACACTTCTCTATAAACTAGTAAACTTGATTTCTCAATTTCTTCTTACTGCAATCATATCAAGACTTGTGCGCTTGCCTATAGCTTCTTCTCTATGTCTTCTATCTACTTATAACTATGCAACCTCTAATTCACTCTCTAACATTGGTACTAACTAACTAATGCTTTGTCTCTACTAGAACTATTTATGTTAGGTAGGATGAGCTACAAACAATCTATGACTTCAAATTTCTATTAGATGCATCAAAGTACTATTCTTCCAATACTGTATGTGAACTCTCTAGATTACAAGATTTCACAAATGCTTCCATGAACTCATCAAAATGTTCCTTAATTGCTTCTTTCTAACTATTATCACTTTCATTCTCATTCCTTCTTATATCTCTATTTTTGTTCCTTCTATGATTAAGATTCCTATTAAAGTTCCTTAAGTCCATTCTATAGAATCTTGTTGTGTGTCCAAATTTATTTCATAATTAACATATAGGTATATTCCTCCTCTGATTTATTCCATTTTTATTCATAGGTGCTTTGCAATTCCTTGCAATGTATCTAGGGTTGTTACACTTGCAACACATGAAATGGTTCTTCTCTCCATTAGATGCCTCTCTATCATTATATCTATTTTATGATACTCATCTTTCATTACTTGTAGGGTTAATATTCCTAGAAATTATATTATTTGCATTATTAACATCAGACCTAGGTTTCTTACATTCTACTTCCTTATGTCCATAACCATGATAATTATAATAATACAAATTTGTAATGGGTTTAAAAAACATACCTATTAAATCTCTTTTCATGTCTCTAACCTCATTACAAATGAAGTATCTACCTCTAAATTCATAATTTACTTCCTTTGGTGGATCAATTTTCTTAGGTTCATCATGTTTGGTTGACAAATCAGTTAACTCAACTTCCTTTGATACTTTAATAGATGTGCTTGATTCTACCTTATGCAAATAAGATTCCTTAGGGGATTCAATAGTTAGATCTAGTTATCTTCTAATTTCAACTTTCCTAGTTGATTTCACTCAAATCAAATATCTTAGTCTTGTCTTGTCATAAGGCCTCTAATGAAATATCTGTTGATCTATCTTCTTGCTATTGGAATAAAGTTTCTCTAACAATTTATTTGCTTGTGTTAATTCTCCTTTCACAATAATTTCATCCTTTTCTATCTCAACATGTTCAATTTTGATAGTATCTAGTTCATATGAAGCTTGACTTATCTGGGATCTAAGATTTGCATTCTCAAATTTTAGTACTAATTCACTCATCCACTATTTTTCTTTAAACACAACTTAAGCTTATCTATTTTTAGTTCATGTTTCAAAATCTCATTCTCTTTCTATAAATCTCCTTCTTCATCATTTTCAATAGTCTATATAATTGGTTCCTTGGTAGATTTCAGATCATCAATCTCATGTTTTAGTTCTCTAATGTACACTTTTGAATCTTTGTATCTATCTTTCAACATATCTCTTTCTTTAGTAAGAAAATGAATCTTCTCAAGAGATTCTTCTAGATTTTTTTGTTAAATTGTTCCATATTCACTTGGATATTATTTAAGCTTCTAAGCCTCTTTAAAGTAATCATGATCTGATACCAATTGTTATAAATAGATAATACTTTGGGGGAGTTGGGTTAATCTTTATTCTACAAGATTTTGCCCACAATTTTATATTGTTAACTACTTTATAACTTGCATATGAAAGTAAACCATCAATTTTGAATAGTAAATATAACCATGCATATAGATAACTCATAAAACCATTATTTTTTAACTAGGGAAACCCTGGCCAAGGGAAAACCCCGATGGGGATTATATCCACTAGATGATTCACTAAATAATAGGACCCTATTAAGGAAATTGACCCTGTTAGGAGTCTATAAAGTACATAGAATGTCTCAAGTCCCTATTAGGAGACTATTCATTATTAGAAGCCACAAAACTATTAGGAGTTACCTCAACCCTATTAGGATTTTATAGAACAAATACAATGTATGCAAGAAGAACCCATTGCCTTAACATGCAATTATACAATTCAGTTCTTCACAAGAATAGATATACATACAATACTTGTTGTCTATTGTACTTCATAGTTGTTTTAATCATAAATCAAAATATAATCACATAAGGATTAGATAATAGTTCACATCACATCTACCACATCTTGCAACTTCTCAATAACTATACAATATAAGATCTTTACTCATAGCTTGCACATTCACAAATTACTACACAATCAGCTTTCATGTCTTCACATGTTTGACATAATATAAAACAAAATATGGATTATTATCCACATAGTTGTCTCATTATGAATTAATAATTATGTTTTACCCAAAATAATTCCTCAAGTTGGACAACTCTAATTATTGATATGCTTTATTCTATTCTATTAAATACCCACACTAGCTAGTATTTTATTCATAACTTGGACCGTACTATCTGTATACATCTGTGCAATTGGACACATCATCATGATGGTGCCATGAAGCTTGAATTAACTGTGCATAATTTAACTCTCAAAGATTCATCCATACATTTTAGATATGTTCCCTATACTATTGCAAACTGGCTAACACTTAGACAATTTTCTATCTCAATATGCATACATGAAAAGTTGAATGTATGTTGTGATAAATGACAACCATCAAGACATCTACATGACCATATTTCCAAAAATAACTCCATACATTTTGAAAATGGCCTGACCAATATCACAAAAAGGATCATTCATAGAGTAATAGGGTATTCTACCCTAGACATACCCAAGACCATGCAAAGTGATGCAAAAGATGTAATTGAGAAGAATATAGGGGCAATATGGAACAAAATAAGGATGACCATAGAAATAATTAATGATCCCTTAATTGCATTTTTAGTGAGGATAATTTATCATGAGTTCTTTCAATCTAGAAGATTCAATAGTGTACCATGTATAGCTATGGACTTAGACTACATGATAGTGAAGAAGGACCACTCTTATGACCTTGCCCAGTTGAAACTCTAGCAATTATCAAAAAATTTGGAGGCCATAAGAAAGACAAAGAGTGCTCAATGAAATTTTTTTTCACTACTAGTTTGTATATTCCTTTATGTGCTTGACACATTTCATTCATTTGGCAAAGTTTCTTGGAAGACCGATAGGTCTAATGCAATTTAGAATGGAGAAATCATAGAGAAACTAGGTGATAAATTTGAGTTAGTAATGATAGGTTATTTTGAGGACTTTAAGAAGTCTATGAAACATAGAGTAAGTATTCTAGTATCACTATTGTATAAATATTATGATGATTTTTTTTCTAGTTAATGCTCATTATACATATGTACAAGTAGCTATTCCAAGGGTTAGATGGATTAGACCATTACCTTATGAAATTAATGCAGATGAGGAATCTTCATCCATCATTCCTTTTCTAGTAGAAGAAATAGAAATGAGTGCAATCTCATGTGGTAGTTATGAGGAGTCTAAATCAAGAATCATAATAGATTTGAAGACAACTTTTATGGTGAGAAAGAAGAACAAGCTTGTCAAGTAGCTTAAGAAAAGATTTGGTGAAGGGAGCGAAGAAGAAGAAGAAGAAGAATATGATGAAGATGATGAAGAAGATCAACCATTACAAACCTCTCTTGCACTCACACAAGGTTGAGGTGAGGACCAAGAAGAAGTAGAACATGATGAAGGTTTCAAGGAAGAAGAAGCTAAGGAAGCACCAAATCCTATAGAAAAGAAGAAGAGGAAAGCTAAGAACCTAGCAGTATGTAAATTAAAGAAAGTTGTGAAACCTATACAATAGAATCCTACAATACCTATTACCATGACTAGCACAAAGGGAAAGTACAATGAAGAGACACCAAGTTGAGAACCCAAAAGGACAAAATATAATTAATGGTACTAAGGAGGATTATCATAAGAAGAATAAGAGGAGAAATTATGTAGCTCTAGCCAAATCAGATGACTATAGTCAATTCCAAGTGGTAAGTCATAGTCCCTCTTTTACCCAGACAACTTGTGTGACAATATAAAAAATACTGCATATTTATCCAGGTTCATAAATGTTGAGTTTGAAAAACTTGAGAAGTTAGATAAAAATAAGGTGGAAGAATCTATATATGAGATGATGGCTAAATTTAAGACCACTCCTATTGATATTTCCAATTTATTACCTAAAATTCTATATCATAGAGTTGAGAAGAAGTGGCAATATAGTTTAACAACTGAGAGATAGATAAGGGAGACTACTCTAGCTAAAGTAATCATGTTATGCCCTTAATATTGGTGTATATAGGGTTATGAATAGTCAAATTTTGGCTATCTCTATCCTTAATTAAGTCCTATTATTATTATTATTATTATTTAGGTAGGTAAGTAATCCTAGGTGTTATGTAGTGTTGTGTCTATTCAACCTAACCATAATTAGGTATATATAGGAGGTTGTCAGTCTTATTTCAACATCATATTGTGAAGTGTGGTCTCATTGGAGATATTTGAAGGTTTCCCCCATGAAGTGGCCTATCACTTTCAATTGTTATCAAATATTTATATAATATTTCATATTATTTCTTCTATTGTGCAATTTATTTCATTACAAGTGTTATCAAAGCATGATCTTGGCACCATAGACGCAAGATTTTTTCTCAACAATGGGTCAATTTTGAGAAGAGCATAACTTTTAGGTTTTAGCAAAAAATTTCAAATATTTTTGAATTGTTTTTGAAGACCATAATAGATAATCTATAATCCAAAATTTAGAAGAATTAGAGCAAATTAGAGAAAATTATTACAGAATTACTATTTCTACACAATTTATTGAGTTCTTCATAGCTCTCACATCTTGTTAGATTGGAGTATAACTTGTATTGGGGTTTTGAATACATAGTAGAGGAGCCTAAATTTAAAAACTTGGAGAAAAAAAAGCAAGATATTGCTAAATTAGAAAAATTCTCTGTCAAGGAAGAAATTTTGCTAATTTTATTTTTTGCTTCTCTCCAAATAAAGATATCTTGGACCTAGTAAGTTGTAGTAAAAAATAAATAAATAAATTAGAGAATTTACATTTCATTTGTATGATTTATTCAAAAAATATTAGTTTCCATCATGATGGGGCCTTCAACAAAATGCAAAAAGAATGCTACCGCACTAGGGAAATCCTCTGATCAAGATTGGGAAGCAACAGAGGATAGTAATCCTAATGAGGAATTTAGTATGTTCTAGGAAGTGGTTAAGAGGGAAATGTGTGATCTATGAGGAGGTATATCATATATAAAAATCATGTAAGCACCTATATGAATGAAAAAAGGAAGGAGCTCTCAAGAAATCAAGGTGAAACCTTCAATTTGACTAATAATGACAAAAAATTTATCAATCCTATGGGATATAGGAAGTTTTTTTCCAAAGGTGGATATGCATAAATTCGAAGGCAAGGATCCTCTAACATGGATAAATCAAACGAAGATTTTATTTTGAAGTACATCAAATCCCATATGGATAAAAGTTCACAATGGCTTCCTTATATCTAGAAGCATATCGATTCATTTGGTATCATTAGCTTTGTACTCACAAGAGGAAAAAGGGTATCACTATATCATGGTCAATTTTTACAGAAGAACTCCAAGCACTATAGCAATAGTGTACATAATCATCTTTAGCCAAATTGCTAAGATTCAAAAAATAGGATCAGTTAAGGATTATATTCAAAAAAATTCAAAATCTATCATTAAGAGTGGATAAAATTGCAAAGGAGAACTTGAATGATTTATTTTTGGGTGGTCTCAAGGATCACATTCAACATGAGGTACACATGTTTTGTCTTAGCTCAATAAATGAGTCATTTATAATGCAAGGTAAAGGAGAAGCTCTTGATTATTAGAAAGTAAGGCGCTAATGTAACAAAAGAAAAAGGATATTTAGCACCTTCTCTTCCTCAAACTACTATGTTTACTCCACAAAAAATTGAGGAGAAAAGAGAAAAATGGTTGTGTTTGAATTGTGATATCAAATATAGTCGAGAACATAAATGTAGTGAAAAGAAATTGTTCTCTATTAAAGTTCCAAGTGAGGAAGAATAGGATGAGCCTATATCAAAGGAGGATAGGGAGTCAGGTGAGGAATCACACGATTCTCAACCAATCATTTCTTGTCATGCACTTTCAGGTTTTAATGCACCACAAACTCTCAAGGTAGTCATTTTCTTAAAGGAGCTAGAAGTAATAGTGTTGATCAACTTAGGTAGTACTCATTATTTCATCAATAAAAAGTTGGTAACTCTTTTAATTTTTTTTATATATCTAGCCCCAAAGTTTCAAGTGTTGATTGCAGATAGGGGCATAGTTAGTTGTTTATGGAAGTGTCATAGCATCTAATTATCCATGGAAGATTATCAACTTGATACCCCAATGTATGTGTTATCCATGGGTGTAGTGGATATGGTTTTTGGAGTACAATGACTTACTACATTGGGAACAATCAAGATGAATTGTTAAGAACTATTCATGTGATTTCAATCAAAAGGAAAGGTAGTGGAGCTATGGGGATTGAAGGGAAAATCACCATAGATGGTAAGCACTCATCAAATGAAAAAGTTTCTTAAGAAAGGTTCTAATGGATTTGAGGCCCAACTATGTTCATTAGAAGTCTCTCAATCTAATCCTCTTACTCATCTAGATTTACAAGCAATAATGGATCATCATTGAATGATTCTTGGAGATATGCCTAAAGGACTTCCTCATAAAAGGGATCATGACCATGCCATATAACTAGTTCCAGGAAGCTAGCCACCAAACATTAGGCCTTATAGGTACCCACATCTACCAAAAAGTGAGATATAATTTTTTTTTGAGGAAATGCTAGAGGCAGGAATTATCAAGCATAGCCAAAATGCTTACTCCTCACCTATTGTGATGGTGTGTAAGAATGATGAAAATTGGCTAATGTGTCTAGATTATAGAATGCTCAACAAGTTCATCATTAAAGATAAGTTTTCTATTCTAGACATTGATGATATTCTAGATGAATTAAATGGAGCTATGTATTTTGCCAAATTAGATCTTAGATCAAGTTATCACCAAATTTGGATTAAGGAGGAACATATTTGTAAGACAACATTTTGAACACCAAATTTGGATTAAGGAGGAAGATATTTGTAAGACAATATTTCAAACTCATGAGGGTCATTATGAATTTTTTGTGATGCCATTCGGTCTTACCAATACACAATCTACATTCCAAAGTTTGATGAATTCCATTTTTAAGAATTTTTTGAGAATTTTTAAGTTAGTTTTTTTTTATGATATATTAATTTATAGAAAGACTTGGGAAGAAAATTTGTAGCATGTAGATCAAGAATTACAATTATTCAAAGATCATTAACTCTATACTAAGCCACCCAATTATACTTTTGGTCTTAAGGAGGTGGAGCATTTGGGATACACAGTTTCACATGATGGAGTAAAGGTGGACCCTAACAAAATTAAGGTTATCATGGAATGGCCTATTCTAAAAACTATTAAGAAGCTGAGGGGTTTCTTGGGATTGACAGGATAGTATAGAAGATTTGTGAAGGATTATGGTCATATAGCAACACCCCTTACCACTCAATTGAAGGACTCTTTTCATTGGATTAAATTTAATAATGTGTCATTTGAGAAATTAAAGAAGGATATGTGTACAACTTGAGTGCTTGTCACTTCAAACTTCACCAAGGAATTCATTGTGGAATGTGATGCTTCCAGAAATGGGATAGGAGCAATTCTCATGCAAGAAGGTTGACCAATTTCTTTTGAGGGTCATCAATTAAAAGGTAAAAATTAACTCAAACAATTACAAGAAGGAAATGATAGCAATCCTTCATGGAGTTAAAAAATGGAGGCCTTATTTAATGAGTTGAAACTTCAAAGTTAAGATGGATCATGATAGCCTAAAATATTTTAGAAGAGAAACAAGAATGGGTCACTAAGATGCTAGGATATGACTTTGAAATTGTATATAAGGAAGGGAGGGAAAATATTCTGGCTGATGCACTTTCTAGGAAGGATTAAAAAGATGAAGCCTTATTGTGTGCCATTTCTATATTATAAGAAAATTGGGTGGTAGAAGCCAAAGAAGAGTGGAAAAATGATGTTCCAACAAGTAATCTCATCCAACAAATAAAAAGTGACCCCAGTATTTTAGATAAGTTTGACTAATGAGGGATATTCTTTGGTATAAAGAGTACTTGTATCTCTACAAGAATTCCACTCTTAAACACAAGACTCTCAAAGAACCACATGAGTCCCCATCTGGTGGTCATTTAGGATTTTTGAAGACATATCATTGGGTCAAGAAATTTTTTTTTGGGAATGGCTAAAAGGTGATGTTCAGAAATTTGTGGTTTAATGTTCGGTTTGTCAAAGAAATAAGGGGGAAAAATATTAAGGCACTAGGTCTCTTGCATCCTTTATTTATTCCTAGCCAATATTGGGAAGTGGTATCCATGGACTTTTGTTAGAAACAATAGTCCACCAAGATAACTGACGGGCAAGGGGGGTGGTGAATTAGTTATCCAATAATTAAAACATTTATCTTTCTTAAATAAACTTAAAATTTTAACCAAAGTAAACAACAACCATAGAAAGATGCACATAGAAAATTACACTAGATATGTTAACTAGAGAAATCCTTGACCAGAGGGAAAACCCCAGTGGGAACGATGCCCAAAAGATGATGTACTAATATAAATATTCCTTGTTAGAGGATGGAACCTATTAGGATTTTATTACAACATTTAGTACACGAGTCCCTATTAAGAGACTTTGAATCCCTGTTAAGAGATTCCAAGCTTGTTAGGAGTTGTAGAAGATAGAAATAGTCGGTATCCAAATAGCTTCTAGGGAAAACCCACTAAACCCAATGTCAAACTAGTCTCTCAACTAATCCTTGCACAATAATTGTGTATACTATATTGTAAATTTCTTTACTCTATCCTATCAACTGGACCTTTGCTTTATCCAAGCTTTCTCAAATACTTGTCCAACCTTGTAGAGCAAGTTTTGGGTGCTTGTTTCAAACCATACAATGCTTTCTTCAATCTGCATACTATGTCCTTATCATCTATCAAGGGACAACCTTTAGATTGTTCTATGTATACCTCTTCTTCAATTTCTCCATTCAAAAATGTTGACTTGATATCCATCTGATATAATTTGAATTTCTTATGTGTTGTATAGGCTAAGAATAACCTTCCTACTTCTATTCTTTCCATAGGAGCATAGGTCTCATCATAGTCTATTCCTTCTTGTTGTAACCTTTACATACCAATCTTGTTTTTTTCCTTACAACTTTTCCATGTTCATTCATCTTGTTTCTGAATACCCATTTAGTTCCTATTACATTCTTGTTTGCTGGTCTAAGGACCAATTCCCATGTCTTATTCTTTATTATTAGATCTAATTCCTCTTTCAAAGCCTATTTCCAATAGTTATATTTACATGCTTCATTTGAACTCTTAGGTTTAATTTGAGATATCATACATAGTTCTTCATTGATATTGCTTCTTGTCATCACACCTTTATCTCTACTTCTGATGATCTCTTTGGGTGGATGATTCTTTGTCATATTCTTTCCTGAAGCAAGAGTTGTTATCTCAACTCTTGGCTTTGTTAAATGTTTTGAGCTTTGTTCCTATCTAGGCTCTCCTTCATTCTAAAAATCATTGTTAGTCTCAAATAATACTTCATCATTCCTTGGTTTAATAACAACATTCTCATCATCCAAATTTTAATCAACTATTATTTCTTATATCCTAAATTTCTCATCAACTCTTTGCACTTTCCATAATAGTCTTAGTTCTTAGATTATAACATCTATAAGCCTTGATTTTCAATTAATAACCAAGAAACATACTTCCATCACTTCTAGCATCAAACTTACCAATATCACCATCTTTTTTGATATAATACTTACTGCCAAAAATTCTAAAATATTTAACTGTAGGTAAGTGATCAAACCATAGTTCATAAGAGGTTTTATTTGTGTCTTTCCTAACTTTCACTATGTTCATAGTGTAGACTATTGTATTCAAAGGTTCTCTCCAAAACATCTTGGATACATCATCCTTAGCTAACATGGCTCTTGTTGCTTTAGTTACTAACCTATTTCTTCTCTCTGCTATACAATTCTATTTAGGGTTTCTTAGAGCTAATAACTACCTTTTGATTCTATTAGCTTCACAAAAGCTATTAAACTCCTGTATCCGATCTTAAACATTTAATCTTCATACCTGATTCGTTATCAACTCTATTCTTTAATATCTTGTACTTATCAAATACCTCAAAATTTTCTTTAAAAATTGCAACCCACGTTATTCAGAAAAGTTATCAACTAAAATCATGAAATACCTTTCACCATAGAATCCTTTAGTCTTCATAGGAAAACTAAGATCTATATGTACAATCTCTAATTTTTTTGTAGTAGTAAACTTCTTGCTAGGAAAAGAAGTTCTTTTATGCTTTGTCAAAACACACTCCTTGCAAATTGTGTTAGCAGGCTTTACAATCTTAGGAAAATCTCTAATTAAAAATATACTCTTAGTCTTCACAATACTATCAAAAATTATATGAAAAAATCTCTCATGCCATAACCAACTATCATCTACCTTAGCAACCAAACATCTATCTCTCATTTCAGAAGGATTCAACTAAAATACATTACATCTAGATTTAGTTCCTATTCCAATTACCTTTCCATCATTGTCTCTGATCATGCATGTCTTATCTATGAATTGCAACTGATAACCTTTGTCCTCTAGTTGTCCAACACTCAAAAGATTGTGCTTCAAACCATAAACAAAATATACATCCTCAGTGTTAGTTTTACCATCAAGAGTTGTAGATCTAATACCTTTAACTTGGCATGCTACATTGTTTCCAACTCTAACAATGCCTCCATCATAACTTTTGAAGTTAACAATTTTTTTCATATCACCAGTCATATGATGCAAAAAACCATTGTCAATTATCCAATCAGATTTGTTAACAACCTGTGATATCAAAGCTATTTTCTCTAGACTTTCTTCTTTAATAGCTAGAAATCCAATTTCATCATCACTAAAACTTACTGCTTGTTCATCAAAATAATCTTCTTGATTTTCATATAAATATTCTTCATCTCTTCTAGGTTCAAAATTACCTCTATAATTTTGATGCAAGAGCATCATGGCCATCGTGTTATCCCACTAATTTTGTTGGTTGCTTTTGAGTTACAACAATTGACAAGTGATAGTAAATTTTCAATCATTATCAAGTTAACGTTATCACATGTTAACACTGGAATTGGCATGTTATCCCATTTCAATCAACACAAAAAGGAACATTTGGCACATGAAGGAACACTTGACACATACTGGATAACTCAGCACACACTATAGAAGTTTGCTGGTTTCTGGATCACCTCATTTTATGGTACATCTAGATTAGTGCTACATTATTTGGTACCATAGCTTAGTTGTTCCTGAGTGTGCAAAAGGATCTCTAAAGCATGAGTCAATTTTTACTAGGACCTTGGTTAAGTTAAGTTTATCAAAGAATGGATTTTAATTTTGGAAGTCCTAGCTAGTTGGTGATTTGGTGTAGGATTGTAGATCTGTAGATTTGGTCTGCACTTTCCAGGAGTCACCATTCATTCATTGTTTCTATGTGTGAAGATGGTTCATGGAAGGAGAGATGCGGATCTAGAATTATTTTACATGTTCAAGAAACTTGCAAATGGAGTAGAAGCTATTGAGTTAGCACAAAACCATGGAAGAAATCTTGTTGATGTTGAGAGTGATGAGTATGATTCTTTTTGGGATGATTTACACGAAATGATTGATGATCTAGAAAATCCTGAATTTATTTGGCATCTAAGGATTAGAAAGAAGGTTGTTTGGCTAGTTAAAGATATTATTAAGAGAAGAAAATAGATCATAGATGTGCAAGATGATATTGCTAAAATGGAGGAAGTATCTTTTGGTTTTCATGAGCAGATGGATAGATCTAACATGGAAATTGCAAAGCATCTTGTTGTGTGCAATGAGATTGTTGAAGAGGAGAATTTTACTTGTGTTGGTAAGGATTTGGATGTTGTTATTGGGGATGATGTTAATGTTGAAATGAATGTGATTGAAGACTTATTTGTTGCTATTATTGTTGATAAGGAGTTATATGTTCATTTTTTTATTGATCTGGATCTTGCCCATGATAAGAAGATGGATTTGGTTGTTGGTAATGTGGTTGAGGGTTTTAGAGATGTTATTGACATGGATTTACATGATGTTGTTGTTGAGATACTAAAGGATATGGAAGTTACTACTAATGTGGATTTTGATGATGTTGCTAAACTATATGTTGTTGGAGAACTAAATATATATACTATTGTTATGGATTTATATGTTGCGACTAATATAGATCTAAGTTCATATATTGTTGATGATCAAGTTTGTGATTTTTATGTTTTTGTTGATCAAATTTTCATGTATGAGGATATTTTTATGAATTATTATAATTATAAGTTGTAGCTGGAGTGTTATGATTTTTAGTTGAGTGAATATGTTGATTATTTGGATGAGATTCTGATTTTTGAATGGATAAAGCATAGATGGTTGATTTTAAAATTTGATCTCCTTTCTATGATGGAGTAGAAACCTTTGGTGAAGATTAAGCTGAGTGAAGAGATTTCATTCGAAAGAAAAATGTGGGAAAAACTTTCTATTTATCTAGGAAGTGAGGTCTTTTCTATTTACCCTAGTAGTCTGATGCAGGAGCATCCTGGCCATTAGATTATCCCACTGATTCTATTGGTTGTTTCCAAGTTACAACAATTGCTGAGTGCTAGTAAATTTTTAGTCATTATCAAGTTGAAGTTATCCCACATCATGTTAACACTGGGATTAGTGTGTTATCCCATTTCACTCTATAGTGTGTGATAAGTTTTGTAGTGTGTGCTGAGTTATCTAGTATGTGCCAAGTGTTCTTTCATGCGGTGAGGGTTCCTTCATGTGTCAAGTGAATCTATTGATGCTGAGAGTTAGAATTTTTGTTCATCCTTTTTTCAAGATTTTTTTTTCTAGTTCTAGTTTAAACCAACCTTATATGTAATTAATTCCATGATGGTTATTTAGTATTTTTTGAGAGCTAACTTGTGTCTTGGTTCTACATTTAATCTCAACCTTTGTTTATTTGGTAGTTTGTAATAGGTTGACTTGTGGTTGTTCGAGTATTTAAATGGGTCTTGGGTAGAGTCTCAGGCATTATTGTTCAAGCATGGGGATGTAGATATTTTTGGAGTTGTGACATCTTAGTATGGAATAGCTTGAAGATAGAAGTTTGCATTTGAGTCTAGAGATCTTTTCTTCTTTATAAGCATTCTTGTTTATAATGGCCATAACCAAAAAGACCATTCAACTAGGCATAAAGGATGTAAAATTCTTGATTCAAGTACATATGGAATATTGTCTTTCTAGATCTAAATCTAATTCCTCTTGTTCATTTTATGCTATGTGTTTGTTTTCTATTTTTTGGATCACATCATTTTGGGGTACATCTAGATTAGAGTTGCATCTACTTTTTCTCTCTTTTAGGAAACTTAAATGCATAATGAATATATTCATTACATGTCAAACATTTAGAGACTCTCTTACCATCCTTTTCTCTTCTTACTATAAGTCTTCAATTCTTCTATCCTCATGAGATCTACTATTGCCAGAAAAATCTCCTCCAGCACTTGTGCTCCTTGATAAACTAGGTCAAATATTCAAAGCACTAAAGGCTATTTTAGTTTTGGTGATTCTCTAGACTGTCTAAGCTCATTCTCAACTACTTCAAGTCTTCCAAGAAATGTCTCCTTTGTGAAATATTTGGTATAGATTATTAACAATTGTATCATTTGAACTATTGGCTTATATGGTGGTGTTAAGATCTTCAATATCTTCCATATAACCTCATCATCCACTTTGGCTCATCCTTGAGATCTGATACCTATAGTAATTTCTAATATTCTACCTACACATGTTCATATAGATTCATCTTCCATCATTTGAGTATCTTGAAATGCACAAATCCAACTTTGTAACCTTAATGTCTTAAAATGTTCATCTCATTCAAAGCTATTTTCCAAAGCTTTCCAAATCAAATGAAAGTAAAAAGTAAATTTACCTAGTTGTATTCAATTTTAGAAAGTGCAGGCAATAGTGCTTCTCTAGCTCTCATGTCAGACGTGAAAAGATCTCTTTCTTCCTTGGTACAAGTTTCCAATTTTTTTTAGCAATGATTTTCTTTGATGTTTTTGTCAAGATCCAGTATCCTAGACCCATACACAATCGAGGTATCTTTAGTTTCTCCTTCAAACTATCATAATTTATTCCATCAAACTTCAGGCTATCTTTCCTAAACATGCTTGTCATTGATCTCCCAAAGTGGTTAAACTTTATCTTCAAGGACCTAATGTACTGATACCAATTGTTAGAAACAATAGTCCACCAAGATAACTTGGGGGGTGAATCAGTTATCCAATAATTAAAACATTTATCTTCCTTAAATAAACTAAACCATTCAACCAAAGTAAACAACAACCATAACAAGATATACATAGACAATCACATTAGATATGTTAACTAGGGAAACCCTTGATCAAAAGGAAAACCCCAGTGGGAATGATGCCCACAAGAGAATGGAGCTTATTAGGAGTCTATTGCAACATTTAGTAAATATGTGTCCTTGTTAGGAGACTTTGAATCCCTATTAGGAGATTCCAACCCTATTAGGAGTTTTTCCAACTCTATTAAGAGTTGTAAAAGACAAAGGGACCCACTATCTAGACAATTTTTTGGGCAAGACTACTTAACTCACTATCTAACTAATCTCTCAACTATTCCATGTAGAATAATTGTGTGTAATATAATATAAACTTGTTTCCTCTATATTTTCAACTTGACCAATCACTATTAGACCTTCTAGACTAGGTCACGAACCTTAGATCCAAGTCTCAAATGTTGGATCACATAATAAAAACTCAACAATGAAGTTTCTTTCACTTTTTCTCTATTCTGCTTATCTTCGCATTCCACACTTGTGCTACTTATAATTCTCTACATACATTCATATTAGATAAAGGAAAATGTCCTTTCTTTATACCAAGTCCATAAAAAATTTCCCTGAGTCAAATGTTACACCTTCTCAATTAATTATTATAGGACCACATTAAGAACACATTACACTTAGTGATAACATTAATCTTCTACCTTGCAACTTGAATAACTTTCTATACAAATAAAATAATGATGAGAAAACTTAGCCACATCATCATCAACATGTCTTCTTAACATTTTTAACTTTGGCTTCTTATAATAATAAATCTGCTAAGAGATATAACAAGTTTACTAGAGCATGCCTTTGTAAACTCTATCTCAGAACTATCTTTACCAAAACTTGCATAACTTCTTCTAGACTTAATATATTATGCTTTTGAGGTTAGCTACATGTACTAGACACTTAGTAGTATCTCCATTTAACCTCACTATTGAAAATGCTTGACAATCTATTTGTACCAACTTGATCTTTCTATTGTTCTTCTTTTAGATACCACATAAAATTGTTATGTTGAAATCAATGACAAACAAAATCATGAATGTAAGATATCATCATGATAATGATGAAATCATGTTTCTACAATACTCCCCTATGAATATCATCACCATTCATGCTTCCAAAAACTTCATCATAGGGCTTCTAAAATCTAAATGTCACAATTTCATCCTAGTAGTAGTTGATCACCTCACTAAATATGCACATTTCATTGCATTAACACATCCTTCTACAACAAGTACAATGGAAAAAAATTTCTTGGAAAATATCCAAAAGCTATATGGTACACCTAAGGTTATTGTTAGTAATGATCATCCTATCTTTACTAGCCACTTTTGGAAAGATTTATTCTCATGTTTGGGTACTCAATTGGCACATATTTCTTTATATCATCCTTAATCAGATGGGAAAACTAAGTTTGTTAATATATTTTTAGAAGGATATCTAAGTTTTTTCACTTCAAAAAAATCTCAATGGGCAGATTGGCTACCTCTTGCAAAATAGTGGTGCAATACTTCTTTTCACAGCTCATAAAAAATATCTCCATTTTTGGCACTTTATGGATATCATCCTCCTTCCATCACATCATCTTTAAAGGTGTCACTAAGAGTTGAGTTTAGGTAGTAGGGGGCCACTTGATTCATCAACAATAGGTACTTTTAGGATCAAGGAGAATTTAATTATGGCACAAAATCAGATGCAACAACAAGCAGACCAACATTTTAGTGAAATAAATTTTGAAGTTGGGGATTGGATCTTCTTGAGATTGTAACCTTGTAAATACATCTCAATGAAGCAACAAAAAAAGAATAATAAGTTGTCTCCAAGATAGTATGGACCATAGAAAATCATGCAATAGATAGTTAGTGTTTCCTACAAGATTGAGTTTCCACCAACAACAAAGATACATAAAGTTTTTCATGATTCTCATTTGAAGAATGTAATTGGGAAGAATATTCCTACTTAAATAGTATAACTAAAACTTGATGAAGAAAGAAGAATAATTTTGGAACTAGAGTGCATTCTTTAAACATGCATGAAGGAAGAAAACTGTAACTCACTATCTCATCCAATGGAAGAACTTAATAGTTGAAGAGGCCACATGAGAGGATGAGGAGTTCATTCAAAAAAATTTGCACTTGGTTAGCATTGAGTACAATGCTTCTTTCAAGAGAGGGGGCATGTTATGACCTCAATATTGGTGTATATAGGGTTATGAATACTCAACTTGTGGAAATCTTAATTCTTAATTAAGTGCTTTTATCATTATTATATTATTATTTAGGTAGGTAGGTTGGTGTAGGTGTTATTTATGATTTTTTTTGTTCAACCTAATCATAATTAGGTATATATAGGAGGTTGTGATTCTTATTTCAAAATCACATTGTGAAGTGTGGTCTCATTGGAGATATTTGGAAGTTTCCCCCTTGAAGTGGCCTATTACTCTCAATTATTATCAAGTGTTTATATAATATTTCATATTATTTCTTATATTGTGAAAATTTTTTCATTACAAATACCTAATTTGGATAAGTCAACAATGAATAAAGCCATAAGTAAATTCATAGGGAGATTTTCTCTAAAATATAGAGCCTTAAAAATTTTACAAAATAATATTGAGGATGTTATCAAAAAAAGCTTTCAACTATGCAAAGTAATATATGGGTTGACATTAGAAAATCTAAGCAAGCAAGAACCTACGAAATTAAGTGGAGAAAATGATGGACATGAGGGAGGCGTTGATAAAAGAAAAGATGAAAAGGTTAGATATGAAGAAGGGTAGAACAATTATCAAAATGTACCTAAGGTACACATGTCAAGTGCCAACCCCCCTAGTGTGGACCAAGCAAGTTAGTAGGATACAATAAAAATGAAGGATATTTCTAATAATATAACTTAGAACATTAATCCCTTTACAAAGTAAGATATGAAGAAACATTTGATTGAATCCACCACTAAAGAAAAATTATGCAGTCATCCTATATTGGTGAGAGTAGATGAGATTGAGAAGGTACAATTCACAACTGTAGGGAAGAAAATGAAGAACTATTCAAAGACCCCTCTCAATCTATAGAAGCACAATCTATAGTGACCATTATGGTATATTAGTCAAAGGACTTAGTAACATTAGATGTCATCACATTAGTGCTTAATACTCCAAAGTAGGCAATTTTAATAGTTGAGGAGGATGGGACTCAAGTCCATAGAGGTCAGGAATTTAATCCTACACCTATCTAATAGGAACAAGGTGAAAACAAAGAGAAGGAAATTAATAGGACTAAAGAGTTAGTTTTGACTACAAAACCAAAGGAACAAATAGAAATTCAAACATTGGTTACCCTACTAGTCTCTTATACTCCTATTCCTTGTCATAATCTTGATAGGCTAAGTGTATATGCTACATCATTACAATCATATAGGCCTAGTCCTGATACATCTAAGGTTTTTGAAGGCACATATTATGAAGATGCCAACTTAGATGAGGTGATTTCACTTCCAAAGTTTGATCTTACAAAAATCACCATAGAGGATATGAGAATATTGTAGGAAGTTCTAGCAAGGAAGAAGCACCAAGAGTTGCTCAAAATGGAGCATAAGTATAAACAATTACTTCATGACATCAAAAAAATATTTCTTGATGCATTTATCCTCCCAACACCTAATGAGGAAAAACCAATTATTGAGAAATTGGTGAATATTGTTGAAAAGATAAGTGATGAAGACATGGATACAAACATCAAATTAAAAGAATGATTTGAAAATAAGTTTCAAGTAAAGGTGACCAATCAGAAGATATCTAGTGCCATTACACTAATATAGGTTAAATTAGAAACCAAGTTATAGGATTTAAAGAAGGTGTTAGATAATATCTTTTCTCTACACTCTACACTTTGTGATATGAATTTATTCACACAAGAAATTTAGAGGGCTATTGACCATCTGGAAGGAGACCTAAAAAAAATAGGTAACATTCTCAAGTTATCTCTTGGTTAGAGTCAAGCCAATTTTTGTAGATAATTATCCTCCCAAGGTCAGTTAGTAGCTTTACATGTAGAAGATGCCAACATTCAGCCTATACTGATCAACATCCAATCCATGTTGCCCCCACACATGGAGGTGTTACACAAAGAACTAGCCTTTTCTAAAACTTTCGTGAAGAAATATTCTCATTTCTCCACTCATGATGACAAGTTAACCTTTCTTTTGAACTAGATATTCAATTTCAATCTATAGAGGTAGCATGTAATAATTGGGATGCAACATTCAAAATTATAATGGAGGTCCATAATCATTCTTGGACAAACACACTATTAGTGTAACACCCATGACATAAGTGTCAAAGAAAAGGGGGATATTGTAGTAGAGGTTGAAATATTGAGAAAAAAAGTGAACTGAGACACAAAATAAGAGAATAAAAAACAGGGGAGAAAATGCAAAAATAGTGGAAATGTAGAAACATAGGAAGACACCAATACGAAAAATTTACTCAATAGGAGTAAACAAGTTTTGTAAAATAATGATCAATCAAGTCAGGGGGAGTTATAAATTTTTGAGGTATGACTAATGAATCATTAGGTTCTACAAAATTTTTACATTTTTAAATTTTTCATGTGAGCAAAGTAAAGAATACAAATTATCTAAATTATGCTTATGAGTTAAGATTATATATGCATGACTGAGTGTTTTTACCACTCATGTCAAAGGGGAGATTTTTTGATCTCATTTTAGTTTTGACATATGAGTGACAATATACTTAAGTCAATACTTAATTGAACGTAGTTCATGTCGAGCAAGAAGTGCATGCCATGCATAAGTTATCAAATTATGCATACTAAATAGAATATATAGTAAGTGTCGAGGACCAATATGTGCTAAGAAAATAGTTAGTGCCAAGTCACTCAAGTGCCAAGAAAGACATACATGTTGAGTGATTCACATGTCTAGTGAACAAAGGATGTCAATTCATTTCGAGGTCGAGTTACAACATTGAAGATATGGCAGATGCTAAGCATTAGAGGCTTTGAGTACTAAGAATCTATTTTTGGACATAGTTTTCTGTAATGGCACAAACTTCTATTTAAACCATTTTAGGGCCAATTTGAGGATTTTTTAATGATCTTAGGAGATATATAAAAAGGTATATTGGGAGTCTGAATGCAGTTCATGCAGCCAATCAAATAAAGGAATTAATTAAGCACAAAAGTGGGTGAATCAATATAGTTGATTCTAAACCTAACCCTAGCTCATCTAAGTATTCTTAAGCAAGGAAAACCCTAAAGAATGGAGTTTGTGTGTAGATGAGAAGAGAAGGGTGAATGCTAAGAGCTTAGCATTTGTGACTAAGGAGTTTTGAAAATGATTGAAGTACATAATCACTTAGAGGACAACATTACAAAGAAGATGAAGGATACAAAAGATTTATCTGATTAAGAGGATCAAAGATATACATACAAAGAAGTGATATATTTTCTAGAAGTTGAGTGCTAACTGCAAGATCATGGCTAAGACATTCTAATAGGTGAATTAGTAAAATCTCTTAACAGAGTAGTCTTAATAGACTTTTGTAAATATTTTGATAGGATTCTTACTTTATTATAATTGTAAGTCCTTTAACTAGACACACTTTTAATAGTGTGTTGAAATCCTTTAAAAGGGTGAGACCTAATAGTCTTTGTAAGATTTTAATAGGGTAGACCTTTGATAGGGTAGATCATAGTTTACGATCAAACTTATTGTAACCATAATTGGCTACACTTTACAAATGAAATAGTGAAGATTTGTGGGTGTCATCCCAACCCTATTTTTACCTTCTCATTGGAAGGTTTTTGGGTAACCAAATATCTTTTGTCATATGCGTTATTTATTTCATGCTATGGAAAAACATGTGTAGTTAGCTATTTTAGTCTTTATGCAAATGGTGAGATAGATGTGTGGTAAATTTTTTTATGGTTAAATTTTTTAACTACTGATTCACCCCCTATCTCAAATTTTAGTTCTAATTGTAATTTCCAATAATCTAGATTCTCAATCTTGTCCTACACCCTATTTCTATGATTCCAGAGTCTAGCATTATTCATAGTGTACTAAGATTGAAGCTACTTCACTATAAGCTCTACATCTCCCTAGGCTCTTAAGATCTTGACTGCTCTCTACTTTGCAACAATGATACCCAACAACAAGGCTTCATACACTATCATATTTTTTGTATTTTTGAACTATAGCTTGTATACAAACTAAGTTACATCTCTAATTGGGTACACAATCACCACACCAACCCTAGACTTAGGAGTAGTGAAACTGCCATCAAACTCCAAGATCCAATTTCCTAGATCATTAGGAGAATCTAGTTATCCTTCTAAATAATTAGAACTAGAGAACATCATGTAATTTCCTAACTCCATTTCTTGATATAGGATCTGTGCCTTAGGATCATTAGACTTTAAAATTGTGAATTTGGCTTTTTCCTTAGGTTCTAGCTTGATTTTCTTATTATCCAAAAGAATAATGACATAAAACCAATCCAGCTTGATTTTTCCTCCCATGTTGTTACAAAATCTTATACTCAAAAGAATCTCATAGTTGGTTAGAATGTCTTCTACTAGGATGGTTAGCTTTATTCTCTTTGTAGGGTTGATAGCCAATGTTGCTTGTGCATCTTTCACCAAAACTATTAGGGGGGTGTACTTTGCATCCATTGACTAGAAAAATCCAAAGGTTTTGGTAAGGGTCAATCCAAGGGAATGAGAAACTAAAGAGGGCATGATGCTATTAGAATCTTCCAAATCAATAATGTCATTACTAATCTTATGGCCATTTACATACAAGTACACATAAAATGGGTCCAATTTATGACTAGGAAAGGTAGCTTAAATTGATGCTTCTTCTTATTTGAATAGCATAGGAAAAATAGGCTCTTGATTAGCTAGTGGTCCACTATCCAACTAAGGTTGGTCATCACTAATGGCAGAGTTGACATTAGGCTAGGTTCTAGCATTAGCATCACTTTTACAATAATCTACTAGCTTTTGTAATTCAACATGATAAGTCTTGAGATAATCAAGTGGAGAAGCCTAGATACAAGCATCCTTACAATATTGTATAATATCAAATGAGGAATAAGGCTTACCACTTGGTTCAAAAATTGATTTCTCTTTCCTCCAATATTAGGAAGTGGATACTCCTATTATAGCTATTGGAAAGCCATTGAGTATATTATAGAAGGAACACAATTCATAGGGTTCTTCTATATTTGACTTCTTGTAGACACAATCATCTGCATCCTATCTAAGGTAGTGAAGTAGTCACCTCTAACCCATGAATTTGATTCATACTTAAAAAAGAATGTTTTGGAGTTGCCATGGGGAGTAGAATCATCCTTAGTTTTAGGGTAATTAATTGTTAGCTCATTAGAAGTAGTAATCTTCTTATATCTATTCATCTATAGGTAGGAATTACCATCATGATAAGCTCATAGATGAAAAATTCACATATTTTTCTTTTTGGGAGGTGCTTCAATAGCAAGCTATTATTGACTAGATGGAAATTACAATGGTCTACCTTTGTGTTTCCTTTGAGAAATGTCTTGCTATGGTCAATAAAGAAAAGAGCTAGATTTTCCCAATTATCTCGTCATGACAATCATTTCATTAGCAATATTCTAGAGAATTGCTTCAATATTTTTAGTTGTACTAGTGGTAGAGCTTGTAGATGCTCCACTCTAAATCCCTCTTTTCCATTTCCTAGTTTCTATTAGATCATCTTCCAACTCAATTAGCAAGTTTTGAGCAACTATAAAATTAGCCACATGCAGTCATTTGATTTGAAAACTTATATCAAGGGGCATGGAGCTAATGAAGAACATCTTTTGGTTATCAGTTGTGAGCCTTCTTGTAACAGGGATCCTATTCACCAATTTTTTTGAATTTAGCAATGAAATATCTCATAGTAACACTTGGTTCTCTCTTTATCTGAATAAGATAAGTCAAGATATTATGCTCAACCTCTATATGCTTATAGCATGCTTCAAAATGAGTACACATATCATTCCAACTAGTGATACATCCTACAATAATGTGCTGAAACTAGTTAGCAACATTCTTAACCAAAGTCTCCACAAAATCCTTACTACTACATCCTCATGTTTTGGACAAAAAATATTGCATTTAGTGAATAAAGTTTCAATTTGATCATCAGTAGAGACCTTCCCATCACCATTAAATTTAGGGAAGTTCTTTCTTGACGCTCTAGGAAAATCATTGTTAATTTCTAGCTGGAGTGGCCCAATGACATTACCCCATTGAATAGCCACTAAGGTAGGAAGGATAACAAGTACAACATGAAAAGTAACAATATTAGGTGTAGATACTCCATGAACAATGAGGGAATTGTATAGTGATCGGATTTGACCACAAAAAATAGGAGGTGATGAGGAATGACTACATATCCAAGAAGAAGGGCAAGTTGGTGGAAAGAAAGCATCATAGATACCTTGATATATTAGATCCTATGAGACCAATATTTTACTCTTCCTATAGGATCCTCCAATATAGGAAACTCATCTTTTTGGAATTCCTCAAATGTAGAGTCAACCTATCATTCACCACAAGTGCTAGGAATATATGTAGAATCTAGGATGAACTATCTTAGCTAATAATGAGAATGCTTCTCTTAATCTTATTTCCTATAAAACTCCCTCCCAATATTCAGCATTGTGTTCCTCTCTTTTGAGGGAACAAATTAATATTCTATATTAGTCAATGGAAGTTTGTCTATTCCAAGTGAGGGTTCAACCTAAAACTAAGGTTAGGTTGCACTACTAGGATTTTTCTCTCATGAGGCAACACCATTTATCCTTAAGAGTTTTTATATGTGACAACTTATAATTTATGTGCCATAGAGATAATCTCTAAGATTCTTAGTAAAGCCATAGTCAGACTTAAGAAAATTTAGAACATATAAGTATAATTCCCTAGTAGAGTTGCTAGAAACTATTTGTTAATAGTTTGTCTTCCTTGATATTTTGGTTTATACCTTGACTCTTAACTTCCCATAGGATTATGGAAAACAACGATGTTAATGATAGAATGGGTTGATGCAGTAATCTATCAGAGACCCCTACATTGAAAGGTACAACTCCCTTATGATTGCAAGATATAAATGAATTTTATTTTCATGTTTGGGGGTACACTCTTAACTAGATGGCTGAAGAAGAAAAATCAAGCTTCTCAACACTTTAAATAACCTAGGAAAAGAATAGGGATTAACTCACAAAATGTAATCTATTTAGACCCTCAATCCAAAGAAATAGAAACATGAAAAACTAACTATGATAGTAGGGAGAAAGGAAGAGATAGTGAAACATGTAATTCCTAGATTACACACTTAGCTAATGTTTCAACAATACCCAGATTGTCTATCTCTCAGCTACCCCACACACCAAATTTTGGCTTCCTTATGCAATGAACTAAATGAAACATACAAACCATGATGAACAACAAAGAGAATAGAAGACATCCTTTTTTTATCATGAATGTTGATGATACTACATTGGTGGAGTATCCTGACCATTGGAGAGTATCAATATGTTGTATTCATAACTATGTTTTTCATTAATGTTAATATAACATGGTTTCTAAAAAACTTGGTAGAATTGTAAGACATAGATCTTGATGGTATGGAAAATGGTTTAATTGTCTAGTCATGCACAGTTATGGACATGTACAAAATAGTGTCTTGATGACATGGTTGAGTTCACAAAGCCTAAGTCAAAGATGTACATAAGTTGTACCTAATTTACAGAGAGCAATTCAAAGATAGAATATTGGGTAAGCAGTTCCTGATGTTTGATGGATATCTTTCATTTGTGATGTAATGAATCATGCATAGTCATGTAGTGATAGAGGAAAGTTAGGCGATGATGTCAAAGAGAGTGTAAGCCTTAGTATCATACATATGAATTTTTGTATAGATTATTAGATGATAGTGCTATTGTAACTATAATTAATTATCTTATTTTAATTAATTTGGAAATTCTCAAGACTAACTCAAGGAATTATTATGAAGATATGGTATAAAAGAAAGATGTTTTCCATAATTGTAATATATGTTTAAGTATTGAGATAACTAGAAGAAATGTGAAGTGTGAAAAGGAGTAAAAGTTCTTATTAATGAGTGTAAGTGTTGGTGTAATTAAATATTCACTAATTATACTTAAGATTACTTAGGATAATGCATTGCATAGTAGTTTGTGATTGTGACACTTGAGAATTTGCACCATAATTAAACACATGGTGTAGAAGAATTCCACTTTAGGTGGTCATAGTTGTTATCTCATTCCACTTGTAGTGCACTTATCACACTATAATCCTCATTATTGCACAAACTATATTGCATAATGGAGGATGATCCATTTTGGTGGACATGTGATTTCACCTTATGTGGGTAATAGCTTATCTTCTCCTTATCACTCTCTCTTATCACCTCTCCTATATAAATAGGCCTATTATTTACATTTCAAATAAATCAAGTCCATTATCAATAATAGCATTCTTGCATCTTCATTCAGTTGTCTTTCCATTCTCCTGTGGATGTTATCTTGGTCTTTCATCTAATCTTGGGTGTTGTAGAGTCACCTAAAACTCTAACATGGTATTAGAGCTCTCATGGTGTGAAGACCTCTTCTCAAGAAGTACAATCTTGGCTTGACTTATTGTTAGTGCAAAATTTGCAATTTGGACATCACAATTTGGAGGAGATTTTAGGAGTCATATTTTGTGACCTTCTATTGCAAGAGAGAATTGGAGCTTGCTGGTGCAAATCATAGGTTGGCATCATATAGAGGAGATCCAAATACCCATAAATCAAATTTTGTTTCATCCAAATTGGACATCTAAGGCTAGATCTAGACATTTGGTTTTTAAAGGTGTGAAGGTGGTGATTCAGAAAAAATAGTTTCAGAGACAATTTTCAAACAACGATTTCTCCCTCATATAGACTCCTTTTCTGGAGAAACATTTTTGTTTTGGGGTATAATTTCATGATCTACATAGTGGTGCAACTAATTTTGGATCTCTGTCTCTGATGTTTTCTAAAAATAACAACTCCCATTTTTCACAACTCTCAAGGCTCTATTTAGGCACATTTGATAACATTTTCACTACAATTTTTTTGAAAGTGCATGATTTTTCCTCTACTTTCTAGATCTGTAATTATATTTTGGTGATTTGGAGTGGGCATATCACTTTCAGAAATAGGTCTTTTTTGGCTATATTTGCACTTAGTGAATACTTGGATTTCAATTTTCTTAATTGAATCAATACTTTGAAGGAGTTATCAATTAATTTTAGTCATTATTTACTTTCATTATGGATTTTTCAAAAGTTTGATTACTCACTCCATATAACTATAATGAATGGAAATAAGTTGTTTCTAATTAGTTGATGAGTACTGGAATTCTTAGAATGATTCTTAGATAGGCTCTAGAACCAACTATAGGTGTTTCAGAAAGAAGGAAATGGTTTGATAGAAGGGATAAAGAACTTGGCTCTCTTAGATCTACCATCTCCAATGATTTTTTATATTATATTACATCTTGCACACATCCTTATGATGCATGGACTACATTGGAAAGAATCTTTGGTAAATTTTATAGAATAAGAAAATTCAAGTTGGAAAATGAGCTTATAAGTTTAGGTCCATGTGATTTTGACAATATTCAAGACTTTTTCTCTAAGTTCAATTCCATTAGATTGGAGCTTTTTAATTGTGGTATTACTAAAGATGATGAGCAATTGATATTATCTATTCTTTCCAAGAAAGATCCTAAATATTCAATCTTTGTTTCTACTTTCTATGCTAATATAGATTCTCTTGGTAGTGCATACAAAATTCCTTCTCTTGATGAATTTATAGCTCATCTCACAAGGGAGCAAGAAAAGTTAGCACACATGGGTCAATTTAAGCCTTCCAAATATCAAGCATTGGTTGCAAATGACTCTTGTAAAAAGGTTCCCAAAGGAAAGAGAAACAAACAACACAAGGATCCTAAGAAACATGACAAAGGTGATGACTCTAATTCATAACATAATATTGAATCCAAATCCTCTTCAAGAGAGTAAATGTTTAGAAGAAAGAGAGATAGATGTGCTTATTGCAAAAAGTTAGGACATGATGACCATAAATGTTTCCATAAGAAGATTGATGATCTCACTCACATTCTTCAAAAGAAAAATATCTAGTTACCCTTATCATTGTCTTCTCCTTCTTCTCAATATTAGGTAGCTGCTACATCTACATCATCCTCCAGAGGCAAAGGACAAGTACTCATTGCTTCCACACCTCCTAAGTAAGGTAAATGACTTGTTGATTTAGTTGCATCACATCATATGGCATCTTCTATGGATATTTTTTCTTTTATTTAGGCTTGTAATTCTACACCTATATTGATGGGTAATAATACATACATGAAGTTCTGTGGGAAAGGTTCTATTCCTGTGGGAAAGGATACATTTAATGATGTTCTTTTTGTACCATCCTTGACCACTAGTATCCTTTCCATTTACCAAATTACTCATGGGGCACAAGGTAAATTGATGAGTTCACTTGTAATTATTTCTATATTAGGAACATGGAGGATAGAGATGTTATAGCTATGGGAGTTTTTGATCATACATCATGCTTGTATTCTTTTGACATTTTTTTGATAATGATGATGATATTCATGATATACCTAACCCTACATCAAGGGTGAATAATTCATGTGAGGAGAATATTGGACACTTGAATCATTTTTTTCTTGAGACAAGTGTTGAACTTCCTACTCCTCCACCTCTTGCTTCTTCAGACATGAGTTCTACTATTTAACAAGATGATCTTTATGCTTTAGATCTTGTAGTCTGGGATGAATTCCTAGATGCTCTTTCACATGAGTCTCACAATGCAAATTTGGTTAATACATCTAAGGAGGTTTCTCTTTGAGATACTTCTTCATATTCTTTGGAGATTAGATTTCCCAACTATTCATGTTCTCTCAATTTTTCACATCTCATATGTCAGCTTGATGGTGTGATAGAATATTTGAGCTTGGAGACACCTATTCCATCTTTAAAGATACATACATGGAGACCTTCTTCCTTCTTTCTCACTTTTTACATGGAGTGGCTTCTTCATATTTCGATGTATTTATCTCTTCCTAAGGAGAGACATGTTTCTTGTAGGCATTGGATTATATTTTTCTTGCAGGTACTCTTCATATACATTGGAGCTTCTTCATTATGGGGGGGATATCATGTCTCCTTATTTCCTTCCTATGGGGGGGTTTTTATTTTTATATACATTATATATGAAATTTTTGGGGGTCTTGAGTACTCCATCCATCCATGCATCTTTTTTTCATCTCTCTTTTTGGAGAGTTTTTCCCAAGAGGTTTTCTTTCTTTCTCCACTTTATGAGAGATTAGATTTCATGTATTGCTTTGCATATTGTATATGGGTACCTAAAATGGCCTTGTCATTGGGACCCATCTTGCATTGTGAATTTAAGTGCATTCTCATAAGTTGCACTTCAGGGGAGATGTTGGTGTAATTAAATATTCACTAATGACAGTTACTCAATCTTACTTAGGATAATGCATTGCATAGTAGTTTGTGATTGTGATACTTGGGAGTTTGCACCACAATTAAACACATGGTGTAGGAGAATTTCACTCTAGTTGGTCATTGTTGTTATCTCATTTCACCTTTAGTGCAATTATCACATTATCATCCTCATCATTGCACATACTTAATTGTATAATGGAGTATGATCCACCTTTGGTGGACATGTGATTCCACCTTATGTGGGTGATAGCTTATCTTTTCCTTATCATTGTATCTAATCACCTCTCCTATATAAGGAAGCCTATTATGTACATTTCAAATAAATCAATTGGATGTCAATCAAGTCCATTATCAATAATATCATTCTTGCATCTTCATGCAATTGTCTTGCCATTCTCTTGTGGAAGCTATCTTGGTCTTTCATGTAATCTTTGGGGTGTTGTAGAGTCACCTAAAACTCTAATAGTAAGAAACCCAAGGGATTATTGGATGCATAGTTCGAGATCATCTTACAAGATCTGAAGGAGCATAAGTTTGGTTGACAAGAAAAATATAGAGGAAGAAAGCAAAATTCAATTCTATTATTCTACAAGGAATAATATAGAGATCATTTGGATAGAGGGTTCATTGATCTTTCCCACAAAGTTATCTAGGAAGTGGGTTCACCTATCTTCTACAACTACTAATAGGGTTGGCACAACCCCTAATAGGGTTGGAATCTTCTAACAAGGATTCAAGGTCTCCTAACAAGGACTCATATGTAATGAATGTTGTAACAAACTCCTAGGTAATAGGATCTATCCTCAAAGAAGGAATATTTATATTAGTACCTCATGCTGTCGGTACCATACTCACTAGGTTTTTCCCTCTGATCAAGGGTTTTCCTTGTTAACATATTTGGTACTATTGTGTATGAGTATCTTGTTGTAGTGCCAGTTTACATTACTCATATGGCTAAGAGTTTTTAAAATTGTTATTGATGATATTATTTTGATAACTTTCTCACCTCACACACCCTCTTAGTTATATCAGTGGACTATATATTCTAACAAAGTTATGCTAAAGAGAGTAATACATATAATCTATTGCATAAAGGAGACAAAACCAAGTTTATCCAAATTTATTCAACTTTCAACATTAACACACTCATTTCATAAACTCAACTTTAACTAAATGAACAACAAAACTTAAAATGAACTCAAAGCCACACATAGTAGTCCCAATGATAGAGGTTTTCCCAAAGTAGATTTTGTTGATCTTATTAACTTCATGAAAGATTACATTTATAGGCCTTCTTAGGATTGTTGATTACAATGGATGATTGCTATGTAGAGAATCCCTAAAAAAAAAATCTAAAAATAGGACAAGCATAAATCATTGTCTATTAGAGAGACTAACACATGCCATGAATGATGACAAAAGAAAGTGGAGTAGAAAAATGAGAAGAGTCTGGGAAAAACTTTAGAAAATCATATCCTTTTAGAAGCAATTGGTTTATCTCTATAAGCTTTCATGGCTTCGATTATATTGTCAGCTTGGACCATCCATTAGTCATGAATTTCCATCGGTTCATTAATTCTAGCCAACATTGACTTGAACTTCTCCACTTCCCTCTTTATGATTGCATCTGCTATTGATAGTTCCTAGATCTTGGTCTCTTGGAAGTTGAGAAAATCAAGGACTTCATCAAAAAAAGGGAAGAAATTTAATTTCATTCTTTTAATATTCACAAGCTTTCCATTAGCAGACACAAAGGACTCTCTGTGCAAGATCTTCAAATACTGAAACAACTTTTCAATGATCTTTTGAAACAATTTATGCACACCCTTGAGTTGATTTCTAGATCTCATGGATCTTTCTATGATAGACTCCAAGGATTTATTCGAGTAGAATAGTGACTCCTTTCCCATCTTTAGAATGCCATTACCAATGGCCACATTTGTCTTCATGTCTATCACTTTCCATAGAAGGGCCAATTGTTGGATACAATTGTTCAATTGTGTGTTGTCTTTGATGTCACACAAATGTCATATTAGTCATCAGATAGTGCCTACCAAACTTAGAAAGTCAGCAAAGCAAAGGATAGTGTCTACCAAGCTCAAAAGGTTAGCAAGGAAATAGACAGTGTCTACCAAGCCCAAAAGGTTAGTAAAGATAGCTTTCAGTGTCTACCGAGTAGATAGTTGGTTACCAAGCCTTCAAGGTAATCAAAGTAATTTAGTTCTTACTGAGCTCACTTGATAATTGAAGAAAATATGACAAAAGCAGTTCTTATCGAGATCACTCGATAATTGAAGAAAATATGACAAAAGCAATTCTTATCAAGCTCACTTGATAATCGAAGAAAATATGACAGGAATAGTTTGTACCGAGCTCACTCGATCATCAAAGGTAATTTGGTAAAGGTAGTTCTTACCGAGTAAACTTGGTAGCCAAAGGATTTTAAGATATTGTAATGTTAACCAAGTCAAGAAGGTTAACTCTGAAATTTTTTGGAAGCAGTATTTACCAAGTAAGGTCGACCAGTAAATTACATTTATTTGTTTAAGAATAATATCTGTAGCCAACTAATGAATGGTTTATTGGTAAATATAACATGTAGATGAGCTGACTTGACAATCTGAATGGTATAAGTAAGAGGTAAAGTTTGCAAATTCAAAAAGGTGTGGATGTATGAGAAGTTAATGTGATATGAAGACTGATTATTGTGAAAGTCAATTTGAAGGATGATCAGAGATCATTGAGGAGTAGCAGAGTCATATTTGATCAAGGAAGATCTAATGATGTTGAACAGAGAACTGTATCCAACAAATTCAGTTACATCTTTTTTAGGTCAATTCATTGTTGCTTTCTAACCATTGTAGCAATGATTTCAAATCTCTTCAGAAAGTTGGTTTAATAGCCATTTTGTAAATCCTCTAACAAGGTGACAGTTTAGTTGAATTTTTCTAAAGACCTCTAGTAAGGCCACTCCTAACAGGGCGATTAAATCCTCTAACAAGGTCACACCTAACAATGTGTATTGTAACCTTTAACAGGGTTGGCACCTAACAGGGCTCACTTTAGAAGAGTGAAAAATTGGTGACTAGTTACTTGGTGGTTTTTCCCATATTGGGTTTTCATGTTAAATCTGGTGTCTCTTGTGTTCATGTTATTTTTAGTTACATGTATGAATGCTTAAAGATAAGTAATAGCTTAATTTACTGAGTTACAACATTTGTTTACCAAGTATCAGAAATAACCAAATCTTTAAGGCATCTAAGGGATCTGTGGTTAAATTTTGTTAAGTAACTGATTCACCGCCCCTCTCAGTTACACTATCTTTAGTTCCAACAATTGGTATTAGAGCTTTTGGTGCTTATAGGAAAATATTTCAAGGATCTAAGCTAAAGATCAAGATTTCTTACAAAATGGAAATTCCAAGACTTAACAGGGACAACTTCTTGGCATGGCAAGGATTGATGAGGCTTCATTTGGCTTCCATTGGTGATACAGGGCTGCAGTACCTTGATGAAAAATATGAAGAACCTTTTGGTACATTATCTGTCAATGATATTGCTAAAAGAAGACTCACAAAAACATGATGATAGATATAGCATCCACTCTAAGTTATGAAGAATTTGATGACATCAAAGATTGCAAAACTACCTTTGAAATGTGGAACAAGCTGAAAGAAATCTATGGAGGAGATGATAATGTGAGAAGAGCCAAAGGAGAAATTTTGAGAGGGAAATTTGATCAAATGAGGATGAGAGAGGATGAAAACATCGCAAAGTATGTTGAAAGAGTTAAAGCATGTGTTAGTGCAATCAAAGTATCTGGAGGAGATATCAATGAGGAGATAGTTATAAGTAAAGTTCTTAGAACCCTACTTCTTATTTATGCAATCAGAGTCTCTTCAATTCAAAAAAGGAGATGTGAGGCAAATCATAAAATAAATTTAGAGGATATAGTTGGAAGATTGACTACATTTGAGCTAGACAACTATGACAACTATGTTCTAGCAGACAAGAATGTTGAATCGGCATTTGAAGCCAAGCTTTCACTCTAAGAAAAAGGGAAAAAGATGAAGAAACCACAATCAAAAAGTGATGAAGAATCAAAAAAAAGTTCAGATAGTGATCTTTAAGTGGTTGAAGCTCTACTAGCAAGAAAATATTCAAGAGGCAAAAGAAAATACAAAGGTAAAGTTCCTCTAATTTGTTTCTCTTGTGAAGAAATCATACATATTGCTGCTAGGTGCCCAAATAAATAGAACAAAGATGAGAAGAAAGGTCACAAGTACAATGGCAAGAAAGACTTCAAATAATTCAAGGATAAAGGTAAGAAAACATGCTTTATGGCTAAAAATTCTAATGATTCTGATGATAAAGAAGAATATGAAATTGTCTACATTGCTGTGAAAGATGAGTCTAATAATGATGAGGAAATGACACTCATTTCTCATATGAGAAAAAATGATACATGGATCATAGATAGTGGTTTTTCTCATCACATGACTGGTGATAAAACTAAGTTTGAATACTTTGAAGACTATGATGGTCGCAGTATAAGATCTGGTAACAATGAACCTTGCTATATAAGGGGAAAAGGAAAAATCTCTCTAACCAAGGAACTTGTGTGTGATAATGCATATTGGATAGAAGGATTAAAACATAATTTGTTGAGTGTGGAAAAACTACTCAATAATGGATTCAAGGTAGAATTCATGCATGGAAAAGAAAGATTGCTAGATAGAAAAGGAAAGTTGATTGGATCTGGAACTCAAACAAAAGGTAACTTATTTTATCTTGAACTCGGTGAATGTTCATGTTTCATTACTCAAATTGAAGAAAGTTGGTTATGGCATAGGAGGTTTTGTCATGTAAACTTTGACAACTTAATAAAGATCAGTAAATTTAAGAAAGTAAGAGGTATTCCTGACATAAAGAAACTTGAGGTTGGTCTATGCAAGAATTGTCAAATTGGTAAAATGGGAAAGACTACTTTTAAAAGAAAGGACTATTAGACTGAAGAAATTCTAGAAATTGTGCATACTAATTTGTGTGGACCCATTGGAATTGAAAGTTACACTGGTGAAAAATTCTTCATTATGTTTGTTGATGATTACTCAAGAATGATGACTATCATGTACCTTAGAGACAAATTAGAAGCATATGAGAAGTTCAAATGGTATTTGGCCAAAGTAGAAAAGGAAACAGGAAAAAGACTAAAATGCTTAAGGTCTGACAGAGGTGGTGAATTCATTTCACATGAGTTCAATAACTTTTGCATTGAAAGGGGAATCAAAAGACATGTTTCAACATCTAGAATTCCTAAAAAAAATGGAATAGTAGAAAGAAGGAACATATCTATAATGGATTGTGCAAGAACCTTAATGATTGAGAAAGGCATTGCTATCAAATACTAGAAGGAAGCTATTAGCACTGTAGTTCATACCTTGAACATAGTACAACTAAAAAAGGACTCATTCAAAACATCCTATGAATTGTGGTATGGCTACAAACCCAATGTAAGTTATCTAAAAGTATTTGGAAGCAAATGTTACATTTTGAAAGAATCTAGAAAAGGTAAATTTGATGTAAAAGGTGATGAAGGAATATTTTTGGGATACTCTTGCAAAAGCAAAGCATATAGATGTTTGAACTTATCTACTCACAAAGTCATAGAAAGTGCACATGTGAAAGTTGATGAGTTTGCAGAAAGAACAGAAGAAGAAAGCAAGAAGAAACCTAAAGACTACAGAAGATTTGTTTACATTGAACCTGATACAATACCAACTATACCTATCAATTAGGAATCCTCAACTCCAGATTCTTCATTAATCGAGTCACAAGAAGTTCAAACCGAGTCAACATCTACCGAGCTGCAAGAACCCAAGTTGCAAATAGAAGCTATCGAGTTAGCATCTACCGAGCTCGAGCAACTTGAATTAGAACCAAAAGTTGAGATACAAAAGGATAACAATGCAAGTCATTCAAAAGGAAAGGAGCCCATGTTAGCCAAGTATGTCAGAAAGCATCATACACTAGATTAGATCATTGGTGATAAATCAAAAAGAACAATGACAAGAAGTAAGTTGAAAGGAACTTGTTTACTTGCTGATTTTGAACCTAGAAATGTCAAAGATGCACTAGACAATGAAAGTTGGATTGAAGCTATGAATGAAGAGATAGAAAAAATAGAGAAAAACAAAACATGGACTCTTGTAACTAGACCCAAAGACAAGAATGTGATCGGAACAAAGTCGATATTCAGAAACAAACTAAATGAAGATGGTAAGGTATCAAGGAAAAAAGCTAGACTAGTATGCAAATGATATTCAGAAGAAGAAGGTGCAGACTATGGAGAGACTTTTTCTCCTATTGCAAGATTGGAAGGTGTTAGAACCTTACTTGCATATGTTGCATTCAAAGGATACAAAGTTTATCAAATGGATTCCAAGTTAGCATTTATCAATGGCATATTGGAGGAAGCAGTTTACATTGAGCAACCTAAAGGTTTTGTTGATCCAAACAAGAAGGACATGGTTTGCAAGTTGCATAAAGCATTATATGGTCTGAAACAAGCCTCTAGAGCATGGTATGAAAGATTGCATAACTATCTTATTCAGATTGGTTTTCAAAGAACTAATGACAACAACAGTTTGTACATAAAGGAAGGATCAGATAATAAGATTGTTTCGGTAGAAATATTTGTAGATGATACTTTGTTCACAGGAAATGATGATCTCTATAAAGAATTTTCAGAACAAATGAAAAAGGAATTTGAAATGTCAATGTTTGGTGAGATACAATTCTTTTTTGGTCTTCAAATTTAGCAGAATAAAAATGGAATTTACATCACTCAATCTAAATACATCAAGGAGATACTAAAAAAGTTTGGTATGTAAGATTGAAAACTAGTTGGGACTCCTATGTGTACTGGATTAAAACTCACCAAGGATGATGAATCAAAGGAAGTGGATCAAACATTGTATAGATTTATGATTGGAAAGTTGCAATATGTAGTGCACACAAGACCAAACATTGCCCTTGTAGTAGGAATTGTAGCAAGATTCTCAGCAAAACCAAAAGAAAATCGCATGATGGCAATCAAAAGAATCATTAGATACTTGAAAGGAACTGAAGAATATGGATTATGGTATAAAATTGGAGGAAAATTAGACTTAAAAGTATTTACTAACACAGATTGGGCAAAAAATATCAATGACAGGAAGAGCACAAGTGAAGGAGCTTTCTTTCTTGGAAAAAGATTGGTCTCTTGGACAAGCAAAAAGCATAATTTTACATCTCAATCCATAGCAGAAGCTGAATATGTTGCAGTAGTAGTGAATTGTTCAAACATTGTGTGGATTAAACAACTATTGGAAGGTATGAAGCAAGAAATCAAAGAACTAGTTGTTATGCTTTGTGATAACACAAGTGCAATTAACATCTCCAAAAATCTAGTGATGCATTAAAAAACCAAGCACATTGCCATAAAGTAATACTTTGTTAGAGAATTGGTGCAAGAAAAGGAAATAAGATTGGAATATGTGCATACAAAGGAACAAATTACTGACATATTCACAAAGCCTTTACCTAAGGATGCATTCTTGTATCTAAGAGGTAAGTTAGGGGTCATTCCCCTATCTGAAGCTCACTAAAATATAATTTAGTGATGCATCAACAGGAATAGAATTGAAGATCTATCAGTTGATGTAGCAAACTAATGATGACATTACATATGAATTAGTACATCAAGTACAATGCTATTCAATTGTTTTGAGTTATCTTTGGCATGTGTTGTCAAAGAGGGAGAATATATATTGTCATATCTTTCTGAAATATTCAAATAATAAGAGTTTGTGTAAGAGGGAGATATTATATGAAAGAGGGAGTTTTGTTTTCTGTCATTAAAAGACTTGTTTTCAAAATTTCATTCTGCTATGACATATTGTGTTGCCATCAATGCCAAAGAGGTAGATTTTTGGATACAATTGTTCAATTATGTGTTGTCTTTGATGTCACACAAATGTCATATTAGTAATCAGATAGTGCCTACCAAACTCAGAAAGTTAGCAAAGCAAAGGACAATGTCTACCAAGCTTAGAAGGTTAGCAAGGCAATAGATAGTGTCTACAAGGTCCAAAAAGTTAGTAAAGATAGCTTGCAGTGTCTATCGAGTAGAAAGTTGGTTACCAAGACTTCAAGGTAGTCAAAGTAATTCAGTTCTTACCAAACTCACTCGGTAATCAAAGAAAATATGATAAAAGTAGTTCTTACCAAGATCACTCAGTAATCAAAGAAAATATGACAAAAGCAATTCTTACTGAGCTCACTCGGTAATCGAAGAAAATATTACAAAAAAAATTCGTACCAAGTTCACTCGATCATCAAAGGTAATTTGGTAAAAGAAGTTCTTACCAAGTAAAATCGGCAGCCAAAGGATTTTAAGATATTGTAATGTTAATCGAGTCAAGAAGGTTAACTCTAGAAATTCTTGGAAGTAGTATTTAAAGAGTAGGGTCGATCAGTAAAGGACATTTATTTGTTTAAGAATAATATCTATAGCTGATTGATGAATGGTTTATTGGTAAATGTAACATGTAAATGAGCCAACTTGACAATCTAAATGGTATAAGTAAGAGGTCAAGTTTGCAAATTCAAAAAGGTGTGGATGTATGAGAAGTTAATGTGATATGAAGACTGATTATTGTGGAAGCAAATTTGAAGGATGATCAGAGATCATTAAGGAGTAGAAGAGTCATATTTGATCAAGGAAGATCTAATGATGCTAAACAGAGACGTGTATCCAAAAAATTCAGTTGCATCTTGTTCAGGTCAATTCATTGTTTCTTTCTAACCATTGTAGTAATGATTCAAATCTCTTAACAGAGTTGGTTTAATAGTCATTTTGTAAATCCTCTAACAAGGTGACAGTTAAGTTAAATTGTTCTAAAGACCTCTAGCAAGGCCACTCCTAATAGGGTGATTAAATCCTCTAATAGGGTCACACCTAACAGTGCATATTGTAACCTTTAACAAGGTTGGCTCCTAACAGGGCTCACTTTAGAAGAGTGAAAAATTGGTTACTAGTTACTTGGTGGTTTTTTCCATATTGGGTTTCTACATTAAATCTGGTGTCTCTTGTGTTCATTTCATTTTTAGTTACATGTATGAATTCTTAAAGATAAGTAATAGCTTAATTTACTAAGTTGCAGCATTTGTTTGCCAAGTATCAGTAGTAACCAAATCTTTAAGGCATCTAAGGGAGCTATGGTTAAATTTTGTTAAGTAACTGATTCACCCCCCCCTCTCAGTTACACTATCTTTAATTCAAACACCAATTACTATGTCATCTTTTTTGCTACCTTCTATATGGTTGTTTGATTATTTGAAGCCAATTCCCAAAGCTTATGAGCATCAAATACTAGGCTTCCCAAATTTTCAATTAGTGGGGGACCTTGAGCCTTCATCTGATCTATCCATGCTCAACCTACTTGCTCAAATTATCTTTCATGTTGCATCTATAGGAGTAAGTCCTTATTCTCCTTTACATTTTGGTTAAATTGACTTTAATATGTGCATTTGAGTGTATACTTTATGTATTCTATTGGCTCTTTGTTTGAGGCCTACAACGTCTCCTTCTCCACTCTAAGCTCTTTTAGCTTATCCTCAATTTTCTCATTAGTTTACTTCCACATGTTTACCTTGGAGTTATGAATTGGGATGCTAAGATCAACTATCTTGATCTAGAAATCGTCCTTTGAGAGCTCATGGAATCTACTCTCCTTATGTGGCTCAACTATCTCAACTAGTATGCAGCCAGTTGTTGAATCCACTACTAGTGCAAAAATTCTCTTCTATTTCTTTTTTTATCATGGATGACTAAGAAGAGGTAACTTGTGTAATTAGGTCCTTTGATGGGGATGCATTATTGTATTTCCTTTTCTTCCAATCAATGGTCTCCTCATGCCATGACTTTGTAGAAAGAACATTAGTAGAGGATTGTAATTTTGTATGCTCAAACAACATTCTTAGGATTAGTAGAGTTCACTTACTTTGGGAAGCAATAGGGAAGGTACCTACCTTGGTTATTGAAAGGTTTAAAGTATGTCATTGTTGAGATGCTTCTAGTTCATTTTGATCCATGGGGTTAGTATTATCATCCAATTTGATGGTTTGACTAGGGGAGGATGGCTTAGCCACTAATTCTTCTTGTTCCTTCCCCTTATCCTTACCATCATCCTTCTCCCTAGTCTTCCTGATATTCAAAAGAGGGCTATTTCTATGGATAAGGGTGAGAAACACATTCTATGGTTGTCTAAGTAGCTCCAATAGACACTCCATCAATAGGATTGATGCTTCTAGTTCTCTTTTTCCTTGCTTGGGTCCACTACACCCAATTATCAATTCTCTTGAAGATCCCCTACATAAAGACCTAAATGGTATCTATAACTAGACCTACATATTGGGTAGAGAAAATTGGAGTGTCACTGATCTTCTCATAGGACATGAGATGCATATAGGTTCCATCATCTGCAAGGTTAGAAATATCAACAAAATTATTGTACAATTTAATCTCATTAAGGTTTAGTGATGACTAAAGTTTCTCCCAAGTTAGATATTCATCAAGACATCTATCCTAGAAGTCTTCAATCTTTGAGACATGCCTATAGGATTATACTTCAAATGATTCATTACAAAGTTAAATAAATTATATTGAGGCCTAAGCACCTCATAGTCTAACAACACAATATTTCTCTTAAATATCTCTACCAAATTCTAAGCATCTGATGTAGAGGGACATGAATATGGGCCTACCACTATAGGGAATGATATATTGACAAGCTTCTTCACATTGGAACACAACTTGTTCACCACATGTATCTATCAACACAAATCAACTAGAACTACCTTGTCCGCTAGATACCTTGACAATCTCTTGGGAAATCCATCATAGGCTCCTATTTGCAAAATGGAGAAACTCATAAAATAGATGAATGAGAATCCAAATTGTCTTCTGGCCAAAATTTCTTCTAGTGAGAATCTCCTTTTAGGGAATCCTTGCAATTCCCAACATAGCATCAGTGTGAAAGCATCATTGACAACTATGTATTACTCATAGCTCCTTTGAAGCTATACATATAGGTAGAATTCATAGAGTTTGGTGTGCTTATTATAATTTGTGATCCTAGGGAGGCCTAGCCATAAGTGGTGTGTCAATAAAGCATAGATCAAATAAAAGAACATGTATAATTGGTTTAATCCTATGGTCAAACTCAACCATAAGGTGAGCTCATCACATAGATTGCTTATACATGGAAGAAGTGGTGCTCGATGAAATCCAAATATCATCTTTTCCTTTCAATCTAAGAAGAAGTGAGAGGACATCCATAATCTCTCATTTCAGATTTGTGCCAAATAGATTCTTTGGCATTTTTCTCTTCTTTGAGTAGGTAGTCTAGAACCAAGTACTCTACATGTCCTATCATTTTAGGGTCTTCTTCTCATTGAACATGGATGTGGAGGACCCTAAATATTTATCACAATACTACTCCTTTACAGGGATTCCAAATGCAGATTACATTAGTGCCTTGTTAATTGATATGAGAATAGGCTAGTTAGGAAACAAAATCTTCTTTATTTATGGGTTATATCTCTCTATGCATTCCTTCACTAACTTAGGTGCATAAGATACAATTGTAAAAGAAACTTCTTCTAGAAGCCCACTCTCTTTGAGTTTCTAAGTGATTAGGTGAATGGGTTAAGAATTAAGTCTCCTATGAATATCACCCAAATCAAAGAATTTGACAGAGGTGTCTGTAAAATATTCTAACTCACTCTCCAAGCCAATTAATTACTCATAACATATAGCTTTGATTTCCATTACTATGATTGCACATGATGCAATTCTCAATAAATAGCTATTTAACATACTTGAATAAAACAATTACATGGAATTTCAATGAAATAGATTTGAGAATTAGAACGTTGGTGCCACATAGGAAAAATTAAGTTTAGCTAATGATTATAATGGCCAGATTTACATTTAATTTCTTGAGTAATGGCTATTCAAAATTTCCATTCATTTGCATGTAAAATACTAAGTTCCCAAAAGCACTCTTACTTTACTTAAAGTAAAGTGATATGACTAAAAGTCACTAAACAACACAAATTTTTAGCTTTATGTGAAGTGACTTACTTCACTTCAAAACCAAGAATGCAAATATACTTAATGATATTAACATATTTTGAAGATAAAGAGACACTTAGTTTTCTCATTAACCCATTTTCCTTTAACTCATATCATAGCATGAGTAGTAATCCTTTTATTAGCTTGTACACTCTTTTCTTTCACTTTTTGCTTAGGGCTTCCAACACTAACTCTCCTTCTTAATAGGTTTGCATCTTCAACACTAACTTCTCTACAAGTATTCTCAGAGCATCTTTGAAGGATATTCATATCTTAGGATATCTTGACTTTCTATTCCCAATTCCCTTGGAGAAGTAGTCATTTTCATTTCCTTGGGGTGGAAGACTCTTTTCTTAGCAACATTTGTCATACTAAAGAAAAACAAACAATACTTAACCTTTTACTTCAATCTGATGGCCCTAATGCTAAAACTCAAGCATGCCTTACTAGTTATAAGCCATTAAATGGTTCTTTCAACATTGTGCTTACACTATTTTATTATTCCATGGAAATGATTTGGCTTAAGTTCACAGAACTTTGGGAAAAGAAAAAACAACGTTATTTCCATTCATATGCAGCAAAAAAATCATAGACTTGTGTTCTCTTGTAGTACTTGATCTTATCTCCCCAAATTTTAATAAGACTAAATTCAGCTTCCATCTTCATACTCGTAGGCCTTTGGGCATTGAAAAAATCATATTCACAATCTATCATTCACTATCACAACTTCATGGTTTAGATTTGCACTTGATGCAGTTGACTCAAGGGGAAAATCTGCTTGAAAGCTCAGAATCCATGGGATATGAAATGTTAGAGAAAGATAATAGATAATGAAGTATGGAGAGACTTAATTCTCATCAAGAAAATGCTAGAACATAGCCTGACCATTCCTACATCACCCAAACCCTATGAGCACCAAAAAAAAAAAAAAGGAAACCAAAAAATAAAGAAAGTAGAGCACTCAAGAAAGATGAGAAGTGACTTGAAATACTTAGACACATCCTTCTTTCAAACACTCTCACCTCTACCAATGATTTCAAGATATTAAAGGGGAAAACGAAAAGTTGGCAACATAGTTTCAAATTTATTCCTTGTGTACTTTCAAGTGAAATCTCTTTGGTTATAATCTCTTATCTGTGGAAGGTTTGTTGGTATTAAAATTAGTTGGAAGCTGTTAGTTTGAATGATTTATTTTTGGAATCTCTATCATATTGTCAAAATTTGGAGTTCTCTCATTTGGAGAGTATTGGAATTAATATTATATATTAATCGATGCTTTGTGCAAAAAATTATCTTCTATTTGTCTTCATGTTTTTTGTGTTTTTGGTTGTGAGTTGGGAAGGGTGGTATTTCTCTTTATTATAAAATATGGGATAGAGGTCTAAGAATGACAATGCATCAATCAATGGAATGATAGAAAAATCCTTTTCTTTAGAAAAGTAGATAAAGGATTGAGATGAGATGATAGAATGATCAAATCTCTTAAAAACTCTATTAGACCTAAGTTATAAATATCACCAAATGTGCCAAACAATATCTAAAAAAAAATGATTCATATTAGGATAAAAAACCAAATGTATTGTGCACATAGTACCAACATTCTCATTCATCAGTTGTCCCCAATAAAGGAAAAAATTATAGATAACTCATGCCAATTGAGAAGTTATTTTCTAGCTAATGCCAAAGTTGTGACCACTCAATAACATCATCAGGGACCTAAACATTGAAAATATCAAAGGAATAAATTTTCATGGAAAAATAGTTTAACTTCTCTTTGCATAGGGTAATCAAACAATGACTAAAAATTGAAGTCTACCACAATGCCAGTGAGAGAAGAATAGACACACCATCTTTTCTTGCTTCAATTAGGAAAAAATAAATCTTAGACCAAATCACATGAATGGATTAGTTGAATAGAAATATTGGAATTTGTACTTCCTAAAGATAGAGAACATCTAAAATTTTAATTATCTAACAAGTATCATGAGAAAGATACTATCTGTAGAGGTTAGTAGAACCTCAAACACTCCACTAAACAAAGTTCATTAAGAGAATATCACATATAAACCTTGTCCCACAAGGAGAAAAACTATTATGAAATAAAGGAACCAGTAGGGTAGATTTGATCAAAGCTTCCTTACCTTTTATGAGTTTTCATTTACCAGAGCCACTATCTAAATCATGTGTACACCCATAGGCACAAGAGAACAATAGAGAAGTAGAGAAGCTAATAAGCTACTTGAGAGTCATGATGCTAGTCTAAACTAGACTCATATTCAACATTAGATTTGAAGGTTATTTTCCTTGGTAGGTGATATTTTTATATTCTTCCTTCTTTGGTAGATTAATTAATAATAAATAATTATAAGCATACTAATAAAAAATTTAAAATAATAAGGCAAGAGCCGATAACATAAGGGTAATATTGTGAGCCTCTTGTCAGAGAGGTATTGGTTTTGAATCAACTTGAGCATAAAAAAAATTTAAAATTAATATCAATACTTAATTATAATTAATGCTAGCTTAAATCTCTTATCAATAAAATTTAAAATTAGTACAGTAATTAATAAAATAAATTAATTTTATAAACATAGGGAAAAGGCATAAATAAATTCAGTTTATTTATTAAAGGCTATGCAATAGGCATAAATTGTTGGTTTTTTACCAATTAATGGAATATTATTTTTATTTTGATTAAATTTCCAACATTGAAACAAAAGTGAGTTGGCTTTAATTATTTTGAAAAATATTTAAGAGCATTTCCATGATTTTGAAATAAGCAGAAGAGAGCATTGATATCTTTGACAATGCCTTAGATTGGTTTCCAAATTAAATGAAATGACTTGAATTTGTTTGATAGAGATTTGAATTAATTTGACAAAGTTATCAATGTTTTGAGATGAAAATGATGGAATTGGTACAAACTTGATGTTATTTGATAGGTTTTTAAGATGATTTTGAAAGGAATTCGAATTGATATTGAAGATGTTGAAAGGGATGTGAAATGATTTGATAGGTTTTTGTGGTTACTTGAAATGGATTAATTCAACACAGTTAATACAAGTAATGATGCATAATGAGAGAAAATTCAATAGTTAATTAAATAATTTTAGAATCTCAAGAATGATAAGAGACATAATGTTGACATACAATAAAGACAAAATGAACAAATTATGAGAATAACTAAAATCCAATTAATGATGTTTCAATTATACTGTACAAATTATAATATGAAATCATATAATTGGGAATCATTTTTTAGCAACTAGATTTTCTCTTTCCTTGATACACTATGATTACATGCATTGTATCAAGGAATATTGATGAAAATTACATAAAATGGTTGCTAGTAAATATAATATACAAGGATGCCCCCAAATAAATTGAAAGAAAATTAAAAGTAATCGATAATTGTGTCAATAATGAGGATACATTTCCACAATAAAAAAATACACAATAAAAATAGGACATATGCAAAAATTGTAAATCCTAGAGTGCTAAAATCATCAAAATCAATATATAACTAAAATATCACAAGTTTATTTAAGAAAAAGGAGACCTATAAATTAGCTCAAAAATGCATCTCAAAATATTTGTATTCCCTAATTTTGAAAAAATGAAGCTCATGATCTATCTAATTGAAATAAATTCATCAGCAAGACCATTGTTCTGGTTGAGTGAAGTACACCTGATGAAGAAAGGGCATATGAGAGTTGGTATGTAATTTTAATCCTTCTTGTGACCATACATTTGTTTGATCTATTTATAAGTAGTTTAGTGATAAAACTATGGTCAAAGTGCCATTATATGACCTCAAATTTCCAACTGCAAAAAAAGTTCAATCAAGCATCTCTAGGAGATATCAAAACTAAAAAGGTGTATTTCTTAATGAACTTGGTTAAAGAAGTTACATAGTTGGTTAACTTGAGTTCAAAAATAGGATAAATTGCATTAGAGGAATCTCAAATTATCATAAATCATTCAAAACATAGATAATACTTCAAAATTTATCTCTAATAGGTCAAACATGGTCAAATACTAGTCAAAGTTGTGTCAAACATGATCAATCTTAGTGAAAAATAATAGATTCTAAGAAAATATTGAAATGAATCACTTGATATGTTTAGGAGTAGTTTCCCCTTTTGCAAATGTGAAACAATAGCCTAACATGCCACAATTTATGTCATAGCTTAATTAGATATGAAAGAGATATACTTGTTGATATCATGATTAATAATTTCTCTGTTAGTGACTAAACATTTAATTAGTTTGATTGGTTATATTATTTCTGAGCTTCAGAACCAGCAAGTTTTGGAATTACAAATAGGAAACATATACTTTTGAGAGAGGGGGGGTGTGAATCAAAAGTTTAAACTTCAGCTTTTAAAACTTTCACCATTCATTAGATGCATGTAATATATATATTGAAAATAGCATGAAAAATAAATGCATCTAAAACATGTAAGCAATTGAACATACACACTTAACACCAAATATGATTATCTAGAAATCATCCAAAGAGAAGGTAAAATTGGGGTGGGGATGACTCCCACAAATCTTCACTACTATAGCAAGTGTAGCCAATTGAGGTTACAATGGTTTGACCATGAAACATGATCGACCCTATGAAAGGCCTATCCTGTTAAAGGCTTAAAAGGACTATTAAGTCCCACCTTTTTATATGTGTTTCTGGTTAAAGGAGTTTAGAACATCCACTTGGAATGTCACCTTGTTAAAGGATTTACAATAGTCTGTTAGGACTACTCCACCTAGGAGATTTAACTAAAATCACATGTTAGGATGTTTTAGCATAGATCTTATGATTGGCTCTGCTTGCTTGAACTAAAGACCCAATTCATACATAGTCCTTCTTGATCCTCTTTGATTTGATTTGACAATTTTGTATCCTTCTATTCTTTGTTCTTCAACTAATTTTGCAATTCACTCTCACTACGAAGTCACCTTGAATGCTCTTTGAACAAATTCAATTATTCACCCCTTGTTACCTCTTGTAACATGATCTCTCAATTCTCTCTCAATTGTTGAGGCTTCATCTTCCTTATAAAGACTTTGGTGGCTTAGGGTTAGGTATGAATCCATGGTTTACATTCATTCTTTTTGCCACTTGATCCTTCCTATTTTCTAATTGGTTACATGGAAACACATAGGGATAATGAAAATAGATTCATCCTTATCTTTAAAGAATCAAAATATAACCTTAGATTAGCTTGAAAATGGTTTACATAGTTGTTTGTGCAATCACAAACAAATACGTCCAATCTATGTTGCTCGACACTTAAAGTTACTGATGGTTGACACTTACTCTAATTCTATTTCTAACTCAACACCTAAACTACTAGTCATCAACTATTTACTCAGCACTTGAATTACTTGACATGTACTATCTAATCAACACTTTGGTGAGTCGGCACATGAGTGTATCGACACTCCTTGTAACTTGGCACAATCTTGTATTTATATGTCATGCTCAACATGCATTACTAGTTCAACATAAAATAAGTAAATGTTTTAAGTGTATTAACACTCAATTTTCAAAACCAATCTAAGATCAAAAATCTCCCCCTTTGACATGAGTGTCAAAAACACTTAACTATACATAATCAATCTAATCTTCTTGATTATAATATATTCACAACTCGTCTTATTTACAAAACTTCAAAATTTGAAAATTTTGTAATAACATATATACCTTAAAATTTATAACTCCCCCTGAGTTAATGTGTTGGATCTCTATCAAAAATATGTTCTCCATTCTGGAGTAGATTTGTCTCATGCCGATACTCTTTGTCTTCAATGTATTTTCAACTGATGCTTTGTCATCCTATATGCTCTACTTCTATTATATTCTGATTTTTCTTTCTCCTTTTTTTTAATTTTGTTTGCTCCCCCTTTCATTTCTCTCTTCTTTATTTTTCTACTTCTTTTCTTATTTCATTTTTTTTCTCTTGTACTCTCCCCCTTTTTCTTTTATCTTTTATCTTTTATCTTTTATCTCCCCCTTTTCCTTTTATCTCCCCCTTTTTGACACTTATGTTAAAGGGTCCATACACTTAGAGTGTATTTGTCTAGAAAGGATTTGTGGACCTCCATAATTATCTTTAGAGCTACATCCTAGTTATCACATGCAACATCCAATGATTTGAGTTAGATTTGTAGCTCGAATGCTAGGTGAACTAGTCCATCTAATGTAAAAAGATGAGGATCTTTCTTTAATAAAATTTCTGCATATCCTAGCTCTTTATGGAGTATTTCCATATGTGGGGTGAGGGAGGCTTGAATTTGTGTCAACTTGGCTCTTATATTAGCCTCTCCTATTGTTAACACAACTATTTGACATTGTGATTGAAGCAATGCATGAAAATGCTTCTCACTTTGAGCTAGGTTTTGTGCTAGTTGCATAATTGATACATTGAGATTGTCTCTAGACTCAGAATTCTATGTCTTATTTCTTGAGTGAAGAGTGCTAGGTCACATAGTATAGTGTATAATGAGAAAATATTCTCTAGTACTTTTTTTACATCTTCAACCTTTGTGGTTAGTGCAACTTGAGTGAGCACAATCTCTCCAGATATTTTCTCATTTACTTTATTCTAGAATTTCTTCTCTGGCCACTCAAGAAGTTTTGTACTTATGTCAATATCTTCATTATTGACCTTCTCAACAATGTTAGACAATTTTTCCAATAGAGGTTTTGTTTCTTCAAGTGTAGGTAGGCTGAACGCATCTACACATATTTCCCTAATGTCCTATAATGCTTGCCTTTGCCTAAATTCCTTTCTAAGTATTTCATGATGTTTCTTCTTTTCCAAAGCTTGTTGTAACATGTTTATTTGTTCTACTATCATTGTTGCATAATCAAATTGAGATATCACTATTTCTTCATATAAAGTTACATCACCATAGTGAGTTACCTTATCAATTTTTGTAAAACTTGAGCCTGGTGCTGAAATTTGTAGTGGTATTCCCTCTATTCTTGGCATCTAAAGGATTTTTGTAGGAGTACTTGATGTTAGTAATATCACAATTCTTGAATAGATTCATTCTCCTTCTCCTTTTGTATTTCCTTCCTTTCTTTAGATTTTCTTCCATCAATCACAATGATTTGAGTTGCACCTAGTGCTTGTGTTGTAGGTACAGATGTGTATATCTATCCTATTTGATCTATTGTCATTTTATTTTCCTCTTCTTTGGCAGTCTTCCCCTCCTCAACTATGTTTTCTTTGATTCTAGTGTCAACCTTGATAGGTGTATCTTTAGTTGTTCAAAACAAGGGTTGATCACTAGTGGCTGAAGGGATGGAAAAAGGTCATTGTTGTGTGTTCACCTTATCCCTTGTGATGTCAACTACTACCTTCTATAGTTCATCAACACTAAAAAATACTAGATTTTCACATAATCTTGCCTGTAGTATGGATTGGTCAAGAACCTTCTTTAGATATTCTAATATTAAGGGGTTGATGTTCTGAGCTAAGCTATCATGAACATCCTTAATAGTTATGATTTTTGTAGGTATACTGGTGTTATGGGGAGGGCTCATTGTTGGCATTTGTGTGTCTTGCACACTCTGTTCTTCCTATTGTTATTCAATTGTGGCCATGTCTTCATCTTTATTTTGTGTCTCCTCCTCACTAGTATCCTTTTCTTTATCTTCATCCTCCTTATCATTGATATCATCACCATTATTTCTTCCCTTAAGGGGATCTTCTTCTCCTTGTTTGACAGTTGTCAATCCATAAATCAATTTCCATATTTGAGTTAATTTCTTCACAACATCTTCAATAACTTTTTGAAGAATGTTGAATGCCCTGTATTTTGGTGAAACCCTTCCACCATACTTCTTGTTGGCCTTGATAATCTACCCTTTAGTCAATTTTGGCATTACCTGGGCTAGTGTGGATTCTCTAATTTGTTTCTCTAGCTTTAAACAATAATGCCACTTATTTTCAACAATAGTATATAATTATTTTGGCAAAGTGTTATCTAATTCAAGTGGGGTGTTCTTGAACTTAGATATCATTTCCTAAATTGATTCTTCAATCATGTTTTTCTTTTCTCTACCAAATTTTTCAAAATCAATTCTTTTCAAACCAAATAAATCTGCACTATTTCTAACATTTTCACAGAGATTCTCAAGATCAGATTTTGGTGGATGAGTTACCACTCTAAATTGGCTTGTATCTTCTAATTCTATTTTTTTCATTATCAATTTTTGGTTGTGCAATGTATTTCTTCTTTTCTTATTCTGCTTTGGCCCTTCTTTTTTTGTAGCTTTTGCCTTTTTTATGGTGGCTCATAGGCTTTGCTTGGCTTGGCTTAGTAATCTTCTTAGCCTTTTTCTTTGCCACATGTTCTGCTTTGGCCTTTCTTTTCTTTGGTTCCACCTATACTGGTGCTTCCTTAGCACCTTCTACTTCTTCTTCATTCTTATCTTCTCCCAATCCTTGGGTTAGTGCAAGAGGTTCTTGAGTTTGTTCTTGTTTTTCCTCTCTGTCCTCTTCATCATCATCTTCTTCTTCACCTGTGCCTTCACCAAATTTTTCCTTTAATTTCTTTACCAATTCATCTTTCTTGTTCAATGTGGAAACTATCTTCAATTCCATCTCAACTTTAGATTTCATAACATCATAGTTTCCAAATATTTTAGATGATTTGAGTAAAAGCACAAACCTGTGTCACCTTTTATGAAGAAATGTGATATCAAAATGCGACAGTTCAACGTTAATGACAAAAGAAATGGTATTTGTGTTTAGAATTTTAAAATGATGTAAACTAATGAAATGTGTAGAATTGGATGAAATTTATGTCTATCATTTTTAAAAAAAAATTTGAGTAAGAATTTATTCATTTCTTTTATTTTGAAGTCCCTGTTTTATCTATAAAAAATATAGGGTGTAGTTCCCATCAAAAAATAAAATTCAAATCATCTTTTTTTGTTTTGATTTGAAAATATCTTATAGATGACATGTATATCTAGTGCACAAAAAAACAAATAATTATTTTTGATCTATATTTTCTTTGTTATAAGTACTCAAGCTTGACCTTCTCAGAAGCCAACAGTTTTTTCTTCCCATCAAAACTTTCGAATCAAATCTACACCTTCTTGAGAAAAAAATACATATTCATGAAGAGGACTCTCTCCTCTAGAGATAAATTTTTATTTTTTATTTTTTTGGTATGATTTACTATTTTTTTCCCTTTTTTAAGTGAACATCTTCTGAAATGTTGAAATATAGACTTATAATATTTTGAAATTCTAACATATTATAACTAATCAAAACACTAAAAAATTTATATAATGATGATATTGAATCTAAGATGTATAAAATGGTATTTTTAGTTTTTGAATAAAATTGAGTTTTGATAGAGAAATGAAATTTGACCAAAACAAGTTCTGATATCACAAACAGTGACACAGATCTGTGCTTTTACCCATTTATCAACTTCTTTAGCTAGAAGTGCAATGATAGTAGCTGACACTTCATCAACATTAATTTCATAGCCTAAGGGTCCTAGCCATCTCACCTTAGCTATGGCAACCTATACATATGTATAGTCAATATAAACAAGAAAGAATATGTCATTATAATACTATTCAACCAAGGAAACTAGTATTCGTATCCTCTATTTTATGGACTTCTTCAAGTCTTCAAAATAACTTGTCATGATAGTCTCAAAGTTATCTTCCATTTGCTCAATATACTCATTAACTTGAACTACTACTATTTTTTTTTCTTCCAACTTACCTCGCCAAGGATGGAAATGTGCTTTGAACATAGAAAAATATGAAAATTAGGATTACTTGAAACTTATACTGTGCACTCTTAGTTTTTTTAATCGCACCTAGGTTTTCCATTATTTGTTGCAATTGTAGTTCAACTAGAACATAGGTATGATCCTTCAGCACAATTTTATAGCCCACATCTACTACAATGTAGGGCACATTTTTTAACCTATTTGATTGATAAAAGTTGTGAGAGATTACCCTTATGGAAAAGTCCAATAAAGGATCTGTGATACTATCAATACTCATTCCATGTTTGTTACATTTTACTCCTTTATTTTTCTCAATAACTTCCTTTGAGTCACTTTTTAGGGTCTTTGATCAATCTAGGGTTAACTATTCTCTTTGAAATTTTAATGGGACCATCTTCTAGCCATAAGAATTTATCATGCATTCTACTTAACACTATCTTGATCTATTCTATTTTGAACATCGTAGCGAAATATAGGGCATAGATCAAACCCTTTCTTTCAAAAATCTTGAATTCTTCTTTCAAAATGCCATTTTCACACAATTTTTCATATGCTTGCCTTATTTTGATGTCTTCTATTCCACCTATCTTGTATTTATAGCATTTTATGACATCTTGGACCACTATGACCTTTGGGGAAATCATGGAAAGTGCACCTGACAGGTCTTTTTTATATGCAACATCTAGAATTTCTATAAAATTTGGTTGCTTTACTTCATTGCTAACTAATTGAACATTCAAAACTTCTTGATCCTCTACATTCCTTGAACTAGATACCATTTGACAAGCTAGGGTTTAACAAATTTTAAACTGGATGACTCAGCTTATGAAGAATACCTTGGAAATTTGATGAGCTAGTGTTGGATCATTGTTGGAATTAGTGCAATCACTTTGAACTTGGTTTTTGACTCACCTTCTACTCTCCTTGTAATTTCTTGAGTTTGAAATTATGAATAATGAATGAAAATTGACCGTATACCCTCCAAAACTCTACATTAATGCTTAATTCTTGTACAACTATAAACTCGGCATCAAAATGATTTCAGTTTCACTCAACATCTACTGACATGACCATCACTTGGCAGCTACTATAGGCTTAGCCTCAACTAATAGCTTGGCTCTAACTAGTATTTTACTCAACATTCACAAAAAACTTTTCATGCTTGGCAACAACATGAAAAATTAAAGATTTAGCCATGAATTTTCCACAACTTCTTGCATCTTTATTCATGTTAATGTAATATTTTTAGTTCTAATTCCTTTTGGAATTGATGTATTATATAATACTTTTGAATATCAGTCCCACATACCTCCTATTGCTTAGTTTGATGAATGTTACCACTTGACCTATTAGGTGAAGTGATCTCTCCTTTATTTGATGTACTGCCTCCATCTTTCTTCTTCCATGTCTTGTTTATCTCATTCCTGATGTGTTCAACATCTGCCTTTTCTTTTCCTTTATCAAATTCACAACTTGGTGCCTTGGACCAAGTTAAACAATGTTTACTGATATGACCAGTCTTCAAGCAGTTGAAACATGTAGTTTGACTCAACCACCTCTTATAATTACTACTAAAGTGAGTTCTAATGCAATTTTTAGATACATGTCCATATTCCTAACAATAGTGACAACTATATCTCATGTTGTAATCCCAATCATAAGATTTTTGTAGCTTCTTACCTTTGTTGGATTGCTTGATGACCATGTGGACTTGGATCTACATTAAAAGGCTCTATGTCCATACTTCTAATAGTTATAGCAATATCCTTCAAATTTTGGTGCATATATGGTTCTAGTTTTACATTCATATGCCTGATGACCTTGTTTATTGCACCTATGATAGTAGACCATGTCCTTAGGCTTAGAATTCTAATTTTTATTCTTGCTCCTACATACATTAGAGGTACATCCTTTCTTTCCACAATGATGACAAGTGGGTTTGGAGTTCTTACCTTTGTTGTTCCTTTCCTCAATAGCTTTGGATGATTCTCCTTCTTTAGTGCTTGTGTAGCCCAATCCTAATATATCTCTATTGGATCTAGGGGAATTCAATAATTGTTTAAAGTACTTGATGGCTTCATTTGGCTTGTTGAAAGTTTTAGCAAATTCCTTTTCTCTTTTCAGGTCATTCTATAGTTGTTCATTCTACAAATTTAATTTAGTTATCTCAATGTCCTTGACATTCAACTCATGATGAGCATTCATCATTTGGCTTAAGGCATCCAATTGCATGTTTGAGATTCTAGATAGCTCTATTGACTTTTCTTCTAATTTGTTTGCCAAAATTATTTTTTCTTCTTCAATCATGGCCTTGTCTTCTATAGCTTTCTCCTTTTGTTTAGTCACTTCACACAATAGTATAACTTGTGATTCTTTCTCTAACTAAAGAATTTTGATTTCTTTAGGTTGTCATTTGTTCTTTTTCATTAGCTCTGCAATTGCTGCATCAAATTTACTAGAGTTACCATCTTGAAATATCTTTGTGGTGTTAATCTCTTTGTAGTGTGTGTCATTTTCTACTATAGCAATCTCTTTCCTTCTTTTTATGGAACTCTTCAAAGCATCTCTAGCTTTATTTACTTGATGTAGTATGAGATGTATCTCAATCTCTTGATTCTCAATTATTTTTCCCAATTTGTAAACATTCATTTCAAGATAATCCCTCTAAGCTACAAAGCTTCTTCTTCTAAGAACTCAGCTTTGATACCAATTGTTGGAATTATAAATAGGAAATATATACTACTAAGGGGAGAGGGCCGAGGGATGAATTAGAAGCTCAAACTTTAGCTATTCAAATTTTCACCATTCATTAGATGCATGTAATATATGAACTGAAAATATCATTAAAAGTAAATGCATCTAAAATATGTAAGCAATTGAACATACATACTTACCACCAAATATGATTGCCCAGAAACCCTCCAAAGAGAAGGTAAAATTAGGGTGGGGATGACACCCAAAAATCTTCACTACTATAGCAATAAAGTGTAGCCAATTAAGGTTACAATGGTTTAAGCATGAAACATGATCTACCCTATGAAAGGTCTGCCCTTTTAAAGGCTTACAAGGACTATTAAGTCCCACCTTGTTATAGGATTTCAACACCCTATTAGAAGTGTGCTTGGCTAAAGGAATTCAAAACATCCACTTGGAATGTCACCCTGTTAAAGGATTTACAACAGTCTGTTAGGACTACTCCACTACGAGATTTAACTAAAATCACCTGTTAGGATGTTTCAGCATAGATCTTGTGATTGGGTTTGGTTTTTTAATTAAAGATCAAATCCATAGAGATTCCTTCTTGATCCTCTTTGATCTAATTTGACAAAGTTGTATCCTTTTGTTCTTTGCTCTTCTCCAACTAATTCTATAAGTAACTCTCACTACTAAGTCACCTCGAATGCTCTTTGAACAAATTCAATCATTCACCCCTTGTTACCTCCTATAACATGATCTCTTTCATACTCTCTTGATTCTCTCTCAATTTTTGGGGCTTCATCTTCCATATAAAGAATTTTGTGGCTTGGGGTTAGGTATGAATCTATAGCTGAGATTCATTCCTTTTGTCACTTAATCCTTCCTATTTTTTTATTGTTGCATGTAAAAACATAGGGATTATATAAATAGATTCATCCATGTCTTTAAAGAATTGAAATCTAAGCTTATGTCGGCTTGAAAATGGTTTACATAGTTGTGTGTGCAATCACAAACAAATATGTCCAATCTGTGTTGCTCAACAGTTGAGGTTATTGATGCTCAACACTTACTATAATTCTATTTATGACTCAGTAGTTGAATTTCTTGGCATCTACTATTTTCTCAGCACTTGAGTGACTTGGCACATGAGTGACTCGGCACTCATTGCAACTCAACATAGTCTTGTATTTACTTACCATAATTGCAATGCATTATGAGTTTGGCATAAACTAAGTAAATGTTTTAAGTGTGTTCAAACTCAATTGTCAAAACCAATCTAAGATCAACAAAAAGTAGTGCAAGCTGAGCTTCAAAGAGTCTACTAAGCTTCACAAGTATAAAGAAGTGTAAGCTGAGATTCACATAGTCTACTGAGATCAATAGTGTAAGCCATGCAAAAACTAGTATTAACCAAGCTACAATTTCTACCAATCTTGCCATGTTACCAAGAAGAAGGTAGGTAGTGTTGACCAAACTATAGAGTCAACTGAGTCCTTTAGTGTCTACCTAGTTCTTCATTGTTCCCCAAGTCAATAGTGCTAATTGTGTTCATGCCTACTCCTAAGTGATCTATTTGGACTGTGAACCAGTGTTAGCTAAGTGCCAAAGCTTTCCAAGTAAACAATTTTTATGAGTGTCAAAATACCACTTGAGTGGTCTTCAAAAAATGAGTATCAGTAGTAAGCTAACTTAGTGAATTTTTTTGAATTTGGTGTTGTAGCTGACTCTAGAAGGTAATTAATTGAATATATATATCTTGTGTGATCCAAAGGCAAATGCATAAAAAAGGATAATAGGTATGACTATGAATTATAATATAAAGGCTACAAGATGTATAAGGAAAAGTAAAGTCTCATCTATCCCAACAAGGTGATCATTTTACATCAAATAAATCCCATTCAATAAACCAAGTTTTAGATTAAGAGATCATCTACTAGTTGATTCTAATAGGTGCATCAGTAAAATCCTCTAACGATGTGGACTTAAGAATCTTTAACTAAGGCATACATCATTGTATTGTATAAATCTTTTAATAAGGTGGACCTAATAGTCATTATTGCTAGTAACATGGAATATTACCAAAACTAATCAATTATAAGCCTTAATAGACCAAATTTATACTATAGTATTAAAGCCTATGGGCATCATGTCCACCCCATTTTTACTTTCTATTTGGAAGGTTTTTGGATTACCAAATATTGTGTCAAGTGTTATGAATGTTTTATTTCTTTCAATATTTCATGCATGCAACTAGATCAAAATAGCTTATGAAGGATTAATTGGTAAAATAAATAAAAAAATTATTGGTTACTGATTCACCCATCCCCTTTTAGTTACCTAGTTTATTCTATAGTTCCTACAATTGGTTTAAGTGCATTGGTTCTCACAACAAACTTATAGCAACTTGAGAAAAGATCACAGTCAACATAAGTATATAGATTGGAGAAAGCTATTGAAAATGAAAAGTTGGATCTGCAACTAGCCATGGAATAAGTCAAGAAAATGAAGAAGAAACCCTCACAATCCTTGCATAGAAGAAAAGAACTAGCAACACAAATGAATGACAATTTCTACATAGAGGAAAAAGTTGTAAACATTTTCCAAGATAGAAGTTTAGATGAAGGCGATGAAGCAATCAAAGACCTACTTGAGAAGAATATCACTCTACATGAAGAAGTAAGAAAACTAAAAAGAGAGTGAGAAATTGAGTTAGTCAAAATGTGTAAAATTATGGAACAAAAGGACATCAAAAAATAGGAGAAAATATTGCTAATTGAAAAGATAGAAGAAAAGGATAATGAAATTCATAACCTATCTCTTTAGAAAACAGATTTGGTAAATCAACTCAATTAAAAAAATCAAGAATTTATCCACTTGAGGACAAATAATGAAAGATTTCAAAATGATCTAAGCATAGAAAAAAAATAATAATGAAAGGGTGATGATATCTTAGGAAATATCAAAGCAATTAAATGAGAAAACTCAATTCAAACAAAAGGATAAAGAAGGATTAGGTTATATAGATTAAGGTGAATGCTCTTAGCAAAAAGCTCAAAAAAACAAAAGACCTACATGTAATCATTGTGTGAAGATAGGGCATACATCAAGAAAATGTTGGAGAAATGGAAAATCAAAATTTAGTGGAAAATATTACTATTGTAACAAAAAAGGACATAGAGAAAGTGGATGCATGGAGAAAACCAAGTTTGAAGGAAAGTGTTTCAATTGCAAAAACCAAGGGCACAAATATTGAGAATCCAAGACCAATAAATGAAATCCAACAAAAGAAATTGTAATAGCTATCATTGGTTGGGATTATAACACATGGTGAAAATTTTAATTATGTAGTAAGTATGGATATATTGGAGAAAATTGCATAAGAACTCACGTGACAGAAAGAGACCCCACAAAGAGATACTTTTTATGCAAAAAATAAAAATGGACATATAGTTACAAAATGTATAAACTGAGGTAAAGTTGAATATGAAAAGAAATTAAAGGTGGAAAATATCATAACTTAGAGGAGGTAGCCATGGATAAAGAAATCTTTATAGAATACAAGTCAAAGTCATGAAAGTATTGACACCCAAGTCAATGAATTAGGTATTGGAATTATAATAGGAAAGGTAAACTATGAGGGTGGGGGGTGAATCAATGCTTCAAAGTTTTACCTATAAAAACATCCACCATACATCCATCTCATAATATAATAAGTAAGCTGAAATACCATATAAAGCATATACATGTAAAGTATGCAAACAAGTAAGCATTCACAAACGCATGACACAATATATGATTACCCAAAAACCCTCCAATGAGAAGGTAAAATTGGGGTGGGGATGACACCCAAAAATCTTCACTAATACAATAATAAAGTGTATCTCTACTAGTTGTGAACCCACAATACTGGGTACCACTTTTGTGGCACAAAGGAAATCAAAAAATGATGCAAATTTCCCATATTCAATTTTACGTATGTTCATGAAAACTTGTTAACAATGTTCATGTGAACATAAATAATTGCATATTGCCTGAACATATTTAGTTTAAATAAGGGATGTTCATGTGAACATTCCTTATTAATATGTTTGTGTGAACATATTTTTACAGCAATTTTGAGATAAAAACCAAGTTTTTCCATTTTTCCATTAGGCCTGTATGTTTGTGCGAACATATGTTCACACGAACATATAAAACATGTTCTCGAGAACATAGTGTTCGTGCGAACAGGTTAACTTATAAAATTTTGGTGCTCTTTTCTTAAAAAAATGAAATTGGCTCTTTTGACCCCCAAAATTGAGATTGATGATCTCCTACTATAAAATTAAAAATGCCAATTTGCGTTGCTCAAAGCAAGCTTTCCAATGACTATAATTGAAATACAAATTATATTCATTAAGACTTTCAAATATGATTTTAACTCATTATAGGTTCAATACTAATTAAACATCAACTAACTTTGACACTTCAAGAAAATTTGTAAATTAGGTCAATTTTTTTTCAAAAATATCTAGGAAATAATTGTTGAGATAGCTTTCTATTAAAAGAAAGAAAATTAGATTTATGATAAATTGAGTTCAAGTTATGTGTGTTAAAACGAATATATTTTTGAATAATGATTGATGCTACTTCAAAACTTCATAAACTATATAATATTCAACCAAATTGAATCAAACCAAATGCATCCTCTAGATATTGATGTTGCAAATCCAACACTAAAAGAATTACCTCATTATCATTTCTAAAAAAAAATGTTTTGAGTGTCAAATGGACTGTTACTCTTTAAAAATATTATTTTTTCTTATGTACCACTTTTTTGAGGAGAAGAAAAATTTGACTTAAATAAGTTTTTTCAAAATTAAAAAATATGGTTATACAAAATAGGAATAGAGTACTAGAAATCACTAGTTTACGTCATCTTGAAATTATTCATAGTTTTAGAGATATATTCACTTGAATGTGAGGTTTTTTTCAAATATATTGATTTCAGTGTCAAAATTGGTCAAAAAATAGAATCCATTATTGTAGGATCACATTATGAAGGTTACAATGTTTGATAATAAAAACATGATCTACCCTATGAAAGTTATGCCCTATTAAAAGCTTACAATTACTTTTGGGTCTTACCCTATTATAGAATTTCAATAGCCTATTAGAAGTGTGTCTAATTGAAGAACTTCAAGTCACAATTAAGTAAGCACCTTGGTAGAGGATTTCAATACAACTTGTTAGGACTACACTATTAAGAGATTTAATTGATTCACCTATTAGAATGTCTCAGTAATGATCTTGCAATTAGCACTCTATTTCTTGATGTTAAATCACCTCTATATTAATATGTACTTGATGCTTTCTAATCAAATATCTCTCTTCTATCCATTTTTTCCTTCCTTTGTTCTTGTTTAATTGATTCTAAAATGTAACTCAAATGATAATATCTTGGTCACCATGAATGTTTTGATTGCACATGCAAAACTCTTCTTCTCTATCTCATTCTTCTTTGAACATTTGGGATTTTGTCCTCCTTAAGAAGACCTAGGTGACTTAGGATTAGGTATGAACCAACTGTTGTGATTCACCCACATTTCCTTCTCTTTTTCTAATTGGATGCATGTAATACATAGATATTTGCACTTAATATTCATCCATATCAACAAAAGATCATAAATCAATCCTTAAGTTAGCTTAAAAGTGGTTTACATAGTATTTTTTTGTAATACAAACAATTATGTCAAAACTATGTTACTCAACAACATCTGATGTCCTTGGTGCTCAACTCTAACTATGACTTCAATGTTGTGGCATGTGAATGAATTAGCATGCACTATTTTCTCAACATGCTCTAACTTACATGTTATGATCGACATATGTTACTTGTTTGGCATGAACTAAGTAAATGACTTAAGTGTATAGATAGTCACTTGTTGAAACTAATCTAAGATTAAAAATCTCTACCTTTGACATGAGTGTCAAAAACACTTGGTAATGCATTAATAAACTTATCCTTACAAGCATAACATATATATTTATTTGGATTCTATAAAAAATTTCAAAATATCAAAATTTTGCAATACATGAATTGTACCTCAAAATTTCATAACTCCCCCTGAGTTTATTGTTCTATTCTATTTTGTTGAGTAGATTTACATCAACTGATACTCATTATCTATGCCTCTGTAAACTAATGTTTGCATCATAACTCTCCCTTTGTTCTTTGTATCTTAATCCCCCTTGGGCATAGATATCTCTTTCTCCTACTTGCCTTCTTTGTTTGCTTGCTCCCCCATTGCTCTTACCTTACTCCCCCTTTTTGACACTAATGTCAATGTGTTATACACTAATAGTGTATTTGTTCAAAAGGGATTTATGGACCTCAAGTATAATCTTAAGAGCTACATCCCAATCATCACAAGCTACCTCCAAAGACTTGATTTGTATGACTAGCAAGGAGTACTTGTTGGATACATTTGTCCAATTGTGTGTTGTCTTTCATGTTACAAAAATGTCATATCAGTTATCAATCAATGTCTACAAAGCTCAGTTTCTCAGCAAAGCAAATTTTAATGTCTACCGAGCATTCTTGAAAAATACTCTATGGAAATAATTTTTATCGAGCTCACTCGAGCATCAAAGGATTTTGTGGCAAAAGTTAATGTTAATCGAGCTGATAAGGTTAATGAAGGAAAGTCAATGTTTATCGAGTTCACTCACTCTCCAAATGATTTTGTAGAGTTCACAATATTAATCAAGCCTCTATTGGTTAACATAGGAAATTAGTTTAGGAATAGTGTTTACCAAGTAGGGTCAGCCAATGAAAGATTTCATTGTTTTGGGAAATAAAGTTTAATTGTTTCATGTAATGATTATTGATAATTGTAAGTTGTAAATGAGTTGACTTGAAAATTTTTAAGGTATAAATAAAAGGTCATGTTGTGAATTCAAATGTATGGATGAGCGAGCATGCAAGTGTATCGATTGAAGAAGAAAGTGTGGGAGAACTTTGAAGGATGGTAAGATATCCTTAAGGAGCAACAAAGTTTTAATTGATTAGAGAGGATCTAATGGAGCAGAACAAAGATCTATATCAGCAATTTAGTTGCATCTCATTCAGGTCTATTCATTGTTACTTTCTCACCATTGAGGTAGTGATTTCTAAATCTCTTAATAGAGTTGGTTTAATAGCCATTTTGTAAATTCTCTAACAAGGTGATAGTTCTTTCAAATTGTTCTAGAGACCTCTAGCAAGGCTGCTCCTAATAGGGTGATTAAATCCTTTAACAAGGTCACACCTAATAGTGTGTTTTAGAACCTTTAACTAGGTTTCTTTGTAATAGGTCTCACTTTAGAAGAGTGAAAATTAGTATCTAGTTACTTGGTGGTTTTTCCCATATTGGATTTCCACATTAAATATGGTGTCTCATGTGTACATGTTATTTCTTTTATATTTGCATGTTAATCACTATGAATGTTTAAAGATCAGTAATAAGTTAACATACATTGTATCTACTGAGTTGCAATAGTTTTCTATATGGTTACCTAGTGACAACAATAACTATTTTATCAGACATCTAATTGATCTATGGATTTTTTTTTGTGGTAACTAATTCACCTCCCTCTCATTTACTCCATCTATATTTCCAAAAATTGGCATCAGAGCTTTTGGTGCTTGCAGGAAAGGTTTCAAGGACCTAAGCTAAATACTAGGATGTCTTACAAGAGGCAAATTCCAAGACTTAATAGGGATAACTTTTCAGCATGGCAGGGACTAATGAGAGTTCATTTAGCTTCCATTAGAGATACATGATTGAAATACCTTGATGAAGAATACACAACTCCTTTTGGTACATTATCTATTAATGACATTGCTGTGAAGAAGACTCATAACACCATGATGATAGACATTGCATTAGCTCTAAGCTATGAAGAATTTGATGATATCAAGGACTACAAGACTACCTTTGAAATGTGGAACAAGTTGACAGATATCTATGGGGGTGATGACAATGTGAGGAGAGCTAAAGTATATAGTCTAAGATGACAATTTGATCAGATGAGAATAAGAGAGGATGAAAACACTACCAAATATGTTGAGAGAGCCAAAGCAAGTGTCAGTGCTATCAAATCTTATAGAGGAGACATCAATGAAGAAACAATTGTAAGTAAAGTTCTTAGAACATTGCTTCCCATTTATGCAATTAGAGTATCTGCAATTCAAGAAAGAAGATGTGAAGCAAATCATAAGATAAATTTGGATGTCATAGTAGAAAGATTGACTACATTTGAGCTAAATAACTATGACAATTATGTTCTAGCTTCCAAGATCATGGAATCTACATTTGAATCCAAGCTTTCATTCAAAGAAAAAGGGAAGAAAATAAAGGAATCTCAATCAAAAAGTGAAGAAGAATCAAAAGAAAGTTTTGATAGTGATATTGAAGTAGTTGAAGCTCTACTTGCAAGGAAATATTCTAGAGGCAAAGGAAAATACAAAGGTAAGGTTCCCCTAATCTATTTTTCATGTGAAGAAATTGGTGATATCGCTGCTAGGTTCCCAAAAAAGAAAAACAAGGATGAAAAGAAAGGTCATAAGTGCAATGGAAAGAAAGATTTCAAATCATTCAATGAAAAAGGTAAGAAAACATGTTTTATGGCTAAGGACTCTAAGGATTCTGATGATAGTAAGGATGAAATTGTTCACATTGTTGTGAAAGATGAATCTGATAATGATGAGGAAGATAAGATGGCACTTATCTCTCATGTGAGAAAAATTGATACATGGATTATAGATAGTGGTTTTTCTCATCATATGATTGGTGAAAAAGCTAAGTTTGTACATTTTGAAGACTATGATGGTGGTAGTGCAAGGTTTGGAGATAATGAACCTTGTTGCATAAAAGGAAGAGTCTGAATCTCATTAACCGAAGAACTTGTATGTGATAATGCCTATTGGGTTGAAGGACTAAAATATAATCTATAGAGTGTGTCACAACTAATCAATATTGGATTCAAGGTGGAATTCATGCATAGAAAGGTAAGACTGTTGGATGATAAAGGAAAGCTAATTGGATTAGGCATACAAACAAAAGGTAACTTGTTTTATCTTGAACTTGGTGAGTGCTCATGTTTTATTGCTCAAGTTGAAGAAAGTTGGTTATGGCACAAAAGGTTATGTCATGTGAATTTTGATAACATTTTAAAGATAATCAAATTCAAGAAAGTAAGAGGCATTCCTAGTATAAAGAAACCTTATGTTGGTCTATGCAAGAATTGTCAAATTAGTAAGATGGAAAAGACTAGCTTTAAAAGTAAAAATTATTAGTTTGAAGATATTTTGGAAATTGTGCATACTGATTTGTGTGGACCTATTGGAATTGAGAGCTATACTAGAGAAAAATTCTTCATTCTTTTTAATGATGACTACTCTAGAATGATGATAGTTATGTATCTAAGAGAGAAGTCAGAAGCATTTGAGAAATTCAAATGGTATTTGGCTAGAGTAGAAAAGGAAATAAGAAAATAATAAATTTTTTGAGATTAGATAGAGGTGATGAATTCATCTCCCATGAATTCAATAACTTTTGCATTAAAAGAGGAATTAAAAGATAGGTATTAGCTCCTGGAACTCTTGAGCAAAATGAAATAGCTAAAAGGAGGAATAGATCTATCATGAATTGTGCAAGAACTCTAATGATTGAAAAGAATATTGCTATCAAATACTGGAAGGAAGCTATCAACACTATAGTTCATACCTTGAACAAAGTATAACTAAAGAAGGACTCATTCAAAACCCCCTATGAGTTATGGTATGGCTATAAACCCAATGTAATTTACCTAAAAGTATTTGGAAGTAAATGTTACATATTGAAAGGATCTAGAAAAGGTAAATTTGATGTGAAGGGTGATGAAGGTATATTTTTGGGATATTATTGCAAGAGTAAGCCATATAGATGTTAAAATTTGTCTACTCACAAAATCATAGAAAGCACACATGTGAAAATTGATGAGTTTATAGAAAGGACTAAAGAAGAAAGAAAAAAGGAACTAAAAGATTATAGGAGATTTTTTTTCATTGAACCTAATACATTTTCAGATACATCTATCAATCAAGTGACTTTGACTCCCGAGTCTTCCTCAGTCACCAAGTTGCCAAAATTTCTAGCCAAGTCACTAGGATCCAAGTCACAGTCTAAAGCTACCGAGCCAATGCCTACTAAGTCTAAAGGACTCAAGCTACAGATAGATCAACTAGAGCTAGAAGTTGAAACTCAAAATGAAGATAGTGCAATTCATTCAAGAGGCAAGAAACCTGTATTGGCCAAGTATGTCAGGAAACATCATGCACCAGATCAAATTATTGGAGACAAATATGATGGTACTATGACAAGTAGTAAGCTAAAAGGTACTTATTTATTTGCTGATTTTGAATGTAAAAATGTCAAGGATGCATTAGAAAATGAATTTTAGATTCACGCTATGAATGAAGAGATAGAGGAAATAGAGAAGAACAAAATATAGAATCTTATACCTAGGCCCAATGGTAAAAATGTGATTGGAATAAAGTGGGTATTCAAGAAATAGTTGAATGAAGATGGTAAAGTATCAAGAAATAAAGATAGATTGGTATGTAAAGGCTACTCTCAAGAAGAAGGAATTGATTATGGAGAGACTTTTGCTCCTATTGCAAGATTGGAAGGTGTCAGGACCCTATTTTGCATATGCTACACAAACAGGATTTAAGGTATATCAAATGGATGTCAAATCAACATTCTCAATTGTATTCTTGATGAAGAATTCTACATTGAGAAACTTGAAGGTTTTTTTGATCTAGACAAGAAGGACATGGTCTAAAAAAAGCTCCTAGAGCATGGTATGAAAGATTGCATAACTATCTTATTCAAATTGGTTTTTAGAGAACTAATGGTAACATTAGCTTGTACATTAAGAAAGGATTGGATAACAAGATTTTTTTGGCAGAAATATTTGTGGATGATACTTTTTTTACAGAAAATGATGATCAATGCAACAAATTTTTAGAGAAAATGAACAAGGAATTTGAAATGTCTATGTTTGGTGAGATTAAGTTCTTTTTTGGTCTTCAGATATAGTAGAGCAAGAATGGTATCTACATTACTCAGTCTAAATACATCAAGGAGACACTCAAGAAGTTTGGTATGGAATATTATAAACTAGTTGGAACACCCATGCATACTGAATTAAATCTTACCAAAGATGATGAATCAAAAGAGGTAGACCGGACCTTGTATAGATCAATGATTGGAAAGTTACAGTATGTGGTTCATACAAGACCTGATATTGCTCTTGTAGTTGGTATAGTAGCAAGATTTTCAGTAAAACTAAGAGAAAATCACATGATGACAATCAAATGGATCTTTAGATACTTGAAAGGAACTAAAGATTATGGATTGTGGTATAAACTTGGAGAAAATTTGGACCTAAAAGAATTCACTAATGTTGATTGGGCTAGTAATCTAGATGACAGAAAGAGTACAAGTGGAGGAGCATTTTTCTTGGAAAAAGATTTGTATCTTAGACAAGAAAAAAACAAAATTTTATAGTAGGTGTAGAGTATGTTGCAACAGAAGTCAACTGTTCTAACATTATTTGGTTTAAGTAGTTATTGGAAGGCATGAAGGTTGAGATCAAGGAACTAGTTGTCATGTTTGTGATAATACAAGTGCAATTAACATATCCAAGAACCCAATGATGCATTCCAAACCTAAGAACATTGCAATAAAGTATCATTTGCTTAGAGAATTGGTGTTGGATAAGAAGATTAGATTGGAATATGTCCATACAAAAGAATAGATTGCTGACATATTCACCAAGTCATTACTTAAGAATGCATTCTTGTATCTAAGAGGTAAGCTAGGGACCATTACCCTATTTGAATCTCAATAAAATAAAGTTTTAGTGATGCATCAATAGGAACCAAGTTGAATATCTATATGTTGATATAACATAGTCATGGGAACATTGCATATGAATTTTTACTCATTTGGTATGTATTGTCTTTGGCATGTGTTTTCAAAGAGGGATATTTTACTATGATATCTTTCTACACTTTTAATTTTTTTGTGGAGAGTTTTATATTGGGAAAAGAAGTTAGGTAATTCCTTCATAGAGGGAGATTACTACAATAAAGAATTTTGTGGCATAAAATCCAAGAGGGAGAAAAATTTCTATCAGAGAAAGACTTGCTTTCAAATTTCATTCTACTATGACATGTTGTGTTTTCGTCAATGCCAAAGAGGGAGATCATTGGATATATTTGTCCAATTGTGTGTTGTATTTGATGTTACACAAATGTAATATAAGTTATCAGTCAATGTCTATTGATCTTAGTTGGTCAGCAAAAAAAATTTCAGTGTCTACCGAGCATTCCTAGAAAACACTCTATGGAAACAGTTTCTATCGAGCTCACTCAGGTGTCAAAGGATTTTGTGGCAAAAGTTAGTGTTAATTGAGCTTGCAAGGGTAACAAAGAAAAGTTAGTGTTTACTGAGTTTACTCGATCTCCAAAGGATTTTGTAGAGTTTTCAGTGTTAACCGAGCCTCTATTGGTTAACACAAGAAATTAGTTTAGGAACTATGTTTACTGAGCAGGGTTGGGCAATGAAGGATTTTATTGTTTTGTGAAATAAAGTTTAATTGTTTCATGTAATGATTATTGATAACTGTAAGTTGTAAATGAGCCAACTTGACAATTTTTAAGGTATAAATAAAAGGTCAAGTTGTGAATTCAAATGTATGGATGAGCGAGCATGAAAGTGTATTGATTGAAGAAGAAAGTGTGAGTGAACTTTGAAGGATGGTCATATATCATTAAGGAGTAGAAAAGTTTTATTCGATCAGAGAGGATCTACTGGAGAAAAATAGAGATCTGTATCAACAATTTAGTTACATCTCTTTTAGGTCTATTCATTGTTACTTTCTCACCATTGAAGTAGTGATTTCTAAATCTCTAAATAGAGTTAGTTTAATAGTCATTTTGTAAATCCTCTAACAAGGTGATAGTTCTTTTGAATTTTTCTAAAGACCTCTAGCAAGGCCACTCCTAATAAGGTAATTGAATCCTTTAACAAGGTCACACCTAACAATGTGTTTTGTAACCTTTAACTAGGCTGGCTCATAATAGGGCTCACTTCAGAAGAGTACAAATTAGTAGTTAGTTACTTGGTGGTTTTTCCTATATTAGGTTTCCATGTTAAATTTGGTGTCTCATGTGTTCATGTTATTTATTTTATATTTTCATGTTAATCATTGTGAGCTTTTAAAGATAAGTAATAAGTTAACATACATTGCATCTACTGAGTTACAACATTTTTTTGTATGGTTATCGAGTGACAGTAGCAACTAGTTTATCTGACATCTAAGGGATATGTGGATTTCTTTGTGTGGTAACTAATTCACCCCCCTCTTAGTTACTCCATCTATATTTCCAATAGTACTAAGCCATCCAATGTAGAAAGATTAGGTTCTTTCTTCATATGTGTTTCTACATAGCCTAGTTTCTTATGTAATATCTCCAAACTTAGGATGTGACTCCTTACTTCTTGTGTGAAGAGTGTAGGATTACATAGTTTGGTGTACAAAGAGAAAATTATCTCTAGTACCTTCTTCACACTTTCCATCTTGGTTGCCATCTCAACCTATTTTAGTGCTATAAAACTTGATATCTTCTCATTTACATTGTTTTGAAACTTCCTTTCAAACCATTTTAGTAATTTTACATTATTATCCAAGTCTAGGTCACTAACCCTTTCCACTATGTTGGTTAATTGTTCAATAATGGGCCTATTTTCATCTATTGTTAGTAGATTGAATGCATCTAGGAAAATCTCTTTGATGTCAATCAAAGCTTCTTCTACCTATGTTCCCTTCTAAGTGGTTCTTGATTTTTCTTCCTTGTTAGGGCCTCTTGTAATAAACCCATCTGCACAATTGTGATTATTGCCAAATCAAATTTAGGAAATACAATCTCTTCATCTAGGTGAACATCACCATAAGTAGTTACCTCTTCTACCTTAGATGAGCTAGGATTCCTCCTTGATAATTTCAATGGTGTAGCATCTATGCTCGGCCTCTAAAGAGATTTACTAGAAGGAGTACCAAATTTTGGAAATGTCACTAGTGCTTCTATAGCTAGTAAGTCCTTTGGCTTGGGTGTTAAAATTGACTCTTTAATCACATCCTTCTCTTCTTCTATAGTTCTAATTGTACCTTGAACTTGTGCTAGAGGTGCAAGTGTATCTACCTAACCTTTTTGGTCGTGATTGCGATTATTTTCTCATGTTTCTATCTTGTCTTCTTCAACTTTCTCATTCTTTTCTTTTTTAGTTTCTAGTACATTTATTGAGATTGGAGTGTCTTGCATATGTGTACTAATAGTAAAACTTTCTATCTCCTTCCTTTGATACACCACTATTGGTTGTGAAGGTTGTACACTTGTGACTTGAGGAGTAATTATAGATGTTTCTTATTTTTTCACTTCCTTCTCTATAGTTATTGTTTCTGTCTTCTAAATTCTACACTCATCAGTATAGGGTTATCACATAGTTTTTCTTGGAGAGTAGACTATACAACTATCTTTTTAAATCATCCTCTGTAAGGGGATTGATATTCTCAGCAATAGTCTTAGAAATATCCTTTAATTTGGCAATTTCAATATTTACATTGTTTCCTATGGAGGGATGGCACTCAAAATTTGTGTTTGGTACACTTTATTCTGTTTGCTACTCTTCCTTAGCTGGTGCCTGGTTGTTAATATTCATATCTATGCCTCCCTCAACTATGCCTTGTTTAGTATCATCTTCTTAATCCTCTCCTATGTAAATAGGTCTCTAATCAGCTTCTCTAGATGGATAGTCCATATGTTATCTTCCACATTTTTTTGAACTTCTATACAACATCTTCTATATTATTTTGCAATATGTTGAATGCCCTATATTTTGGCACAAATCTTATAAGGGTAAAATTACAATGTTGTGTCACCATTCAGGTTGACTTGTCAAAATAACTAAATTTGAGTATCTCTCTCTAAAAATCAATTTTATTCAAACATATGATCTAGAAAAATTCATTCTAACTAATTTATATATGGTCTAACACTTTTTCAATTGGAAATGTCTATTAAATGCATGTTTTATACTAGTTTGTATCCAATTACTTAAAAATAAAATTATTATAGAAAACTAATGTTTCAATAACTCTTACTATTTTTTATGATATTTTTTAATAACATATAAGCACCATTTTATAGAACTAAAAGTCAAGAATATGCTCATATAGAGTTTATAATGTTTTAATTAGATATAGTAAATTGTAATTAAAACATTCTACAAGTAGATATTTTAACACTCAAGAAGATATCTATTTTGAGAAAGGAAAAAAAATCATATCAACAAAAATGAAAAATCACATGATATTCTAGAGGAGAGAGTCCTCTTCAAGATTGTATAATTTTTCTTTTGGTTAGAATAGATTTGTTTGAAAAATGTAGTGGGAGATGAAAACTATTTATTTTAGGCAAGATCAAATTTGAACCATTATAAAAGATAAAATATAGGATTGAAGAATGTTTTTTTATTTTTTATTGTTCTAGCTATATATATTATCTATAACATAGTCTAATATTGAAGGTAAATGAGTATATTTCCATATAGTTTTATGGTGGGAACTAGACCCCTAATTTTTAGCATTTTTCAGCAAGTAAAGAATTGTCTTTAAAAATTAGGAAAATTTATCAATTCTTATTCCAAATAATTATTAAAAATTATAATCCTAAACTCCATCCATTTCTACTAATTTTATTAGTTTATTTCATTATGAAATTCTAAATATTGCTACCAATTTGATGTAATTAAAGATGAAAAATTATACTTTTGTTAGCCTTTTCCTTTATAAAAGGGTGACATAGGTTTGTGCTTTTATGCGCAACATACTTCTTAATAGCTTTAGACATTTCAGTCTTACTAATTTCTAGCATAACTTGAGCAAGGGCTATCTCCCTAATTTATCTTTGAGTGTCTAAACAATAATACCATTTTTGCTTAACTCCATGATATAAAGTCTTAGGTATGGAATTGGAAAGTTCTAGAGGAGTCTTTTTAAATATAGCCATCATGGCATATACTACCTCTTCAACTTGGCTCTTCTCAATCTTTCCAAGATTGTCAAACTCAATGTGAGAGAATCTTGATAAATCAACATTGTTCCTAATGTTCTCACATAAATTGTCTAAATCTGAAGAGGGATTATGAATTACCACTTGAAATTGGTTGTTGTCATCCAATCCAATCTTCTCTTCATAAGATTCAACTTTATCCAATCTAGTCTTCTCTTCATAAGATTCAACTTGAGAAACATGCTTCCTCTTCGGCCTCTTCTATGTTTCATCTTTCTTCTCCTTATGCTTGGTTACTTCTTTAGCCTTTTGTGTAGTGACTCTAGTGCTAGCCCTTGTGGTAGGTGTTGTAGGTTTGGGCTGATTATGTTTATCAACCTTATTTGCTTTTCTATTTTTCTTCTCATTATTTATAGGTGTTTCACCAACTTCTTCTTCCTTATCCCTTCTATAGTTTCAACTTCATCTTCTTGCTAGTCCTCTCGCTCACCTTGTGTCAATGCTAATGGTGCTTGAGCTTGTGTTTCCTATTCTTCTTCATCATATTCCTCTTTTTCTTCTTCCATGACTCCACCAATTTTTCCATTCAATTTCTTTACTAGTTTTTTCTTCTTTCTGATTACTAAAATAGTCTTCAATTCCATTTTTATCTTTGATTTTGCCAAGTCATAATTTCCAAATATTGTGGCTTCTTTGTCCACTTCTTCTACAAATAATGTTGTGGCTTCTTTGTCCAATTCTTCTATAAGTAATGTTGTGATTATTGTAGAGGCCTCATCAACTTTTATCTCATATCCTAACGGCCTTAGCCATTTCACTTTGAGAATTTTTTCTTGTACATTTGTGAAATCAGTATCAACTAGGAAGCAAACATCATCAAAATGTTTCTCCACTAGTGAAACTCGTATCCTTGATCTTTTCTTCAAAGATTGTTTGAAACATTCAAAATAACTTGACATGACATATTCAAAGTTATCACCTAGTTGCTCAATAAATTCACCTATTTGAACTACAATAGGTCTATTCACCTTCCATGCAACCTTATCAAATGTAGGAAATGTATTCTAAACATAAAATAAAATACATACAAGAATAGATCCAAATTTACACTATGCACTTTTGGTCTTCCTTATAGCTCCCAAATTCTCAATTAATTGTTGCAATTGCAACTTGGCAATATTATAAGTATGATCCTTCTTCACAATTTTGTAACCCATATCAACTGCAATGCAAAGTACACTATTCAATCTACTAGATTGATAAAACTTGTGTGCTATGACCCCTACTACAAAAAGCTATCAGGGGATCTATGATAGTATCAATTGGTATTCCACTTTTATCCATACAACCCCTATTTTATTTTCAATTAATTCCTCAACTTCACTTCTCATTTCCTTGGGATAATCTAGGGTTGGATACCCTATCACTCTATGAAAAATCTTCTTAGAGATTTTTACTAGCTCATTTTCTAGCCATACAGAGTTATCATGATTTCTACTCTAAACAATTATTATCCACTTTTTCTTTAATATGTTGGGGAAATGTAGGGCACAAGTTAATACTTTCTCCTCAATAATTTTAAAATCTTACTTCAATGCTTTATTCTCACATAGTTTTTCATATGTTTCCTTGATTTCCAAATCACATATGCTTCCAATTTTGTATGTGTAACAATTTTTTACATCCTAAATCATCAAGACTTGTAGTGGTATCGTGGATAACACCCCAAACAGACCCTATTTGTAAGCTATATCTAGGATAGCCCTAATAGTAGGTTGTTTAATTTCATTACTTATAAATTCCACATTTAAAACCTCTTTACCCTCTATACCTTTGCCACTAAAGAACTAGATGCCATTACATAAAACTACGGTTTAAAATTTTTAAAATTGCATAGCTTGACACATGTTAAATACCTTGTGAATCCTATTGGAATGATGTCAAACAACCTTTTAAATATCTTGAGAATGCTTAGATCAAATTCTCTAGATCGCCTTTAGCTCTTCATTCTCTTCTTCAAATTTGAATTATGTTAATTTGGTAGAAATTGATCAAATAGCCCTTAAAATCCTATATTTAATGCTAAGTGATGACATAGCTATAAGATAGGATTCAATTGAATTTATGGCTCACTCCACATCCATGTGTTTCTCCACACACTTAGTAACCACTATGATCTCGGCCTTAAGTAATAAATTTTGTTAGCTCAGCATCTACTAACGTTTTACTCAACAACCATATGAAAGTTTTCATGCTTGATAGCAACATGAAAACTAATAAAACATAAAGATTTAGTTTTGATTCCTAACAACACTTTGCATCTTTATTCATGCACATGTGGGTATGTGTAGGAGCATGGTGTGCCAAAAAGTGGTGATCTGAAAAATCTATAGTTTTGAAATATCTCAAACCATTTCAAAATCTATTCCAACTTTTTTCCCACCTACCATGATACTAAACTAAAACAATTAATATCTTTACAAGGTCTACTATATCTTTTGATACCAAAACCTATACATTCAACTTTAAAAACATCTTTAAAATGTGTTTTGGCTTGTTTTTATGTGATTTTTACTTCAAACATGTAGTTGACATCTTTTTTTCACCAAAATTTGATGAAATGAAAAGGGATTCTTAAGAATGTTCTTATCTTCCCATAAATGTAAGGTTTGTCAAATTATGATTTTAGTAAGTAATTATTACTTATTTTCTAATGGAGTTACATATAAAGTGCCAACTAACACACTACTTGAAAAATAACTATAACTTTCAAATGGTACAACATTTTTTAAATCCAAAAGATGCACCACATTCTATGTTTCTTCTACTACAAGGAAAAAAATGAAAATTTGAATTTTGCAAAGTTTTGAATTAGTTAAGGTGCTTAGACATGAGATTTTTTTAATTCCAAAAATACTAAAGTCAAAAATTAATTATTTATTATTTATTGAGAATAAAAATAACCAAAAATATGTGTCACATCTAGCCATGAGTCTACTACTTATATCTAGAATATTATTAAAAAATATTATCATTGGATTTTGATTAAGGTGGTCAAACATATGTATACTTCTTGTTTTTCTTCTAAAAATTTTGTAATATTGCATTAAAATTCAAAATTTTGACCAATAAATTTTTTATTTGAGATAAGTCCTAGTAATTTAGAAACTAGATTCAATTTCCTAGAGATTCTTTTCTCTCAAATTTTTGATATCAAGTTAATAATAAGTAGAAAATTGCACATCAAGTTGACATAACCCTAATTTTTTGATTTATTATTGCCACTTAAGAGCATAGTTTGGTTGACCATGATCCTGCACATACCCATGTAATATTTTGAAAACTAAATAGTTGGAACAGATGTATGCTATAGCTTTTAAATATTAGTCCCACATACCTCTTGATTTCTTAAATTGATGAGGTTTGATCACTTGACCCATTGGGTGAATTGATCCCATCTACACTTGATATGCTACAATCTTTCTTTCTCTTCCATGTCTTGTTCATCTTGTCTCTATTCTTTTCAATATCTACCTTTCATTTTCCTTTTTTGAACTCACAACTTGTTTCTTTCAACCTTTTTGGACAATATTTGCTTATGTGGCTAGTCTTCAAACAGTTAAAACATGTGGTTTGACTCAACCAACTTTTGTAATCACTTCTAAAATGTGGTCTAATACTGTGATTCTCATAAATATTTCCATACTCTTGATAGTAATGATAACTATACCTTGTATTATAATCCCAATTTTAAAAAAATTTAATTGTTCTTTACTTCTATCTTCTTGTATGATGACTACTTGTGTTTGGATCTGCATTCAAAAGATCTATGTCTATACTTCTAACAATTATAATAGTATCCTTCAAATCTTTGAGTATGAATGGTCTTGGTTTTGTATTCATGTTCCTAATGACCTTGTTTGTTACATTTATGAGAGTGACCCATGTTCTTTTGATTAGAGTCTTGCTTCTACAAACATTAGCAGTATTTCCTATCTTGCTATAAGTATGACAAGTAGGTTTGGAGTTCTTACTTTTGATACTTCTTTCTTTAGCACTTTTGGATGATTCTCCTTCTTTAGTACTAGTGTATCAAAATCTAGATGTATCATTGTTAGATCTAGGGGATATCATCAATAATTCAAAGTACTTGATGGCTTTACTAGGTCTATTAAAGCTTTTAGCAAAATCCTTTTCCCTTTTCAAATCTTTACCCAAAGGTTCACTCTACAACTTCAGTGTTGTGATCTCAATGTCTTTACTATTTATTTCATGACTAACAATCATGAATTGATTCATTGTTTCTAATTGCATGTGAGAAATCCTATTTATTTCTAATGATTTATCTTCTAGTCTACTAGTCAAAACTCTTTTGACATATTCAATCATGATTATGTCTTTGATAGCTTTCTTTTTCTATTTAGTCACCTCACATAGTAATATGGCTTGTGATTCTTGCTCTATCATACGATTTATGATCTCTTGATCTAGAGTTATATTCTTTTCCATTAGATCTACACCGCTACATCAAATTCATTGGATTTTCCATTTTCAAATAGTTTAGTAATGTCCATCTCTTGGTATTGTGTGACATTCTCCTCAATAGCAATTTCCTTCTTTCTTCTCAATAATTTCTTTGGATATTATCTTGCTTCATTCAACTGATTTAGAATGACTTGTATTTCAATCTTTTGGTTCTTAATATTCTTTCCTAACTTGTAGACTTCCATTTCCAAGATCTTTTCTCAAAGCTGCAAAGCTTCACTTTTAGAGAACTAGGCTCTAATACTAATTGTTGGAATTACTATAGGAAAGGTAAACTCTTGTGTGGAGGGGGTGAATTAGTGCTTCAAACTTTTACCCATAAAAAAACATTCAACATACATTCATCTCATAAGTTAACAAGTAAAATGGAATACCATATAAAACATATACATCTAAAGTATGTAAATAAGTAAGAATTCACACATGTATGACACAAGATATGATTACCCTCCAATGAGAAGGTAAAACTAGGGAGGGGATGGAACCCACAAGTCTTCACTATTATGGTAATAAATTGTATCCAATGAAGGTTATAAATTTTTAATATAAAAATATGATCTACCCTATGAAAGGTCTACCATCTTAAAATTGTGAAAAAAATATTTGGTCTTACATTGTTAGAGGATTTCAACACCCTATTAGAAGTGTGATTGATTAAAGGACTTCAAGTCACAATTAAGTAAGCACCTTGTTAGAGGATTTCAATATAGCCTACTAGGACTACTCAATTAAGAGATTTCATTGATTCACCTAATAGAATTTCTTAGCAATGATCCTATGATTAGCACTCTATTTTTTGATGTTGTTAGGAATAAGGTGTCTCAACCATGGATAATTCCTATTCTTATTATTTTTTTTGTAAATTTATTTTTTGCAAATAATGTAATTAAGTATGAATGTACATGTCTAGTTGGCATGTTGATGTGTTACTCCACTTGTATGTGTTGGCATCTTGAATTTTGTGTAAGAAGATCATGGCTAGAACAATTATGATGGATTCCTATGATGTGTAAGAGCTATTTCTAGATGATTTGATAATGGTTGAAGATGTAAAGACATGTGGAAATTGATCATTGAGTACTATACACTCGAGTCTCCATTTAACACAATTTTTTTGGGCTCCTAGTTTTCTAGAGAATGGTAAAACACTAATATGGTTGTTCTTTGGAAGTTTCCCTAAAATGGAAAGTGCATGATATAAGCATTTTCAGAGTTGCAGATAGGAGAGAGTGAAAAGTGTATTTTTGTTTGCTACTAGATTGAAACTTGCATTGCAAGTGTATTGTAACCTTTGTGTTGAAGATAATACATTATGCAAGTTTTGGAGGGGTGGGGTTGTTTTACTAAAAGGTTTTTCCCCACTAGCATATCTTTGTGTTTATTTGTTTTCTTTCTCTATGTATTTTCTATATTCATGGTTGACTACAATATTATTATTTACATAATATTGAATCTAAAATTGCAAGGATTTAATATGAATTTTCACGATACTTTCCTTGAGGGATTACTGTAGGAAGTTATTTATGCACCTGAGTTTCCTTACAAATGTCAAATCACCTCTATACTAATGTGTACTTGATCTTTTTTTATTAGATGCCTATCTGCTATCCATTGTTTCCTTCCTCTTATTCTCCTTCAACTGATTCTACAATGTAGCTCAAAAAATAATACCTTGGTCACCATGAATATCCTGATTGCACATGCAAAACTCTCCTTCTCTCTCTCATTCTTCTTAGAACATTTAGGGTTTTTTCCTCCTTCATAAGACCTAGTGACTTAGGATTAGGTATGAATCAATAGTTATGATTCACCCATATTGATGCTTAAACCTTCCCTTTTCCTGATTGGATGGATGTAATACATATGGATTCACACTTAAGATTTGTTCTTATCGACAAAAGATTGTAAATCAATCCTTAAGTTAGCTTAAAATAATTACATAGTAGTTTGTACCAATATAAAATCCTATGTCAAAACTATGTTACACAACATTTGAAGTCCCTAGTGTTTGGCACTAACTATGACTTTAATGTTATCACTTAACATCTAAATGACTTGGCATGTACTATTTTCTTGGCATGTTGTAACTTAGATGTTGTACTCAACATATATTACTTGTTGAACATAAACTAAGTAAATGACTTCAGTGTATAGACACTCACTCATCAAAACCAATCTAAGATTAACATTAGGTGACTCAACCATTTCAAACTAGTTATCCATGAAGATCAATGGAACTATGATTCAAAGGAGAAATCTCATATCTATTAGTTTCAGAAAGGTTTTTGACATTTGAGTGCCAATACACTTAACCATTTTCTACATTGGAGCTGAGCACACTACGTATGCCGAGCCACAATATGTGCCGAGTCAAAAAATCCAACAGGTGTCGAGTGATATTCAGGTGCCAAGTAGCCTTCAGGTGCTGAGTGAAGATCAAGTGCCGAGTGACTTCAGGTGTCGAGCATTATACAAGTGCCAAGTGATTTTTGGGTGCCAAGTCATAGATGATGCCAAGACAAATAGAAACACAACAAGAGCTGAGTAAGCTAGTTTTTTATAAGTGTCGAGCATCAAGAATCAGTAAGTGCCAAGTAACACAGAATGTACATATGAGTTTGTAACTTTACTAATTCAGATGTAAACCATTTTTATGGTAGACATATGATGAATCTCAAAGGATTAAAATGATAAGATTGAATCTTTTGTATTTCCTATGCAATCTACATGCAGCCAATAAGAAAAATGGAGAAGGCATGCAACGAATAAGAAAAGTGCAAGGAATGAGCGAGAAATAGAGATTCAATATGGATCATAGATCCATATCCAACCCCAAGTCTTTGAATTTCTTTATAAGGGAGACAAAATTTCATTGTAAAAAGGAGAGGGTGAAGAAGTGTATGGAAACACTATAGTGGAGTTCAGAGTGAAGAGTAAAAAGACTTAGAGGAAGAGAGCAGTAGTGAAATATTCAGTTGATCAGAACCAAGAAAGGGATAAAAATAAGTATAAGATCTCAGAGGATCAAAGTAAGTAGATCAAGTGCCTATATTTAGCAATCAAAGGATTATAAGCTATCAGGTTTATTATACCTAATACTCTCTAGCAATTGTATTAGAAAGGAAACCCTATGGTGATAGGTTAGCTTAACAGCTATTTTGTAGATCCTTTAAATAGGTGATTAAATCCTTTAATAGGGTAACACTTCATGTAAAGTGTTTGTAAATCCTTTAACCAGGTCACTATTGACATTGTGTAAAGCCTTTAATAGGGCAGACCATCAAAAGTGGTCAAACATTATTACTGCAGTGATTTTGTGGGTATCATCCCCACCCTAGTTTTACCTTCTTATTCTTGGAGGGTTTTTGGGTTACCAAAATCTTAAGTGTTATGTGGTGGTACATTTTTTTTATTCCATGGATGTTTGATATGTTTATATGCATGCAATCTATTTTCAGTTAAAAGGTTTTAAAGGTTAAATTACAATACTTCTAATTCACCTCCCCCTCTCAGAAGCATTATTCCTATTTGAATATTCCAAAAATTGGTATCAAAGTGGAGTCCTCTCAAGAAAGAAGCCTAATAGCTTGGAGGAAAAGATCTAAATATGAGTGTCTTCAAACATGGAAAGATGATTGAGAACTAGGAGGTAGATGTGAATCTCGCTCTACACAAGGTAGAAGAAACTAGAGTGGAATTTTAAAAAATCTTTGAAAAGAAGGAAAGAGATAGCTATAGCTGAAAATGATATAAACTATAGAGAGATTGATACCACACAAGTGTTTTCCAATGGAGACACTAAACAATTTGATGCAACAATAGCAGAACTAATGGAGAAAAAAAAAGTTCAAGCAGAAGAGATAAGATCTCTCAAGATGGAACATGAGTCACAGACCATAATGCTATGTGAAATCACTGATAAAAGAAAAGAGCAGTCGAGGATAGAGTCATGATGGAAGATGACAAAAGAAATCTTGCAAACAGACTTGAAGAAAAATGTACTGAATTAACAAGGATCTCAAACATGCAGATGGATACACTTGCCCAAATGATGAACCTTCATCATGAACTCAATATGAAAGATATTGAGATCTCTACTTTGAAGATGTAGAATGAACAATTACAAAATGAATTGAACAGAAAAAAAGAGGTAGCAGAGAATCTCAACAAGTCAAGTAAAGCCATCAAGTACTTCAAACAGCTGATGATATTCCCAAGACTTGCCCATGATACATTAGGACTTGGATACAACAGCACTGAAATTGGAGAATCATCAAAGAATGGTGAGCAAAGAAGTGATAAAGGTAAGGATTCTAAACCCACTTTTCATTACTATAATAAAAAGGGGCATACTACTAATGTTTGCAAGGTAGTAGAAGAATCAATTAGCCAAACAAACCCAAAAGTAAGAGTTACTATCACAAGTGCAACATGAAAGGACATATGACATAAGATTGTAGATCCAAAGTCACAAGGACACAAAGATTTAATGGACATTGTCATAATTGTAAGAAGTATGGACATAAAGCATTTGAATGTAGATCAAAGCCTATGTGGACATCTAATCAACTAGAAAAAAAAAAAGGGAATGAAAGTCAGTACCATTGGGATTACAACACCAGGTATAGCTATCATTATTGTTAGGAATATGGACATATACCCCAAAACTGCATAAGAACACATTTCAAAGGGAACTATAAAAGATGGTTGAACCAAACCACATGTTTCAGTTGCCTGAAAACTGGTCATATCAGTAGAAACTATCCTACAAGGTCAAAGGTACCCAAGATTGAAGTAAAAAAGGGCAAAGAAAAGATTGATGTGGAACACATCAGAATAGACATGAAGAAAATATGGCAGAAAAAGAATGAATCAAGTACATCCAATTAAAGGGTCACTTCACCCACAAGGTCAAGTGATCATTTCTCATTCAATTAATCACAAGATGAGCCTACGAGGTTGATACTTATAAAGAAGTATCATACGTCAGCCCTAAACCATGAAGAAGCAATGCAAAGTATAAATTTGCATGAGACAAGATGCCAAGACAAAATTTTAAATGATGATGATGTCTTTGGATGTCCAGTAAAACACTAGTGGATGTCGAGTTTCTAACAGCAATCGAGTGGATAGTTGATGCCGAGCCGAGTGAAGTAGAAATGTAGTGCGAGCCGAGTAATGTTAAAATTCTTTTAGAAGATGAATGGGTAGTTGAACATTTAATGCGATGAAAATAGGGTATATTATCATGATTTTAATCATTCTTCCTCATCGTGATCAAAAAGCAAAGAAGATAAAGAGAGAAGAGTGACTTCATAGCAAAGAATCCAACATTCCAAGTAGATTGCAACCTCTTACAACATGTTTTCATTGATCTTGAGGTATTTTTGTTTGTGCCGAGCTACGCAGTTTCATATTTCTGTGAAAAGAAAACCCTAGTTTGCACAAATGGCTTTGAGCTCTAAGAAAACCCATGACAAAGAGTCGTTTGAAGTCCAGCTAGTATCTAATGAGTTAAGAAACTTGATTTTCATCCCATTCCTGAAGTTGTATACAAGAATGACCCAGCTGGAGCTCTTTCTCAAATACCCCCAAAATTTGTAATGGTCCAAGACGTAAGATGATGCTACAATTGTAAGATACGAGCCATAGGAGATATGGAAATAAAGGAAGCCTATGAGAAGTTGTGTGTAGATGGAGTTTTGAAAGATGAATACAAAAATTGTTTAAAGTAAGGGTTTAACCCAAGTTTTGACCTTTCCCACCATATTTAAGATAGAATGGATCATACTTGTGCTAAGAAAAATTTATGATGGTAGTCTATGGCTAGAAGATTTTCCCACCAAGATCATGAAAGGAATCATTCATAGGGTAACTAGATATCCTACCCTAGATTGGTACAAGACCTTGAGGAGTGAATCCAAGGAGGTTATTGAGAAAGACATAGGTGCACAATGGAATAAAAGAGGAATGACAATTCACACTATTCAAGATCCTCTTGTTGAATTTTCTATTAGAGTCATTGCCCATAAGTTCTATCAATCTAGTAGACTCAATAGTGTTCCATGTATTGCATTAGATGTAGGTTACAAATTGGTGAAAAAGGATCATACTTATGATTTTGCAGAACTACAACTACAACAGATTAATGAAAACCTAGCTGCCATAAGAAGGACAAAGGGTGCTCAATGCAAATTTGGAGCAATTCTGGTTTGTGTATTCTTTTATGTTTAGAATGAGTTTCCCTCTTTTGGCAAAGTTACATGGAGAAATGATATAACTATCATATCCCAAATTAATGAATATATAGAACAAATGGGAGACAATTTTGATACATTGATGACAAGCTATTTTGAGGATTTTAAGAAATCCATGGAGCAAAGGATGAGAATACCAGCTTCCTTAGTGGAAAAATATACTAATGATATATGCTTCTTAGTTGATATTGATTTTACCTATATCCAAGCAGTAATTCCAAGGGTGAGATGGCTAAGGCCATTTGGTTATGAGATCAACATTGATGAAGCATCTATAGCAATAACTGCATTATTGGTAGAAGAGATAGATAAGAGTGCCCCACACTTTAGCACTTATGATGTGGTAAGGTCAAAGGTGAAAATGGAGTTAAAGACTGCCTCCACAATAAAGAAGAAAGATAAATTGATGAAGAAAATTAAGAAGAAATTTGGTGAAGGAATTGAGGTTGAACTAGAAGAAGAAGAAGATGATGACGATGATGATGATGAGGATGAACAAGAGCAAGGCCAAATGGAATTGACTCAAGGCCTAGGTGAAGACAAGGAGGAAGGTGTTGAGGAAGAAGAAGTGAAGGAAGCACCAACCCAAGCTAAGCCAAAGAAAAGAAAGGCAACAGTATAGCCTCCAGCCCAGCCCAAAACAAAGAAAGGTGCCAAGCCAAGCCAAGCCAAGCCAAAAATACCTGTCACAAGGGCTACCACAAGGGCATCTTCACAAAAGGCAAAGGAAAAAATCAAAGAGAAGAAGAAGGCTATTGAATAGACTGGTGAAGCACCAAGAAAAAGAAGAAAATATGTAGCTCAACCAGATTCTGAAGAGGAGGAAATAACAGAGTCAAAAGATATCAACCAATTTAGAGTGGTAAGTCACCATCCCAAATCAGCCTTAGATAAAATGTGTGAAAATATTAAAACTGCAGACTTTACTAATTTAAAAGGCATTGATTTCAACAAGCTGAGTAAAGAAGAGAAAAATAAAATAGAAGAATCAGTTTATGGAATGATGGCACAGTTCAAGTATACACCTCTTGAACTATATGGACAATTTCCAAATGAACTGTATAAATTTATGGAAGACAGATGGCATTTTTTTTTGAAAATGGAGAAGGAGATGAGAGAATCAACCCTAGCAAGCATATTTCCTAATTTGACTAAGGAGAAAATAGATAAAGTAGTCAAAAGGCATAATACTAGGTTTACACCTAAGTACAGGGCATTCTTCATTCTCCAAAACAAAATGGAAGAAATTGTACAAAGAACAACAAAATCATGGAAGAATTTGTACACAAAGGTTGAAGATTTTCTCTAAGAAGAATACAAGGAAGAAGCAAAGAATATAGAGAAAGGAGAAGAAGAGAAGAAGGAAGAAGAAAAGAAAGATAGAGAGGAGAAAGAAATAGAGGAGGAGGAGACACAAAAGCAAGATGAAATGGCAACAGCTGAGCACGAACAACAATGAGACCAGAGTGTGCAAGACACACAATTGCCACCCTCTAGTCCTCCTCATGTATCCATCACACCTGTAGAAACTATAACTATATAGGATGTTCTTGATATTTCTGCTCAGAACACCAATCCATTAACTGCAAAGGATCTCAAAAGGATCCTTGACCAATCCACACAGCAAGCAAAATTATGTATAGATCCATTATTGGTCAGTGTGGATGAATTACATAAATTAGTAGAAAACATAGTTAGAGATAAGGTGAATCCACAAGAACCACCTTCCATCATCTCTATAGCTACTGGTGGCCAACTTCAAACTAAAACAATTGTTTCATCAAGAATAGTTGACACCACTGTACAGAAGCTGAGTGCAGCAGGAGACAAAGAAACAAAACAAACAAGACAGACTATTACATCTGATCCTATAGCAAAAACACAAGGTGAACTTCCTAAAATATCTATAATTGATCAAGAGAGATAAGAGGAGGAGAAGATAGAGGAAACCCCTAAAGAGTAGGAGGCAATACAAACATTGATAAATTCACCTACCTTGGGAACCCCTTCACAACAGCCACTACAAATATCAACACCAGGATCAAGTTCTACAAAAGTTGCAAGGGTACTTCACTATGGAGACCCTAAATTAGATAAGGAGGTAGTCATACCAAGTTATTACTCAAAAACAATAAGCATTGATCAAATCAATGAGGTACAAGAAACATTGAATAGAAGAAAGAGGTAGGAAATACTCGGGAAGGAGTATAAACAAAAGCAAACACTGCATGAGATTAAGGACATCTTTATGGATGCCTTCAGTTTGCAGTCACCAGATGAGTCAAAGCATATCATGAAGCAATTATCAGATATTGTTGACTAGGTGACAAATGAAGACCAAGAAACAAAAATGCTTGACAAGGTGAAAAAGGTACTTGAGAATATATTCTAATTATACAACAAGCTGTGTGACTTTTCATACTTCACACAAGAGAAAAACCAAAGAATAATGAGCCTGGAGAGAAATCTAAAGATTTCAAGCATGCAACTACCCCAAGGTCTAGCTCAAAGTGAGAAACACTTTAATCAAATGCTTCACACCCAAAAAGAAGTAGCTATGTTAACAGTGGAAGAGGCCACCATCAAGGCCAAACTGATACAGCTCCAATCCTGCATTACCCAACATTTGGAAGTACTCTATAAAGAACAAGTCTATGCTGAAACTGTTCTCAAGAAATATCCTAATCTTTGTACTTTAGATGGACTTGTTCACTTTGCTACAGAGACTGCCATCCAACACAAGTCATTGGAAATTGATTTGCATAATTGGGATGCAGCTCTTAGGATTATTATGGAGGTAAACAACACATTTTTGGCTAAATATGGTCTTAACCCTTAGTACCCTTTGACATAAGTGTCAAAAAGGGGGAGATATTATAAGATGAATGGGGAGACAAAGAGACAAGTTAACAGGGGGAGACAAGATAAAAGGGGAGCATGATATAGGGCATACAATTTTGGTTACCAAGAGAGTGCAGATAATGGCATAATCAACTCAGGGGGAGTTGCAATAATTTTGAGGTATATATATTGTAAATTACAAAATTTTGATCAAGTTTTCTTTAACATCTATATATACCGAGAATATTAATGAATGTACTCATGAGGTCAGTTAAGTGTTTTTGTCACTCATGTCAAAGGGGGAGATTTTTAGTTTTAGTAAGGTTTTTGACATTTGAGTGCCAATACACTTAACCATTTTCTACATTGGAGCCGAGCACACTACATATGTCGAGCCACAATATGTGTCAAGTCAGGAAATCCAATAGGTGTCGAGTAGCCTTCAGGTGTCGAGTTAAGATCAACTGCTGAGTGACTTTAGGTGCCAAGTGTTATACAAGTGCTGAGTGATATTTGAGTGCCAAGTCATAGACGATGTCAAGCAAAAAAAAAATGCAACAGGAGCCGAGTAAGCCAGTTTGTTATAAATGTCGAGCATCAGAAACCAATAAGTGTCAAGTAACACAGAATGTACATATGAGTTTGTAACTTTACTAATTCAGATATAAACCATTTTCATGGCTAACATATGATGAATCTCAAAGGATTAAAATGATACAATCAAATTTTTTGTATTTCCTATGCAATCTACATGCAGCCAATAAGAAAAATGGAGAAGGCATGCAACCAATAAGAAAAGTGCAAGGAATGAGCACAAAACAGAGATTCAATATGGATCATAGATCCATATCCAACCGTAAGTCTTCGAATGTCTTTATAAGGAAGACAAAATTTCATTGTAAAAAGGAGAGGATGAAGAAGTGTATGGAAACACTATAGTGGATTTCAAAGTGAAGAGTAGAAAGACTTAAAAGAAGAGAGCAGAAGTGAAATATTTAGTTGATCAAAACCAAGCAAGGGATAAAAACAAGTATCAGATCTCAGAGGATCAAAGATCAGAGTAAGCAGATCAAGTGTCTGTATTCAGCAATCAAAGGATTGTAAGCTATCAAGTTTATTATACCTAATACTCTCTAGCACTTGTATTAGAAATGAAACCCTATGGTGATAGGTTAGCTTAACAGCTATTTTGTAGATCCTTTAAATAGGTGATTAAATCCTTTAATAGGGTAACACTTCATGTAAAGTGTTTGTAAATCCTTTAACTAGGTCACTATTGACACAATGTAAAACCTTTAACAAGACAGGCCTTTAATAGGGCAGACCATCAAAAGTGGTCAAACATTATTACTATAGTGATTTTGTGGGTATCCTCCCCACCCCAATTTTACCTTCTTATTCCTGGAGGGTTTTTGGGTTACCAAAATCTTAAGTGTTATGTGGTGGTACATGTTTGTTATTCCATGGATGTTTGATATGTTTATATGCACGTAATATATTTTCAATTAAAAGGTTTTAAAGATCAAAGTACAATAGTTCTGATTCACACCCCCCCCTCCCCCGCCCCCCCCCCCCCCCCCCCGACCGCCTCTCAGAAGCATTATTCCTATTTGAACATTCACAAAATATCATTTCTAGTCAGCAAGAAAGAAGATCTAAATTAATATTTTAAATGCATTGGGATCACCAAGTTAGATGATAGCTAAAGAAATGTCTAAGAACTTACCAAGAAAGGTTGGGTTGCAATACCCAACTAATCTTCAATGTAGATGGAAATTTTTAGATTTTTGATAGAGTGTTGATAGGATGTACTAAGTTTAGATACCTAACCAAGTATATGGTTATTGAGGTGAAGGTCAAAGGTATCTATCAATTTGAACAAGTTGTCATTGAGCTATCTAAAGTATGACACATTAATGGCATCTTAAACAAAGAATTTGGTTAAAAGGAGGAAATTTAAGGGTTTTTTTCGGCACAAATTTTAGAGAAAATACAGAAGGAAATTCTTAAGCCCCTGAGAGATTCTAAGTGATTGTACCACAAATTATCTTTGCATCACCCATAAAAATGACATCTTCATCTAGAAGACAAGTGAAGAAAGGTTCCTAGATATTAGAGAGAAACATTGTGTCTGAAGCCCTAAAGTTCAAATTGTGTCTAATGATCATAGAGGAACAATACTTGTTGGAGATCACTCACAAATTTCTCCCAAGGTACTGTTGATCCATGATATTAGGTCATTCTATCATTGTTAAATTAAAAAATTGGGAACCCAATAAATGAATCAAGCATATGAGGTGTTATGTGTGGATGGTAACTTGAAACCCAAGCATAAGCACCTAGAAGCAAAGGGTTTGACCCACATTCTACATATGTCAAGGTAATTTCATGGAAAGTGGATGAGGTTTATATTTAGTCGAGTCCATGACATGCATTTTGGCTCGATCAACCTATTCAGATAATACACAAAATGCTTCATACAATTACTTGGTTACCTATGACCAGCAAGGCAAAAAAAATAAAAAAAACTTTGGCAGGGTTGAAGTGCCAAAGAAGATTATTTTTGAGTAATATGGTAGAGGAATGAATTTGAATGGAATTACATACATGAAAATTAAGTTTGAGATACATGTGTTTTTTTACAAAATCTACAATTCTAGTCAATTGAACAATGTTCCTTATGAATTTGTTAACCTAGAATTCAAGGTGTTCAAAACAATTTGTTATTTGACCTTGCTAAGTTCTAGCTAAATTAGCTAAGAAAAAATATGGAGAGCATCTGAGCATCAAAGACAAATCCATGTATGTTTGGCTCACTCTTGACATGTCTATTCTTTTGCATCCAAAAATTATTTCCTTCTAAAGGTACTATGTTATGGAAGAAGCATATACCAATTGTATATCATATAAATGATTTTATAGAAGAAATGAAAGAAAATTATGAAAGCATGATGGATTCATATTTGAAACATTCAAGGAGATAATGTAGAGTAGGTTCAAAATAGCCAAACAACAAGTTGATGTTTATGAATAGGATATATGTTTCCTTGTGGATTGTCAAAAGGTACACATTCAGTTAGTTAGGCCTACAATGTAATGGGTAAAACCTCCTGTCTATGAGGTAAACATTGATGACACTAGAGCTATCATTATTTTGTAAATAACAATGGGAAGTAAAACATGAGTAGGGGTGGGGGTGAATCAATAGTTTACAACTTTAACCCATAAAACATTCACCATACATCCATCTCATCATTGCATGAAAATTGAAATAGCTAACTATGCATGTTCATCTATAGCATGTAATAAATAAAACATATTCCACAAGATATTTGTTTACCTAGAAACCCTCCAAAGATAAGGTAAAAATTGGTTGGGGATGACACCAACAAATCTTCATTGCTACAGCTGTAAGGTGTAGCCAATTCTGGTTACAAAAGTTTGATCATAAACTATGATCTACCTAGTAAAGGGTCTACACTATTAAAGGCTTACAAATACTATTAAGTCTCACCCTATTAAAGGATTTTAACAACCTACTAGAAGTGTGTCTAATTAAAGGACTTTAACATAGAATGATGTAAGCACCATGTTAAAGGATTTCCAAAATCATGTTAAGACTACTCTATTAAGATATTCTTACCAATTCACCTATTAAATATGTCTCAACCTTGATCCTATGGTTAGCACTCCACTACTAGGTAATATATCACCTCTTTGCTTGTATCTTTGACACTCTTCATCAAATATAGCTTCTCAATCCTTCAATTGCTCTATCTTTTTCTCTTCTAACTAATTTTACACTTCAATCCTTTCACCTCTCCTAGATTACCTTGAATGCTCTGTTCTTATCACTCACCCTACACTTCTCAACCACACACACAATATGTCTTTCTCTTCACACCTCTAATATCTCTTAGATTTTTTCTTCATTAAGAAGACATAGGTGACTTAGGGTTAGGGTAGTATCAACTATTAAAATTCACCCATTTTTCCACTTAAAACATCCCTTTATCTAATTGGTTGCATATACTACATAATGACTTTGAATATGCCTTCATATATATCTTTGAAGATTGTAAAATAATTCTCAAGTCAGCCCAAAAATGGTCTACATATAAGTTTTTTCCATTACAAATATCTATGTGCAAAATAGTTTACTCAATACTTGAAGTGTTTAATGATCAACGTCCATTGTATCTTTGATGTTGTAATTCAGTACTAAATGTCTTCTTGACACTTGAGTGACTTAGGACTAGCTATTTACTCAAAAAATACTAGTGCTCAAAACATACTACATATTTTTCTTGACATGCATTATCTAACATCTCATGCTCAACATACACTACTTTTTAAGCATATACTAAGTTATTTCTAGTAAACATACACTACTTTTTAAGCATATACTAAGTTATTTCTAGTAAATGACTTAAGTATATTGTCATTCATATTTCAAAACCAATATGAGATTAACAATCTCCCCCTTTTGACACAAGTGGAAAAACAAACTTGGTCATGCATACATAACCTCATCTTATGAGCATAACTCAGATAATCTCTATTAGTACTTAGCTCACATTCAAAATTTCAAAACTTCAAAAATTTGTATAAAGATTTTATGACTTATTAGTCATACCTCAAAATTTCATAAATGCTCTTGAGTTGATAGTTCTTGTCTAAATCTGATACTCGTGCTGAGTAAATCTATTGTACTACTATCTATTATGTTGAACTTTGTTTCTAAACTAACTCCCACTTTTCTTGATCTTCTCCAAATCTTATGCAATTTCAAAAAATTGAGTCACTCTCCCCTTTGTTCATTCTCAAAAAAGTACTTACTTATTCTCCCCCTTACTCATTCTCCCCCTTTTTGACACTTATTTCATGGGTGGTACAATAATGGTGTGTTTGTCAAAAAATTATTTATAGAGCTTGATTACAACCTTTAGTGTTGCAGCACAATTATCACATGCTACCTCTAGAGATTGAATTTGAACTTCTAGCTTGCTAGCAAGGAAAACTAAGCCTTCATGAGTAGAAAGATGGGGATCTTTATTCATCAACATTTCTACAAAGGCTAGTTCCTTGTGCAACACCTCCATGTGAGGAGTCAACATGGATTAGTTGCTAATCAATGTATCCCTAATGTTGGCATCATGAGCATGTGATGCTTCTTACAAACATTGTTATGCCAATAATTTTTGAAAATGAGTCCTACTATGACTAGGAGATAGTGGTAGTATTTTACCAATGGAGTTCATATCTCCTTCTAGGTGGTCAATATGTCTTTGAACTTCTTATGTGAATAAATTTGCATCACAAAGGGTTGTGTATAGAGAAAAGATATTCTCCGACACTTTCTTCACATTGTCCATTTTGGTTGCTAAATCAACCTGTCTGAGTATAACAACATTAGAAATATTTTCGTTGACTATGTCTTGAAATGTCTTCTGAGACCATTCTAGTTTTAAATTTATATCCAGGTCTTCATCATTTATCTTCTCCACAATGATCACTAGCTACTCAATGATAGGATTGTCTTCACTAGGTGTAGGGAGGCTAAATGCATCAAAATATATTTCTTCAATTTCATGAATTACTTGTTTCTACCTATGCTCCCTTCTAAGCAATTCTTGGTGCTTCTTTCTACCTAGAGCTTAGATTACAATATGCTCATTTTATCTATGGTGATTTATGCTACATCAAAATTTGGAAGTTTAGTTACCTCATATAAGTTTAAATATCTATAAGACATGCATTCATCAACCTTAGATGTAGTAGGACTAGGCCTTGATGATTGTAATGGTGCAACATCTATACTCGATCTTTGAATAGCTTGACTAGGAATAGGAGTAGCAATAAATGGTAGGCTGGCCAATGTTTGAATTTCTATTTTTTCATCTTCCTTCATATTCATAGTTGAATCTTTAGTCCTATACTTTTTCTTTTCTTTTTTTTCTACATGACCTTGTGCTTGTGATGTAGGTGCATGACTAGCTTCGTGACCTATATGAACTTGGGTCTCATCTTTCTTTGTAGCTTTTGAAATCATTTGTTGAGTATTCACATATGTTTTTACATCTTTGACTGATATACCACTATGGGTATTGTATATTGCACTAATTTATATTTGTGTGTATGGGTGGGGCTTTGGATAATTCTTGAGTTTTCTCACTTGCAAATGCCAATTTTTCCTTCTCAATCTCCTCCACTCTCACCAATATAGGATGGCTTTATAGTTTTTCCTTGGTAGTGGAGTCAAACAATAGTCTCTTCATATCCTCTTCTATTAAGTTATTGATGTTTTGAGTTGTGTTTTTAGAGACATCATTGTTCTTTATTATATCTTCTTGTTGATCTAATTTGTCCACATAAGTGGTATTAGCACTCAAAATGCGTACCTTAGGTACACTCTAATCTTGTTGCTACTCTTCCTCAGCTATAGCCTTATCATCTATTTTTTCATATATGTCTCCCTCATGTCCATCCTTGTCTTCACCTACTTCTATAGGTGCCTACTTTCTTGACCTCTTAGTTTCTACCCCATATATTAATTTCAATAGCTAGGTGCTCTCTTTAACAACTTCTTCAATAGTATTTTGTATATTATTGAAGGCTCTATATTTTGGAGTAAATCTCCCTTTATATTTATTTATAGCCTTTGTCATTATATACTTGTCAAAATTAGGCATTTCTCTTACTATAATAATATTTTTTATTTCCCTCTTAGTTGTTAGGATATACTACCATTTTTGCTCAACTTTGTCATATACACCTTTGGGTAAAGAGTTGGAAATCTCAATGGGAGTGGTCTTAAAATTTGAAATCATTTCATAGATAGAATCTTCTAGTTTATTTATGTCTAATATACCTAATTTTTTGCACTCAATATGTGTGAATCCTAATAGATCAACATTATTTTTGATATTATCACACAAGTTGTTAAATTAGAATAAAGATTGTTGCTTAGCACTTTGAATTGATTTTTGTCATCTAATTTGATCCTCTTCTCATCTAATTTAGGTTGGGCTACATATTTGCTCCTTTTCCTATGCTCAAATTCATTTTCCTTACTAGCTACACCAACTCTTTTTCCCTTAGGCTTCTCAATTTTAGGTACCTTTTTTGTAGTTGGCCTTGTGCTAGCCCTGGTGACAAGAAATGGAGGATTTTATTGTAAAGGTTTCACAAATTTCTTTTTTTTGCTCATTGTTGGCTTCTTTTCTTTTCTCTTTTTCTTTTCCATAAGAACAGGTGCTTCCTTGACTTCTCTCTTGACACCTTCCTATTTTTCTTATTCTTCCTCTTGGTCCTCACCTTGACCTTGAGTGAGTGCAAGTGGTGCTTGGGCTAGTGTGTCTTCTCCATCATCCTCATCCTTATTTTCTTCATCTTCTTATGCCTCTTCACCAAATTGTTTTGAAGCTTATTTGCAAGCTTGGTTTTATTCCTCACTAGAAAATTTATCTTCATGTCAATAGTGATTCTTGATTTTTCTTCCTTAGATGTGCCAAAACATGGTAAAATTTTGTCTATGTCTTCTGCCAATAAAGAAGAGATGGCTAGAGATGTCTCAGCAACATTTTTTTCATAAGGCAAAGGCATGAGCCATCTAACCTTTGGAATAATAGCTTGCACACATGCAAAACCAACATCAACTAGAAAGAGAACAACATTATCGTAAATTCCTTCTAGCGACATTGGTATCCTTTGTCCATGTTTCATTGAATTCAGTAAGTCTTTAGAGTAACTTGTAATTATGGACTCAAAATTATCAGCAAGTTGCTCTACAAATTATCTAATTTGGACAAAAATTGACCTATTAGTCTTCGATGAAATTTTTCCAAATGAGGGGAATGTGTTCTAAACATAAAAGAATATGCAAAACATTATTGACCCAAATTTACGTTGTGCACTCTTTGTCTTTCTTATGGCTCCCAAGTTTTTTGACAATTGTTGAAGTTGTAGCTCGACAAGATCATAAGAATGATCATACTTCACTATCTTATAGATCAAAATAATTTATGTACAATAGCTCTTATTGTAAATGCAATTAAAGGATTAATGATTATTTGTATGGTCATCCCTCTCTTGTTCCATACTACCCCTATATTCTTTTCAATTTCCTCTTTTACATCACTCATCATGATCTTTGGTCTCTCTAGGGTAGGATACCCTATCATTCTTTGAATGATCCCCTTTTTTATTTTGGTAGGTCCATTTTCCAACAATATAAATTTGTCATGTATTCTATTAAGAACTATCTTAATCCACACTATCTTGAACACATTTGAAAAATCTAGGGCACGAGTTAACCCTTTACATTCCATAATATTAGTTTCCTCCTTTAGCACTCTATTTCCACATAGTTTTCCATATAAATATCTAATCTCCATAGTTTTCCATATAAATATCTAATCTCCATGTTTCATATACTTCAAACCTTACAAGTGTAGCAACATATTAGATATTGTATCATTAAAAATTATGGTGGTATCATGGTTAAAGCACCTAAAGGATCTCCCTTATATGCTATCTTAGGAATAAATTGGAAGTGTAGTTGTATCAATTCATGACTAATTAATTGAACATTTAAAACCTCTTTTTGTTCCTTACCCATGGAAGTAGAAGAGTTAGACATCATTATTGCTATCTAGGGTTTGCATTAATTCAAACAACATAACTCAAGACACAATAAATATGTTGATAAATATGATGATCGGTGGTGAGAACTAGTTGAATCTAGTTCACAAATGCTTGACACAATTTCTTCAACTCTCCTCATGTTATTCATGCTCTCTTTGACCTCAAATGATTGCAAACAAGTCTGAAATTTACCATATAATCCCTTAAACTTCTCAATAAATGCTCAATGCTTACATAACTATAAGCTCGACTCTGATAGTAATTTAAATTCACTCAACTTCCATGTATTTTCTACTATGATAGCAACCATAGTGGGCTTAGCCAACACTGTCACCTTTAATATCTTGACATCAACTAAAATTCCATTCTCACTCATGCTCAATGGAAACATGAAAACTAAACAAAAATTATAGATTTCTTCTAGGTTCTAACAAATAGATTTCATCTTACTTCATGCATATATGATCTTTTCAGAACTTGAATCCTTAGAATTGATGTATGATTGAACTTTGAAATATAAGTCCCACACATACCTCTTTATTTTCTATTTGGGGATGGTGTGATCACCTAAACCTATTAGATGAAGTGATCCCATCTGAACTTGATGTATTGCAATCTTCCTTTTTCTTCCACATCTTGTTCATCTGCATTTTGACTTTCTCAACGTCAACCTTTTTTTTTCTTTGTTGAATTCACTACTAGGTGCCTTTGACCTTGTTGTACAATATTTTCTTATGTGACCAATCTTCAAATAGCTAAAACATGTAGTTTGACTCAACCATGTACTGTAGTCACCTCTAAAATATGTTCTAATGTAGTTCTCAGGAACATGTCCATAATCTTAATACTAATGACAACTATACCTTGTATTATAGTCCCAATTGTAGGTTTTTCCATTTTGTTATCCCTTTTCCTTCTTTTTTGATGTCCACATGGCATTATATCTACATTCATATGATTTGTGTCCATACTTCTAAAAATTGTAGCAATATCCTTCAAATATTTGTGTGCTTCGAGCCTTGGTCTTGCATTCATGTGCTTGATGTTCTTTCTTGTTGCACTTATGAAAGTGACCCTCGAACTTCTTCTTAGTAGTCTAATTTGAATTGTTTCTCCTACAAACATTTTCTATATGACCTATATTTCCACAATTATGACAAGTATGTTTGTACTTCTTACCTTTGTTGTTTATTTTCTCACCAGTTTTAGATGATTCTCTTTTTCCATTACCAATATAACCTAATCTAATAGTATTATTGTTTGATCTAGGAGATCTCAATAATTTGTTAACGTACTTGATAATTTTACTAGGATTGTTGAAACTTTTAGAAAATTCATTTTCCTTTGTTAAATCATTCCTTAGTTGTTCATTTTGCAAACTTAGAGTAGTGATCTCAATATATTTTTGGTTCAATTCATGATTGGATCATTACATCAATTAATTCACTGTCTCCATTTGCATATTATAAATCCTTTGTACCTCTCATGTATTCTATAATAGTCCATTTGTTAGGATTATTTTGTCATCTTCATGTTGACATTATGATTAATTTGTCAATCAATGACTCAACACTTAGTCAAAAGAATATTGCTACTGAGCTCTATAGTTGCTACTGATCTTATTATTTAGTTTTTAGTGTTAACCAAGTTATTCATATGTTTCCAAGACAAGTAGTTAGATTATGGTTTCTACCAAGCCCCTGAGTTAGTTTGTAGTGTTTTCCAAGCTACATAGTGCAAAATGAGTGTAGCAAAGGCTATCGAGATATTCAATGGAAGTGAAGAAGATCATAGTGTTAATTGAGCTATGTTATGTTAATCAGGTTATATTGTGTTTATGGATCTCACTATGTTAACATATGAATCTAGTGTTGATTGATTCATATAGTGTCAATTGAGTGATTCAAAAGCTACCAAGTTCCTCAATATTTACTGAGTCACACAATGTTAGCCAAGCTTGAGCTACTTGGAAGTTATTAGTATGGACCAAGATTCATATTCAACCAAGTTTCAAATATTTCTAAGCATTTATAGTTCTTTCCAAGTATCATAACATCATTGAGTTTGTCTTTAGAACCCAAGTTACAAAAATTAGGCCAACTTTGTGAATTTTGATGAAATTGGTATTGTAGCCAACTCTAGTAAGTTATGATTTGGATTGGTTATATATAATACATTGTATCATATCCAAGATAGTATGTAAAGAGAATATGATGAGAAGGAGTACAAATTGAAGAAGGCTACAAGTAGTACAAGGGAAAACATATATTTATCTATCATAGCCAAGTGATCATTTCATTTTAAGGAATCTCAACCAACAAATCAAAGTTATAGATCAGAGATCAAACACTAGTTCATTCTAATAGGTGTATCAGTTAAATCCTTTTATAGGGTAGACTTAACAGTCTTTACTAAATCTCCTAACTATGTGCATACTTAATTGTATGTTTGTAAACCCTTTAACAAGGTGGATCTCATAGTCCTTAATGCTTTTAACAAGGAAAATCGCCAAAAGTGGTCAATTGTAAGCTATAACATATTAACTTTATATTGCAATAGTAAATATTGTCAATATCATGCCCACCCTAGGTTTAATTTATAATTGGAAGGTTTCTGAGTTTCCGCATCTTGTGTCAAAGTTTTATAAATGGATAAATTCTTTCATTCTATCATGCATGCAAATAGATAAGAATATTATATGAAGGATTAATTGGTGAAGTAAGATAAACTTTTTTTGGATCCTAATTTTCCCCTCCCCTCATAGTAACCTTGTCAACCTTATATTTCCAAAAATTGGTATCAAAGTTTTTCGTTCTCACATCAAAAGTTTAATAACTTGAGAAATGATCAAAGGCAATGGAGTTATACAAGCTAGCTAAGGCTATTGACACTGAAAAGTTGGATCTAAAACTAGCCATCAAACAAATCAAGAAAGAAAAGGAACAAATCTCTCTATTATTGAAAAGAAGGAAAGATCTTGCAATACAAATGAATGACAATATTTATACCAAGGAAAGAATTGAAGACATATGCCCAGAAAGAAATTCAGATGAAAATGACAAAGCATTTAGAGACCTATTAGAAATGAATTCCAATCTTCAAGAAGAAGTTAGAAAGATAAAAAGAAAACTAGAAATCCAATTAGTTAGATTATGTGAAGTCACTAGCATCCATATTTTTCACTAAAATATGCAATAGGCTTACCTTCTTGGCTTAATACAACCCCAATAGCGTTGCCACTAGCATCACAATCTACCTGGAACACTTTTCTAAAATCTAGAAGTGCCAACACAGGCTGTTCTGTCACCTTCTTCTTTAGCAATTCAAAACTTCTCGCAGCTGCTGCAGTCCATTTGAACTCTTTTCTATCCCCTCTTATTGTATCAGTTAGGGGTGCACATATGCCACTGAAATTATTAATAAACTTCCTGTAAAAACTAACCAGACCATGAAATGATCTTACCTCAGTAGCAGTCCTTGGAATAGGCCATTCCAAGATGGATTTTACCTTCTCTGGATCCATTTTGAGACCTTCAGGTGATATAAAAAATCCCAAATAGACTAAATCCCTTTTTGCAAAGACACACTTCTTTAGATTAATTAATAGTTTCTCTTCCCTTAGCCTTTCGAGGACACTACGAATATGCAGTAAATGTTCTTCCAAAGTCTTGCTGAAAATTAAAATATCATCCAAATAGACAATAACAAATTTTCCCAAGAACTTCTTAAGTACCTCATTCATGAGCTACATGAAGGTGCTTGGGGCATTCGTCAATCCAAAGGGCATGACTAACCACTCATAAAGACCCTCCTTGGTCTTGAAGGCTATTTTCCACTCATCTCCTTCTCAAATTCATATCTAATGATAGGCACTCTTCAGATCTATCTTTGTGAAGTACTGAGCTCCACTCAAGCAGTCCATAAGATCACCCATCCTTGGCAAAGGAAATCGGTACTTGATGGTTATCCTATTTATAGCTCGGGAATTTGTACACATCCTCCACTCTCCATCCTTCTTTGGTGCAAGTACTACAGGTACTGCACATGGACTCAGGCTCTCTCGAATCAAGCTCTTCCTCAATAGCTCCTGAACCTGTCTATTTAGCTCCTCTGTTTCAGTAGGAGTCATCCTGTGAGCAGCCTTGTTAGGCAAACTAGCTCCTGGAATCAGATCTATCTGATGACTGATTTTCCTTACTGGTGGCAATCCATCTGGAACATTATTAGAGATAATATTTCCAAACTCCCCTAGTAAATCTGAAACTTCAAATGGTATTTCACTACTACCTTCTTTATCTTTCCTAGGAATCAAAGCATAGCACATACGCTGATGTTTCATGCCATCTAAGAACTTCCTTCCATCAACAAGACAAATCCTAGCACTGCTACATACCTTTTCACCTTCCTTTTTCATGGGCTTCAATTTGTGGCGAACTCCATCCTTTGTCACAGAGTATGTGTTTGCATGTCCGTCATGTATTGCATGTCTATCAAACTGCCATGGTCTACCCAACAATAGATGGCAAACATCCATCAAAATAACATCATAGAGAACTTCATCATGGTAACTCCCAATTTTGAATTTTACTAAACATTGTTCACTTACCAGGACCTTATGATCATCTTTTACCCAAGAAATCCGATAGGGTTGGGGATGTTTCTCCCTCTTGAGCTTCAGCTTAGAGACCATCTCTTCTGATACCAAGTTATCAGTGCTACCACCATCAATGATCACATCACAACATTTATCCTCACACTTGCATCTGGTATGAAAAAAACTCCTCCACTGTCTTGGTTCATTTTCACTGCTTAGTAGGACTCTTTTATTTACCAAGTTCTCTCCTCTTTCTGCATCCTCTGAATGTGATGATTGTGCATCCTCATCCACATGAGCAACCCTAGCTTGGCCCTCAGTTCTCCTATCTGTCCTTCCTTGTTGTTGAGGGCATTCAAAGGCACGATGAACTTCTTCATTGCAATGGAAACAGGTACCACAAAAGCCTCCTCTTCCTTGTCCACATCCTCTACCTCTTCCTCTTTGATTTCCAAAGTCTTGATCATGGGAGCGGTTGAAACCCTCATTCCTCTGGTTTCTGCTAGTACCCACATCTTCATTGTTCTTTTGGGTCTCATTACGGCCTCTAGATGATCTACCGCTTCCCCTTCCTCCTTGACTGCGCCCTCTTTGTCTTCCTTCAAACCTTTTACTCAGCTTCTCTTCAACTCGTAGGGAAAACTGGTATGCTTCTTCAATGCTGGTCATTCTTACCAGGCTTAATTCCTCCTGGATGCTAGGTCGCAACCCACTGATATAACGAGCAACCTTATCCTTATTTGCTTCTGCATGCCCCACTCTAATCAAGAGTCGGTAAAACTCCTCTGTATATTCTTGGACTAATCTTCCTGCTTACTTTAACCCATGCATCTTCTTAAACAGATCAAGCTCGTAGTCCACAGGAATGAACTGCTTCTTCAATTTGTCCACCATGCGATCCCATCTTGTGATCTTATCCTTTCCTCTTCTAAGTCTTTCCAGTTGAACCTCTTACCACCAGATTTTGGCATGGCCTTTTAGTTTGGCCTTTGCAAACTTAACCCTATCTGGGTCCCTTATATCCTCATACTCAAAGTATTCTTCCAGTTCATTGATCCAATCGATCAACTCATTTGGTTTCAGATTTCCTAAAAATATACCCACTTCAATTGTAGGTCTTTTCCCAAACTTAGTAATGGCCCTAAAAAGCCTTTCCTCTACAGGATTCAGAACTTCCCAATCAACTTCCTCTTCTGGTCCCATTACTTCCTCTTCATTGTCATCCTCACTGTTGTCACCTGCGGCAACATTTGCTCCTCTACAAAGCTCCTCTTGCAATGCTTGTACCTGCCTCTGGAGGGCTCTAACCTCCTCAAGATTAATAGCTCTGGCCCTTCCGCCATGCTCTCTTCATGGACGCATCTTCTAACTCAAACCCACAACCACACAGTCCTGGTGCAAACTGCCTCACAGTTGGCGCTTTGTCTACACACTCAGGAAAACCCGCTCTGATACCACTTGATGGGGACACAACCCAAGAACAGAATGGACACAACAGAAAAGGGAAATTATATTAACTAAGAAAATAAGCTAGTACAAATAGTACAGAGAAAATAAACTTCAGAACATGCCCTAAGGGCTTACAATAGCATAAATTTGGAGAATATTTCCCCTTTTAGCACCTCCTCTCAAACTCCACTCCGAACTACCTTTTACAATGCCAAAAATCTCCTTAAATAGACCCTGGAGGGTTAAGGACTAGGAGTATATTCTAGAAAGTGCTAGTAGGCATCCACTGATGAAATAGAAGGTTCCGAAAGCTGCGTTAGAAGTCAGTGCAAATCTAGAAGAATCCAGAAACGGTAACCGAACTTTCGGGAGGCATAACTTTTGAATCATAGCTCCGATTGACGAACCATTTACATTTTCAGAAAGCTCTCAAAGTGCTCTATATCCCTATGGAAAACTTTGCTTGTCCCCCATTTTTTGACCCTTTTCAAGGTCATTTAATGCCCCAAACCTAACTTTGAAGCATTCTTAGGAGGTCTCCAAACTCGAAAAATTGCAATAACTTTCAAACCGTGGGGCCTATTGACCTAATTCTTTTTTTGGAATGCTCTAAATCATGATTACATTCATTTGGCCAATTCACACCTTCTAGTTTACTGAAATGATGGCCCGAATACATGCTCCTATTTTTTCAAGATTTTCAAACGCACTGATAGTTGAACTATGAGAGTTGGAACCTTTATTTGAACCAAATGGGTATCTAAAAATGTAAAGACATGAAACAGAAACTAAGTCTAAGTACATTTTTTTGGGTGACATAGGATTGCCCTTATACCTCTAGATGCTCCTGCATCACATCAAAAGTTTAATAACTTGAGAAATGATCAAAGGGAATGGAGTTATACAAGCTAGCTAAGGCTATTGACACTGAAAATTTGGATCTAAAACTAGCCATCAAACAAATCAAGAAAGAAAAGGAACAAATCTCTCTGTTATTGAAAAGAAGGAAAGATCTTGCAATACAAATGAATGACAATATTTATACCAAGGAAAGAATTGAAGACATATGCCCAGAAAGAAATTCAGATGAAACTGACAAAGCAATCAGAGACCTATTAGAAATGAATTCCAATCTTCAAGAAGAAGTTAGAAAGATAAAAAGAAAACTAGAAATCCAATTAATTAGATTATGTGAAGTCATGGAAGAAATATAAAAAGACAAAGAAGAGATAGAAGAAAAAAAAAGGAAATTCAACAACTATCCCTTCAACAAGAAAAATTGATTGATCAATTAACTAATGCAAATAAGGAGCTTATGAATCTAAGATCGGAGAATGAAAGACTAAAGAATGATCTCAACATTGAAAAGCACACCTATACAAAATGATGAAATTTTAAGAAAGCATGAATGAATTGGATGAGAAAAGTGAGTAGAGACATAAAGGAAAAGATGGAATAGGATACACAAAAGAAGGTGAATCATCTTAGCAAGGAGATCAAAAGAATAAAAGGCCTACTTGTAATCATTGTGGTAAGAAATGTCATAAATCAAACAAATGTTGGAGTAATGGTAAAGAAAAATTAAATAGAAAGTGTTATAGTTGCAATAAGCATGATCATAGAGGAAGTGAATGCAAAGTGAAACCTAAGTTTGATGGTAAATATCACAATTACAAGAAACAAGGACACAAATCTTTAGAGTGCAAAACCATGTAGTGGAATCTAATAGAACAAATTGTGAAAGAAATATTTGGATGAGATTACAACACATGGCATAGATCTCACTACTACAGTGGATTTGGGCACATTTGAGAAAACCATGTTAAATATCATAAGAGGAAAATAGTTACTATAAAAAGATGTTTTATTTGTATAGAACTTGTACATCTTGCCAAGAACTATATGAACATAGGTAGAATTGAAAACGAAAAAAAAGCCAAAGATGGTAATATCAAAAAAAAATGAAACAACAATGGGTACCAACTCCAAAGAATGCAAATAAAATTCATGAAATGGATAATGCCCAAGTTAATGAGTTGGGTGGGTCAATCATTTCAACTTAGTTCCTTATGGAGATCACTAGAACTATGACTCAGAAGAAGTCATCTAACATCACAATAGGAGATAATAATGATCTAGATCAATATTTAGGATGCACAGGAATCACCAAGTATCATGGAAAGTAGGAGACCTTACTGAGCAAGGTCAAGTCACAAGACCTTACCAAGAAAGGTCACGTTGTATATTATTTTTGGTTACAAAAATAAAGTTGGTAGTTCTTGCTAAGTGTCAGTGATTCTACTAAGCTATAGATGTCTCCCAAGAATTAAAGAATAAGTCAAGTGGAGGAGAGCCCATGACAAAGTGAGTATGAAGTAAAAAGCATTAATAGCAATTAAAAGGAGGAAATTAGTTAAAAGGGAAGAAATCAATTGCATTATTTCACCATGAATTTCCAGAGCTATTTCTAAAGAGTGAATTCAAAGCCCATGAATAATTTAATTATTTGTTGAAGAGTTCTTGAAGGTTTCAAAAGTCTATTGAGCATGGCATCTTCAAGAAACAAAGAAAATAAAGTTTCTAAAATGTTGGTTCATGGAGTTGACTACAAAGCACCTAATTATAAGTTTAGTCCAGTCATTGCAGAGGTGCTTGATCCAGCTAGTGCACAGTCTCAAATTTTTACTAAGGTACTACTCATGTATGACATCTATTTATTTTACCATTGTTCTATTCAAGAACTCAAAACCCTAGAGATGAATGAATCATTTAATTAATTGTGTGTGGATGGTTCATTGAAGCTTAAACATCAACATTTGGAAATAAAGGGCTTGACACATATCTCACATATGCCAAGAGACTTTTAAGCCAAATAGATTAGATATATTCTAAGTCATGTACACAATGGGAAATTATGGTTGGACCAACCCATTTATATTATGAAGAAAATGATTCATATAATCATTGGGCTTCTAATGCTAAAGAAAGCTAAGAAAATCAAAACCCTAGGTTGGGTTGAACTAACCATGAAGACTCTTGTTGAATGGGAAAGAAGAGGTATGAAGCTTGATGGAGTAATAAACATGGAGCTGAATTTTGGTATACATGTAATCGCACACAAGATATATAGTTTTAGTTAGGTAAATAACATGTCATGTGAAGTTGTTCATCTTGTATACAAGGTTGTGAAGAATAACCTATGATTTGACCTTGTCAAGTTGTTGTTGAATCAATTCAACAAGAACATGGACAACATTAGAGGATCAATGAATAATCCATGTAAGTTTGGATCTCTTTTGACATATTTATTCTTCTTTTTTCAATTTTTTTTTTTCTTCCAAAGGTACAATAGTATGGAGAAATGATGCCCCAGTTTTATATTCAATTAATCAATATATATATAAATGGGTGAAAATTTTGATAGCATCATAGAAAAATATTTTGAATCATTCAAAGAGAAGATGCATAATATATTTAGAATCCCTAAGAATCTTGTAGAATATTACAAGTATGATATTTGTTTCATGGAGGACTATGACAAAGTATATATATAAGAAGTCATACCTAGATTGGCATGGGTTAAGCCTCTAGAGTATGAGGTTAACATTGATGAAACTAAGAATATAATTAAGGCTCTATTGAATGATCTTGTAGATCCTAAATTCACCTATTTTTGAACCTATGATGAGGCAAAGCTAGTATGATTAAAGGAAGAAACTAGGATTCAGGCCACACTTGCAAAAATCTAGGGCATGATTCTTCAAAACATGAATGCATTGGAGAAACACACTGAGCATGCAAAGACTCTCATCCATGACAAGAAATTATCCATAGCTGATCACATGATGAAATTATTAGCAAAAGTTTATATTTCATTGAATGCAATCAAGGTACTATAGGAGAATTGAGACAAGACAATGGTACTTATTTTAAGGTACATTATGATTTCTTGTCACATTTTGTTATGTATGAGATATATGTATAGGGGAGTGGTATAGTATTATGAAGAAACTTGTACAAAAAATATCTTTACAAAAGAAATTTTGAAAAATAACAAAAAATAGAATATGTTACCAAGTAACAATAGTAGACAACCAAAACTAAGTTGAAGACACTGAATGATGGAAAAGGAAGTCTTTGACTTATATTTTTGAAGTTCATTATTTTGGTTTGATAAGTTTTTTTGTAACTAATGCCAAAGGTGGAGATTGTTGAAATTATGACCAGTTTTTCTATTAGTGACTCAACACTTTGTCAAAAGGCTACATTGCTATCAAGCTTAATAGTTGCTACTAAGCTTATTAATCAATTTGTAGTGTTAAGCAAGTGATTTAATTGTTCTCGAGACAAGTAGCTAGAATACAATGCCAACCAAGCACCTTAGTCAATTTGCAATATTTTCCAAGCTATTTAGTACAAACTAAGAGTAGTGGAGGTTGTCAAGCTATTTAGTAGAAGTGAAGAAGATCTTAGTGTTAATTGAGCTATGGTATGTTAAGCAAGTTATAATGTATTTACCAAGATCACTATGTTAACAAATGAATCTAGTGTTAACTGAGTCATATAGTTTCAACCAAGTGATTTAGAAGCTTCTGAGTTTCTAAGTATTCACTAAGTCACATAGAACTAGCCAAGTTTGAGCTACTTGGATATGATTAGTATGCACTAAGCTTCAATTTCAACTAAGTTTCATAGATTTCCAAGCATTGGCAGTGTTTGGAAAGTATTAGAACATCACTAAGTTTGTTTGGAGAACCCAAGTTATAGCAATTGGGAAGACTTTGTGAATTATGTTGAAGTTGGTATTGTAGCTGACTCTAGTAAGTTATGAATTAGAGTGGTATATATGTAATACATTGTATCATATCCAAGGAAATATGTGAACATAATATGATGAGTAGGAATGCAAATTGAAGAAGGCTATGTAAGAAGTGTAAGGGTCAACATATATTTATCTATAACAATCAGGTGATCATTGCATTTCAAGGAATCTGAACAAGTAAATCAAAGTTGTAGATCAAAGATCAGCCACTCCTTCATCCTAAAAAGTGTCTCATTTAAATCCTTTAATAGGGTAGACTTAATAGTCTTTGCTAAATCTCTTAACCAAGTGCATAGTTAATTTTATGTTTGCAAATCCTTTAACAAGATGGACCTCATAGTCCTTATTGCTCCTAATAGGGAAGATAACTAGAAGTGGTCAATTATAATCCTTAATAGGTTAAATTTATACTATAGTAGTAAATTTTGTGGGTATCATCCCCATCCTAGTTTTACTTTTTAATTGAAAAATTTCTAGGTTACTACATCTTGTGTCAAAGTGCTTTGAATGTTTAAATGCTTTCATTATTTCATGCATGCAATTAAATCATAACTATTGGAAGATTGGTTTGATGAGGATATGTTACACTCATGACTAAGTTTTTCATTGATGCCAACATAGCATGTTTGATGTCTTTTGTGGTATCTGATAGAAGAATAGCAGAAAGGAAAAGTTGTTATGGATGACTAATTGAGCATAGAAACCACCTGAGGTTATGGGAGATACATCTAAGTATTTGGCATATTTAGTTAATGTCAGAAGTAGAAAGGATAAGTCTAGAAGAAGTTATGTAATTTTTGGTGATGTTTGTTCTGAGATAGAGTTTAGAGAAGCATCTTCAAGTAAAATTGTTATATTTCTTACTAAATTAGATATCTTGAGGATTGAGGTTGAGGACTTGGAGAAGAAATGTTAAGGATGATGTGGCTAATATCACTCATAATAATATCATCTGTATGGAGAGTTATTCAAGTTGCAAGGAAGAAGATTTTTTTTATCACTAAGTGTAACATGTTCTTAGTGTGGTCTTATAATAATTAATTGAGAAGGACTAACTACTAACTCAAGGAATTGTTTAATGGAATTAGTATAAAGGAATGATATTTTTCTTTATCATGGCATAGATATATGTGAATTATGAATGTCCATAAAGTAGTAGAGAGTGCAGAATGCAAAGTAGTAGAGTGCTATGGAAGTGAAGGAAACTTTATTGCCAAGGATTTTCTGAGTGATCTGACATTTGGTATTTGGAATTGAGGTTTGTGACCTAGTCTCCAACATTCGATAGTAATTGGTCTAGTTGACTAGATAGAGGAAAGAACAAGGAAGAAAAATAACAGTAAATTACTTGTTTGAGTAGTGATCTCCTCTTGTAGTTGAAATTGCATGTTTGGGAAGTGGGCTCTTCTTGCATACATTGTACTACAACTCCTAATAGGGTTGGAATCTCCAACATGGATAAAGGCTCCTAATAGGGACTCATTGTACAAAATGTTTTAACAAACTCCTAACAAGGTCTATCCTCTAAAAATGAATATTTATATTAGTACATCATCTTGTGGGCATCATTCCCATTGGAGTTTTCCCTCTAATCAAGGGTTTCACTAGTAAACATATTTGGTGTAATTGTTTATTTACATCTTTGTATGGTTGATATTTACTTTGATTAAATGGTTAAGTTTGTTTAAAGAAGATAAGTGTTTTAATTTTTGGATTACCCCCCCCCCCCACCACCCACCACTTAGTTATCTTGGTGGACTTTTGTTTCTAACAATTGGTATTAGAGCATTAGGTCCTTGAAAAAAAAGCTTAACAACTTTAGAAAATCCATGTCGAACATGTTCAAAAAAGATATTTGAAGTTTTATGGAATAGACTGTGATAGATGGAAGGAAAAGATGAAGATACATTTGTTATGTATGGGTCTAGGATATTGGATCTTGAAAAAATTAGAAAAGACAATCATTGAAGAAAAGGATTTGGAAACTTGCACCAAGGTAGAAATAGATCTTTTCATTTGTGACATGAGACATAGAGAAGTGCTATGGACTACACTTCCTGAAATGGAGTACAATTAGGTAAGATCACTTGCTACTTCACAATTGATTTGGAAAGCTTTGGAAAATAGTTTTGAAGGTGATGATCACTCTAAGAAGTTAAGGCTACAAAATTGGATTTGTGCATTTCAAGATGCTAAGATTATGGAAGATGAATCTGTAAGGACATATATAGGTAGAATATTAGAAATTACTGCATGTATTAAAGCTCAAGGAGGAATCAAAAGTGATGATGAAGTTATACAGAAGATTTTGAAAACTCTAACACCACCATTCAAGCCAATAGTTTAGATGATATAGTTGTTATTATCATGTACATAGGATTTGAGAAGGGAAACATTGCTTGGAAGACATGAAGTAGTTGAGAATGAACTGAGATAGTCTATAGAGTTAACCATAATAGAGAAAGCTTTTAGTGACTTAAGTATTTGACCTAACTTATCAAGGAGCACAAGTGCTAGAGGAGATTTTTCTAGTAGCAACAAATTTGAAGAAGATAGAAAGATTGATGAAGCAATAGCCCTTCTGGTAATAAGAGAAAAATGAGCTAAGAAAATCTTTAGCTGTTGGACTTATGATGAATATGGCCATTATGCATCTAAGTGTCCTACAAGTGAGAAAAAATAAAAGGTAAATCATAAGCCTAGAAAAGATAAAGATTGTTTCTATGCAAATGAAGATTATGATTCTAATGAACAAGCATTGAGTGCTAGTGATGATGAAATTGGATCTGTGGCAATTAAAGAAGAATTTTTTGAGAAAGTAGCTTTGGTATCATAGGTTGAAAAGAAATCTAGTTGGATAATTGATAGTGGTTGTTCACACCATATGAATGGTGACATGAAAAAGTTTGTTAACTTCGAAAGTTAGAATGGAGAAATTGTAAGAGTTGAAAATAATGCAACATGTCAAGTAAAATGTATTAGATCTATAACTGTTGATAGAAAAAATAGTACTAAGGATGTATACTTTGTTGATGGTTTAAAGAACAATCTTTTGAGTTTTGGACAATTAGTAGACAAAGGTTATCAGTTATAATTCAGAAAAAAGACATGCATGATTAGAGATAAACATGGAAAGGTAATTTGAATAGGAACCAAATCTAGAGATAATGTGTTTAAGTTGAATCCCATTAAAATGACAATTTTAGTTACAAAGATAGATGACAGTTGGTTGTGGTGTAATATATTCTATAATATGAACTTTGATAGTATTGTGAGGACAAGTATAATGTCCATTGTTAGAGATTTTCCAAAGATTGTAAAACATACTAACATGATTTGCAAAGAATGTGTTTTGGAAAAACATAACAGAACTACATTTCCTAGCAAGAAGTTTACTAATACAAAAAAATTTGAAGATTGTACACATAGATCTTAGTGGTCTAACAAAGACTAGATAATTCTATGGTGAAAGGTATTTTATGATTTTAGTTTATGATTTTTCTAAAATGATGTGGATTGCATTTCTTAAACAGAAATCTAAGGCATTTGACAAGTTCAAGATATTTAAGAATAGAGTTGAGAATGAATCCAGTATGAAGATTAAATGTTTAAGATCAGATAGAGGAGGAGAATTTACTTCAAATGAATTTAACATGTTCTATGAAGAAAATGGTATTAAAAGATAGCTATCAACTCCAAGGACCCTTGAATAGAATGGAATTGTAGAGAGAAGGAACAAGTCTATTACAGAAGCTCCAAGAACTTTGTTCATAGAGAATGATGTATCCAAGACATTTTGGAGAGAAGATGTGAATACAATAGTCTACATTGTGAACAGAGTGCAACTTAGGAAGGACACAAATAAGACACCTTATGAGTTGTGGTTTGGCCACTTAGCTACAGTTAAGTATTTTAGAATATTTGGAAGTATGTGTTACATAAAGAGATGATGATATTGGTAAGTTTGATGCTAGAAGTGATGAAGTTATGTTTCTTCATTATTCATTAAAAATCAAGGCTTATAGATGTTATAATCCGAGAACTAAGACTATTATGGAAAGTACAAATGTGAGAATTTATGAAAAGTTTAGAGTACAAGAGAGAATAGTTGATTATAATTCAGATGATGATGTTACTAAGCCAAGAAATGATGAGATATATCTTGAGATTAATAGTGACTTGTAGAATGAAGGAGAGCCTAGATAGGAACAAAGCTCAGAACCCTCAATCAAACCAAGAGTTGAGATAGAAACTCCTAATTTAGAAAAGAACATGATAAAGAATCACCCATCCAAATAGATCATCAAAGGCAAAGACAAAGGTATGATTACAATAAGTAGAGTGAATGAAAAACTATGCTTGACATCTCAAGTTGAATCAAAAAATGCAGATGAACCATGTAAATATGACTACTGGAAACAAGCTATGAAAGAGGAATTGTATTAGATAAAAAAGAATGGAACATGGGAATTGGTTCCTAGACCAGTAGACAAGAATGTGATAGGAACCAAATGGGTATTCAAGAACAAGATGAATGAACAAGGAGAAGTTGTAAGAAACAAAGAAAGACTAGTATGTAAAGGTTACACACAACAAGAAGGAAAAGATTATTAGGAGACCTATGCTCTAGTGGCTAGAATAGAAATAGTAAGACTATTTCTAGCCCATGCAGCACAAAGGAAATTCAAAGTATATCAGATGGATGTCATGTTAGAATTTCTAAATGGAGAAATTGAAGAAGAGGTATATATTGATCAGCTTGAAGGATATCCTTTGGCAAATGACAAGGATATTGTATGCAAACTTAGGAAAGAATTGTATGGATTGAAGCAAGTACCCAGAACTTGGTATGCAAGGTTAGACAAACACTTAACAAAGCTCAGATATAGAAAAGTTATGGTAGATAGAAATCTATACTGGAAGAAAACTAATGATGGTTTGATGATTTTGGTAATATTTTTTGATGACATTATATTTGGAGGCAATGATGAATAAAGAAAGAAGTTTGTAGAAGAAATGAACAAAGAATTTGGAATGAGTTTGATTGGAGAAATGAAATATTTCTTAGGATTGCAAATAATATAGAATAAAGAAGCAATCTTTATTTCATAGATTAAGTACCTAAAGGAATTACAAAAAAGGTTTGGTTTGGAAACATGTAAACCTATTGGAACACCTATGGTAACTAGACACAAGTTATCTACAAAAATAGAAAAAGTACAGATCCATGATCAAAGGATTGCAATATTTGACTCACACAAGGCCAAATATAGCAAATGTAGTTGGAATTGTTGCAAATTTCAAGCCAATCCAAGAGAAGCACACTATGTAGTAGTGAAAAGGATGTTTAGATATCTAAAAGGAACTTTAGAATTTGGATTATGCTATGATAGATCTAATGATTTTACTCTAAGTGTTTATACTAATACAGATTGGGTAGGTAGTATGGATGATAGAAAGAGTACCAGTGGAGGAGCCTTCTTTCTTGGAGGAAGATTGATTTTTTGGTTAAGCAAGAATCAAGATTGCACATCTCAAAGTACAACAGAAGTAGAGCATGTTGTAGTAGAAAATAATTGCAATCAAGTTATTTGAATGAAATAGATGTTAAAGGATATAAAGATAGAAATGAGTGAACCTATTGTTATACATTGTGACAACACAAGCATGGTAAATATGTCTAAGAATCCAATGTTGCATTCAAAGACTAAGCACATTTCTATTAATAATCACATGTTGAGAGAAAAATTTGTAGAAAAAGAAATTAGATTGGAGTATATAAGCACAAAATGGAAGATTGCAGATATATTCACTAAGCCTCTTCCCAAAGAGACTTCTGAGTATTTTCAAGGTACGCTTAGGGTTATTCCCCTTCCTAGATTAGAGTAAAATATGTAAGAATGCACCAATCTAGGGTAACAAAGCACCATTTTTTGTATGGACTAGATGTTGATGCTTCCTATATGGGGGAGTATGTGTGATGAACATAGTCAACTAGGACTCTTGATTAATATTGTTGTAAATAGTGTCTTTTGACACTCAAGCTAAATAAGTATCAGTTGATCACAAAATTTGATGCAAAGATGTTGGTTACTAAAACCTTTGACATTGATGTCAATGGGGGAGAAGTTCGGCATGAAAAAAATCATATTATGGAGAAGATTTTGGCATCATACTACATGGGAGAAGTATTGCATTAAAGTATTATAGAAGAAGTTTGGTAGTATGCTGAAGAAGATGTTCGGCATAAGCACAATATTTATAATAATAATTTAGTACAGAGAACATTGAGGTATATTAGTGGGAGAGTATGGTTGATGAAGAAGACTATTTATCCTTTGTTGGTATTTTTGAAACTAGATGTTTTTCAACTATGTTGCCATCAATGCCAAAGGGGGAGATTATTGGAATTTGGGAGAGATTGTTGGAAGATTGGTTTGATGATGATATGTTACGCTCATGACTAAGTTTTTTGTTGATGTCAACATAGTATGTTTGATGTCATCTATGGTATCTTACAGAAGAACATCAGAAAGATCAAGTTGTTATGGATGACTAATTGAGCATAAAAATCTCCCAAGGTTATGGAAGATACATCTGAGTATCTAGCATATTAAATTAATGGTGGAAGTAGAAAGGATAAGTCCAGAAGAATTTATGTAAGTTTTGGTGAAATCTATTCTAAGATAGAGTTTACAGAGGCATGTTTAGGTAAACTTGTTATATCTCTTAGCAAAGTTGATATCTTAAGGACTAAGGTTGAGGACTTGGAGAAGACATGTTTAGGATGATGTGGCTAAGCTTGCTCATAATAATATTGTGTGTACACAAATTTATTCAAGTTGCAAGGTGGAAGATTTGTGTTATCGATAAGTGTAACATGTTCTTAGTGTGGTCCTATAATAATTAATTGATAAGGACCAACAACTGACTCAAGGAATTATTTAATGGACTTGGTATAAAGGAAGGATATTTTCCTTTATCATGGCATGGATATATGAAAATTATGAATGTTTAGAAAGTAGCAAAGAGTATAGAATGTGAAGTTGAGTAGAGCAGTGCGGAAGTGAAGTAAACTTCATTATTTAGGTTTTTTCAAGTCATCTAAGGTTCGGTATTTGCATCAAAGGTTTGTGACCTAGTCTAAAAGGTCTGATAGTGATTGGTCTAGTTGACAAGATATAGGATACAACAAGAAAAGAAGATAAATAATAGTAAATTACTTGTTTGAGTAGTCAGCTCCTCTTGTAGTTAAAATTGCATGTTTGGGCAGTGGGCTCTTCTTGCATACATTGTACCACAACTCCTAATAGGGTTGGAATCTCCTAATAGGGATTCAAAGTCTCCCAACATGGACTCATTGTACTAAATTTTGTAATAGATTCCTAACATGGTCTATCCTCTAATTAAGAATATTTATATTAGTACATCATCTTGTGGGCATCATTCCCACTATGATTTTCCCTCTGATCAAGGGTTTCCCTAGTGAACATATCTGGTGTAATTTTTTATGTGCATCTTTGTATGCTTGCTCTTTACTTTGATTAAATGGTTAAGTTTGTTTAAATAAGATAAGTATTTTAATTTTTGGATTACTAATTGAACCCCCCCCCCCCCCCCCCCCCCCCCTGCCCCTTCTCTCAATTATCTTGGTGGACTATTGTTTCTAACAATAATATTATATGAATGATTAATAGGTGAAGTAAGATAAAGTTTTATCGGTTCCTAATTCACCCCTCCCCTCTTAGTAACCTTCTCTACCTTATATTTCGAACACTTCAATCATGACTATGTTCTCCTCAACCTTCTTTTCTATTCAATCACCTCACATAGCAAGACTAATTAGACTTCTTTTTTTGTGTCTTAAGATTTCTAACCTCTTCTATTAAGCTTCCATTCTTTTCCATTAGATCTGCAATAGCTACATTAAACTCACTTGAGTTTCCATTCTCAAACAATCTAGTGGTGTCAATGTCTTTGTATTATGTGTCATCTTGTAGAATAACCATCTCTTTCCTTCTTTTCAATGAATGCTTCAACACTTCTCTTTCTTTATCCAAATGATGCAAAATTATTTGTATTTCAATTTTATAATTATGAGTAACTTTTTTGAATTTGTAAACTTCCATCTTCAAGATCTTTCCTAAAAGCTACAAGACTTTACTTTCTAGATAATAAAGCTTTGATACCAATTAGTGGAAATAAAAATGGGAAGTATAGTATGAGGGGGGAGGGTGAATCAATAGTTTAATAATTTAACCCATAAAAAATTCACCATACATCTATCTCATCAACGCATGAAAACTAAAATTGCCAACTACACATGTTCATCTATAGCATGAAATAAATAAAACATATGACACAAGATAAGGTAAAACTAGGGTGGGGATGACAAACAAAAAATCTTCACCACTATAGTTGTAAAGTGTAGCCAATGGTTACAAAACTTTTAGGATAAACTATGATCTACCCAGTGAAGGGTCTTCCCTATTAAAGGATTATACAGATTGTTAAGTCTCACCCTGTTAAAGGATTTTAACACCCTACTAGATGTGTGCCTATTTAAAGGACTTTAATTCATGATGAAGTAAACACCCTATTAAAGGATTTTAAAAAGCCTATTAAGACTACTCTATTAGGAGATTCTTATTGATTCGCTTGTTAAAATGTCTCAGCCTTGATCTTGTGGTTAGCACTCTACTGCTAGGTAATATATCACTTCTTTGCATGTATCTTTGATCCTCTTAATCATATATAACTTCTATGTCCTTTAACTACTCTTTATTGTTCTCTTCTAACTAATTTTGCACTTCAATCCTCTAACCTAATCTTGATCACCTTGGATGCTCTATTCTTAGCATTCGCCCTACACTTCTTAGCTAGAAACACACTATGTCTTTCTTTTCTCCTTCCTTAAGAATACATGGGTGGCTTAGGGTTAGGGTATAATCAAAGATTGTGAGCCCCCCATTTTGCCACCTAAAAGTTCCCTTTATTTGATTGGTTGCATATACTATATAAGGATTCCTAATATTCCTTCATATATCTTTTAAGATCATAAAACAATCATCAACTCTACCCAAAAATAGTTTTCATAGAAGTTTGTGTCATTACAAATGATGTAGGAGCATCTAGTAGTGTAAGGGAAATCTTGTATCACCCAATAATATGCTTAGGTTTAGTCTTTATTTAAAGTTTTTTCATTTCTAGATACCCATTTGGGTCAAATAAAGATTCCAACTATCATAGTTCCACTATTGGTTTTTTGGGTTAGAGTTTTTGAGCACCTTGGCATATGTGCTAATGTAAAAAATAGGTTATTTTGTACTTGATCTTGTTAGAATTATTTAGAATAACTTAGAGGGGGGAGAGGGGGGGGGGGAGGGTGAATCAATTATCCAAGGTCCAATGATGTCCAATAAAACTTTTTCTACAAATCCTTAATGACACATAACTAAAATTATCATGTATGCAATTGAACATTTAAACAACCATGAAAAGTAAACATGCATCACACCATAACACTAAGGATTTGATAACACAAAAACCCTCCAAGAATAAGAAGGTAAAGCTAGAGTAGGGACAATACCCACAAAATAACTGCGCAATTGATTTCAACCATTTCTAATGGTCTGCCCTGTTAAAGGCTACAACACATTGTTAAATGTGACCTTTTCAAAGGATTTAAGAACATTCAACTTGGAATGTCACCCTATTAAAGGATTTACATGGAGTTGTTGGGCTCACCCAATTCCATGTGATTTTAAGTCACCTTCTCAAAAGAGTCTTTCATCCCTCTCTAAGGATCTCCTATCCTCCTCCTAAGGATCTCTTATCCTTATCCTAAGGATCTCTTATCCTTCTCCTAGCGATCTTCTATTCTTTTCTTGAGGCTTATCCACCTAGTTGTTAAGCTAACCTAGCAATGTAGGGTTTCAATATCTAATACAATGGTAAGAAAGTATTAGAAGGGTTTTGACCTGATACAGATTGCAACCCTAACTTTGCAGATTTTAGATCACTTCTTCAATTCTCTTCTTTTCTTGGCTTTCCTCCTTTGTAGTGTAGACAACTTGTTCACCCTTCAAGATCTGTCTCCTTGAGTTCTTCCACTCATTATGCCAATGCTCTCTCTAGTCACTCAATCAACTTAAAGTCTTGATGCTCTGTTCTTACTCCTCTTGGCTTCTTCGCATGATTACACTTATGACCAATTCCCTTTCTTGCATGCGCTCTTGATCTCTAACCTATAACTCCTTATAAAGAAGTTCTATTCTTCATTTCCCGCTCAAATCTTAATTTTCTCTTGAGAAAATGATATTGTTTTCCCTCCAAATTGTTTTTTCTAGAAATTTCATGATAAATCCATTTGCATTTGCCAAAATTTTTTTACATAGTGTTCTATGCCACCAGTTCATCATTCTTATCTTCTATCTGGTTCACAAAATTCTAGATAACTACCATGTCAACTTAGATTTGGTGAATCTTTGATTTTCAAAATAATGCAGCAACTCGGCATTATTGGTTTACTAATGCTCGACACCTTCTATATTACTCGGCTTCTTAATGTTATCTTTACTGGTGCTCGACATCTTATTGTTATTTACTGGTGCTCGGCACATGAAGACTTACTCGGCATTCATTATCTTTTGCTACTACTTGGTACCTAAAGGATTCGGTGTTACTCGGCATCTAAATAATCACTCAGCTTATACTAAAGTTGAACTAGCTCGACTTTGACTGACAATCTATTCGGCTCTAACTAGCTTACTCGGCTCTTTCTAATGAACTTAGTTAGTCCTTAAATCTTTGATATATCTCAATGTGTCCATCCTCTTTTAGAGTATGTCATCAATATATTATTTCATCAATGGCTTAGCTGATCCTTATACTTCATTACATCATCATAACTTCAACCTTTCTCTAGGTACTCTAGTTACATCTTATTGATTCCCTGTCAATCAACCAATTGATAGTATTTGGATCACTAAAGCAATTGTCATTCCTGCAAGTGGCATGTTTGACATAAATGACAAAATAATGATTGAAACATTCTTTACCAATTCCATTATCCTTTATTCATGATCTTTTCAATCATTTCCAACAATCTCCCTCCTTGGCATTGATGGCAAACCAAATTGATCAAATGATTAAGTTGATCAAGTTAGTTACCACCAAAATTTGAATCCTTTTTTTTGCTTCTCTCTATTTACTATTGCATCCTTACTCTGTATTATTGATCCTTTATATATGATCTTCATATATCTCCCTCTTTGTATTGATCAGTTTCTCATATATCTCCCTTTTTGACATGAATGCCAAAGATGTAGCATCTTCAATATGCTAAATAGAGGCTTTGCATCTTCATGTTTTTCTCCTTGTGTCACCATGCTTGTGACTAATCTAGAGTTTTTTCTCTTGTTGTCATCCTCTACATCACTCTTTTGATATTTCAATGATCTACTCCTATTGATGCAGGGCAAATTTTATGTTGCTTTAGACTACTTGAGTTAGGGGCATTACCTCCAACTTGCCTCTAAGATATTCATAAGCATCCTTGTGCAATGGTTTGGTGAAGACATCTGTAGTTTGTTCCTTTGTGTGAATGTAATCCATCTTCACTTGTTTGTCTTCCACCAATTCTCTAACATAGTGATACTTGATTGCAATATGCTTGGTTTTTGCATGCATTACTAGATTCTTGGATATGTTTATAGCACTTGTATTATCACAATATAGTGTCACAGGTTTAGTTACCTCTTCTTTCATTCCTTTCAATATATGTTTAAGCCGCACAATGTTTGTGCAATTGACTATTTCTGCTACATATTCTACTTCTGTAGTGGACTAAGATGTACATGTTTGTTTCTTGCTCATCCAAGTAACTAGCCTTTTACCTAAGAATAATGCTCCTCCACTTCTACTTTTCTTGTCATCAATGTTTCCTCCCCAATCTACATCTGTGTATGCATTGAGCTCAAACTTCTCATTCTTTTTTTTATATAGGCCAAAATCATTAGTTCCTTTGAGATACCTCATTATCCTTTTTACTGCCATGAGATGATTTTCTCTAGGATTGGCAGAGAATCTAGCCACTATTCCAACTGCTAGTGCTATGTATGGTCTACTATGTACAACATATTGTAGTTTTTCAATGATGGATCTATACATTATTTCATTAACTTCAGCAGATTCATCATTTTTAGATAGCTTATGTCCTATTTCCATTGGCTTACTGACTGGTTTGGAGTCTTCCAGTCAAAACTTCTTGAGTATCTCCTTGATGTATTTTGATTTTGTCACAAATATACCATGTTTTAGTTGATGTACTTGCAATCCTACAAAGAATTTGATTTCTCCAAACATAGACATTTCAAACTCATGTTTCATTTTGTCAGCAAAACTTTTGCAAAGCACTTCCTTTCCTTCAAAGACTATATCATCCACAAATATTTTAGATACAAGAATATCCTTACCTTCTTCAAATTTGATGTACATGTTGTTGTTGTCATCAGTTCTTTCAAATCTTATTTGCACCAAATACTTGTGAAGTCTCTCATACCAAGCTCTAGGGGCTTGCTTTAATCCATATAGAGCCTTATGTAGTTTACATACCTTATTTTTGTTCTTTTCATCAACAAAACCTTCTAGTTTCTCTAAGTAGACTTCCTCTTCAAGTATACCTTTTAGAAATGTAGATTTAACATCTATTTGATAGACTTTAAATCCTTTGAAGGCTGTATATGCCAGTAAGGTCCTTACACCTTCCATTCTGGCAGTTTCTCCATAACCTAGTCCTTCTTCTTGTGCATATCCTTTGCAGACTAATCTTGCCTTGTTTCTTGTGATTCCACCATTCTTATCTAACTTGTTTCTGAACACCCACTTGGTTCTAATTACATTCTTAGCAACTGGTCTTGAGACTAAGGTCCATGTCTTGTTCTTCTCAATTTGTTCTATTTCTTCTTTCATAGCATTATACCAATCATCATATTTTATAGCTTCACTTACTATTTTTGGTTCCATTTTTCTGAGTAGAAAAGTTTCATTTCTAAGTCTATTCCTTGTCATTGGTCTTGCCTCTTTGTTTCCAATAATTTGATCTGCAAGATGATGTCTTTTCACATACTTTTCCAATACAGGTTCTTTCCTTGTTTTCATGTTGTCTCTTTCAGAATTTGTATCCTCATGCATGTTTTCATCAGGTATTTCTTCATTTTCTTCTTGTCGGCTGTTCTCAGAGTTTGAATGAACATTTTTTGTATTCTGCAGCTTAGCTTCTAAATGTGTCTATTGTTCGGCATTCACTATCTGTGACTTGGCGGATACTGGATTTTGTTGCTGATGGTCATTCTGAGTTGCAACTTCACCATCATTAGGTATACCTTCATAAAAGTATACAAAGGTCTTGTATTCCTATTCTTTCTTGGTGTTTTCAATACTTTGAACTTCTGCAAGCTCATCAAATTTTACATTTGTGCTTTCTACTACTTTGTTAGTGTTAACATTCAAGCATTTTTAAGCTTTGCTTCTAGTAGAATAACCAAGAAATGTGCCTTCCTCACTCTTTGCATCAAACTTTCCATTTCTAAACTCTTTATATATATAGCATTTGCATCCAAATATTTTGAAATATTTTACATTAGGAGAATGCCCATACCATAATTCAAAAGGTGTTGCATTTTTACCTTTCTTGACTTGAACTCTGTTTAGTGTGTAGACTACAGTACTTACAACTTCTCTCTAGTATTTGATTGCAACATTTTTCTCCATCATTAAGGTCCTAGCACAGTCAATAACTAATCTATTCCTTCTTTCTCCTATACCATTCTGAGTTGGAGTTCTGGGTACTGATGTCTGCCTTTTGATTCCTCTTTCATTGAAGAACTCTTCAAATTGTCTTGATGTGAATTCACCTCCTCTATCAAATCTAAGACATTTTAGGCTCTTTCCAATTTCTTCCTCAATTCTAGCCAAATACCATTCAAACATTTGGAATGCATCTGATTTTTGTTTTAGGAACATAACTGTCATCATCCTTAAATAGTCATCTACAAATAGCATTATGTATATGTCACCTTTGTAGCTTTTTACTTCTATAGAACCACAAAAGTCAGTATGAACTAGCTCTAATACTTCATTAGAAGTATAAGTCTTTCTTTTAAGAGTTGACTTGGTCATCTTCCCTAGTTGGCATTGTTTGCACACGATGTTATCAGGTTTCTTCAACTATGGTAGTGCTCTAACTTTCTTCATCTTGCTGATGCTTATTAGATTGTCAAAATTTACATGACATAGCCTCTTGTGCCATAACCATACATCATCAGTTTGAACAATAAGACAAGAAGCATCTTCCATGTCAAGGTAAAACAAATTACTCTTAGTCTGATCACCTTTTCCTAATAGATTTCCTTGAGAATCATAAATCTTAGAAATTTCTTTCTCAAATTCAACCTTACACCCTATGTTGCCTAACTGTGAGACACTTAACAAGTTATAATTCAAGCCTTCAACATAGTATGCATTATCACATGATATTTTTTCAGTAAGCTTGATACTACCTTTCCCTTTGATCTGACATGGTGCATTGTTACCAAATCCAACACTATTTCCTTCATATTAAGTAAAGGAAATGAACTTACTTTTATCTCCATTCATGTGATGAGAGCATCCGCTATCTATGATCCATCTATCATTCTTGTTCATGCAGGTTACCAAGGTTGTTGCTTCTTCTTCATCTGATTCATCCTTCATAGCCACATAGACTACTTCATCATCATTCTCATCAGAGTCTTCTTCAACAATATAGCATCTTTGGCCTTTACCTTGGTAGTCCTTGTTGTCCTCTTTCTTGTTCTTGAAGTTGCCACCATCTTTGTAATTTTTCTTTTGTGTGCATCTGGCTGCAATGTGACCAACTTCATTATAATTGAAACAAATGATTGGTACCTTACCTTTGAATTTGCCTCTTCCTCTATGAAATCTTCTTGCTAGTAATGCCTCAAATTGGTCTACATCATCTTCATCAGTGCTGCTGTCACTAGATACATACTTTTCTTTTCCATTCTTTTTCTTTGTTTACACCTCATCATTGTCTTTTTTCATCATCTAAGCTTTGAATGTAGATTAGAAAAATTTTGGCTTGTAGTTGTCAAAGTTGGATAGCTCAAAGGTAGTGAGTCTTCCAATTATTCCTTCAAATGTCACTGTGTTTCCTAGTACACACCTTAGCTCTTGGAGGGCTGATACTCTTATTGCATAAATGGGAAGCAAAGTTCTCAAGTATTTGTTGCATACTATTTCCTCTAGTAACTATCCTCCTAGGCTTCTTATGGCACTGACTACTTCCTTCATCCTTGCACCGTATTGAGCAACATTCTCTCCTTCATCCATTTTCATATCATCAAATTTTTCTCTTATCCTTTCTCTTTTGGCTCTCTTGACATTTTCATCTCCTCCATAGATTCTTGATAATGTATTCCACATTTGATCTGAAGTATCACATCCTTTGATGTCATCATACTCGACATAGCTTAATGTTGAAGCAATATCTAACATTGCTTGATTGTGCTCCTTCTTCTTGCTCATATCCTCTATAATGAGGGGTCTTGCAAGGTCTACATGGTCAACTATAATTAAGGTCTGTGCATAGTCACCTATTGATCCAAGGTGTAGCTTCATCAGACTTTTCCATGCAAAAAAGTTTTCTTTGTTTAGCTTGGGAACTTCTCTCTTGGACATCTTGATCTTCCTGCTGCTAGTACCTTGAAACAAATCACCAGTCTGCTCTAATACCAATTGTTAGAATTATTTAGAATAACTGAGAGGGGGGAGGGGGGTGAATCAATTATCCAAGGTCCAATGATGTCCAATAAAACTTTTTCTACAAATCCTTAAGGGCATATAACTAAAATTATCATGTATGCAATTGAACATTTAAACAACCATGAAAAGTAAACATGCATCACACCATAACACTAAGGATTTGATAACCCATAAACCCTCCAAGAATAAGAAAGTAAAACTAGAGTGGGGACAATACCCACAAAATAATTACACAATTTATTTCAACCACTTATGATGGTCTACCCTGTTAAAGACCTACCCTATTAAAGGCTACATCACATTGTTAAATGTGACCTTGTTAAAAGATTTACGAACATTCAACTTGGAATGTCACCCTGTTAAAGGATTTACATGGAGTTGTTCAGCTCACCCAAGTCCATGGGATTTTTAGTCACCTTCTTAAAAGAATCTTTCATCCCTCTCTAAGGATCTCCTATCCTCCTCGTAAGGATCTCTTATCCTTTTCCTAAGGATCTCTTATCCTTCTCCTGGGGATCTTCTATTCTTTTCCTGAGGCTTATCCACCTAGTTGTTAAGCTAACCTAGCAATGTAGGGTTTCAATATCTAATACAATGGTAAGAAAGTATTAGAAGGGTTTTGACCTAATATAGATTGCAACCCTAACTGTGTAGATTTCATATCACTTCTTCAATTCTCTTCTTTTCTTGGCTTTCGTCCTTTGCAGTGTAGACAACTTGTTCACCATTCAAGATCTATCTCCTTGAGTTCTTCCACTCATTATGCCAATGCTCTCTCTGGTCAATTGATCAACTTAGAGTCTTGATGCTCTGTTCTTACTCCTCTTGGCTTCTTCACATGATTACACTTATGACCAATTCCCTTTCCTGCATGCGCACTTGATCTCTAACCTGTAACTCCTTATAAAAAATTTATGTTTGTCATTTCCCACTCAAATCTTAATTTGCTCTGGAGAAAATGGTATTTTTTCCCTCCAAATTGTTTCTTTTGGAAACTTCATGATAAATCCATTTGCATTCTCCCAAAACATTTTACATAGTGTTCTATGCCACCAGCTCATCATTCTTATCTTCTATCTGGTTCACAAAATTCTAGATAACTACCATGTCATCTTAGATCTATCAAATCTTTGATTTTCAAAATAATGCAGCAACTCGGCATTATTGGTTTACTGATGCTCGACACCTTTTGTATTACTCAGCTTCTTAATGTTATCTTTACTAGTGTCCAACATCTTAATGTTATTTACTAGTGCTCAACACCTGAAGACTTAGTCGGCATTCATTATCTTTTGCTACTACTCAGCACCTGAAGGATTTAGTGTTACTTGGCATCTGAGTAATCACTCAGCTTATACTAAAGTTTAACTAGCTCAATTTTAACTGAGAATCTATTCGGCTCTAACTAGCTTACTCGGCTCTTTCTAATGAACTTAGTTAGTCCTTACATCTTTGATATATCTCAGCGTGTCCATCCTCTTTTGGAGTATGTCATCAATATATTATTTCATCAATGGCTTAGCTGATCCTTATACTTCATTACATCATCATAACTTCAACCTTTCTCTAGGTACTCTAGTTACATCTTATTGATTGCCACCTCCTTGTCAATCAACCAATTGATAGTATTTGGATCACTAAAGCAATTTTCATTCTTGCAAGTGGCAAGTTTGACATCAATGACAAATCAATGATTGAAACATTCTTTACTAGTTCTATTATCCTTTATTCATGACCTTTTCAATCATTTCCAATAGATCCATAATTATAATGAGTTAGAGGGTGTAAGATTGAGGGATTTTACACTTGAAATTTAAAGCACTACACAAAAAGAATCAGGAGAAAAGGCTTTACAATTTGGAAGATATTGTAGTTTTAAGTTTCCTAGAGACCTTCTACGAGCACTTCAAAGTCATATTTGAGGCACTAAATAGCATTATACAGGCCTAAAAAATAAGGGAAGAGTAAATCTGGTCCATTGTGCTATAGAGTGTTTGGAGAGCTTTCCAAAAATGAAAATGGTTTTTCAATCAGTGTTTTGGATCAAAAGTTATGCCTCCCGAAAGTTGGACTACCATTTTTGGATTCTTCTAATTTTATACCAACTTCTGATATGCTTTCTAGAACCTTCTATTTTAGTAGTGGATGCCAAATAGCATATTTTAAAATATATTCCTAATGCTAAACCTAATTCAAGTTACTTAAGGACATTTTTAGCATTGTATATGCAGTTTTTGGTGGAGTTCAAGAGAAGGTACTGGAGGAGGGTTTTCCTCTAGGATCATACAACATTGTAAGCCCATAGGGCATGTCTTTGGGTCTATTTTCATTATAGTTAATTTAATAGTAGATCACTCCTGATAATAATATTCCCCTTTTCCTATTGTGTTCATTTTATCTTAGGTTTTTTCCTCATCAAGTGGTATTAGAGTGTCCCCTGGTCAAGTGGTATCAGAGCAGGTTTTCCTTAGTATGTAGATAGAGTGCTGATTATGAAAAATTTTGCACTAGGACTATGTGGTTGTGGGTTTTGATACAAGAAGATGCCTCCACAAAGGGATCATTGTGGAAGGGCTAGGGTTGTTCCTCCTAAGGTTAGAGCCCTCCAGAGAGAAGTTCAAGCATTGCAAGAGGAGATCTGTAGAAGGATGAATGTTGCCATAGGTGACAAAAGTGAGGAAGAAAATGAAGAAGAAGAAAATATTGTTCAAGAATGGGAAGGAGATAGAGAATTCCTAAACCAAGTGGAGGAAAAGATTTTTAGGGCCATTGTCAAGTGTAGAAAAGACCTAAAATTGACATTGGCATGTTTTTGGGAAATCTAAACCCAGATGATTTGATCGACTAAATCAATGAGCTAGAGAAATATTTTAAGAATGAGGATATCAAGGACCCTAATAAGGTTAAGTTTGAAAATTCCAAAAAGAGAAGCCATGCCAAAATCTAGTGGCAAGAGATTTAGTTGGAAAGAAATAGAAGAGGAAAGGAGAAAATCACAAGATGGGATCACATGGTGGACAAACTAAAGAAGCAGTTCATTCCTCTTGATTATGCGCTTGATTTTTTCAAGAAGATAAGGGTTAAAGCAAGCGAAAAAATATACCCAAAATACATAGAGGAGTTTTATGGAGTCCTTATTAGGGTAAGGCATGCAGAAGGAAACAAGAAGAAGTTTTCCAATTACCTTAATGGGTTAAGACCTAGCATTCAAGAGGAGTTAAGTATAGTTAGAATGGCTAGCATTGAGGAGGCATACTGGTTTTCCTTCTGAGTTTAGGAGAAGTTAAAAAAAGTTTGATTGAAGGAAAAAAGGGTATAGTCAAGGAGGAAGGGGTGGTGGCAAATCATTTGGAGATTGAAATGAGAACTAGAAGAAAAATGAAGAAGTGGGTACCAATCAAAACTAGAGGAACAAGGGTTTCAACTGCTTTTGTGATTAAAACTTTGGAGATTAGAGATTAAGAGGTAGAGGATGTGGACAAGGTTCAGGAAGAGGAGGCTTTTTTGGTAAATATTTTCATTATAATGAAGAAATTTATCTTGCCTTCAAATTTCCTCAATGCTAAGGAAGGATAGATAGGAGAGTTAATGGTCAAGCAAGGGTTTCTCATGTAGATAATGATGCATAGTCATTATATTCATATGATCCAAAAAGAGGAGAGGTTCTAGTTAATGAAAGGGTCTTATTGAGTGGTGAGACAAAACCTAGGAAAATGAGTAGTTTGTTTCATACCGGGTACAAGTGTGAGGGTAAATGTTATGATGTGATTATTGGTGGTAGAAGCACTAACAACTTGGTGTCAAAGAAGATGGTCTCAAAGCTAAAGCTCAAGAGAGAGAAACACCCCCAACCCTATTAAATTTCTTGGGTGCAAGATGATCATAAGGTCTTGTTAGGGACCAATATTTGGTAAAGTTCAAGATTGGGAGTTACCATAATGAGGCTCTCTATGAAATCATTCCAATGGATGTCTTCCATTTATTGTTAGGAAGGATGTGGCAGTTTGATAAGCATGCTATACGTGATGGTCTTGCAAATAAATACTCTGTAACAAAGGATGGAGTTTGCCACAAATTGAAGCCCTTGATAAAGGAGGGTGAAAAGGTACATGTAGTAGTACTAGGGTATGTCTTGTTGATGGAAGAAAATTTTTGGATGGCATGAAACATCAGCATATGTGTTATGCTTTAATTCTTAGAAAAGATAAGAAAGGTAGTAGTGAAATTTCACTTGAAGTTTTAGGTCTATTAATTGAGTATGGAGATATCATATCTGATAATGTTCTAGAAGGGTTGCTAACAATAAGACAAATTAGTCATCAAATAGATTTAGTCCCTAGAGCTAGTTTGCCTAATAATGCTACTCATAGGATGACTCCTAATGACACTAAGGAGCTAAAAAAATGAGTTCAAGAGTTGTTGAGGAAAGGTTTGATTCAAGAGAGCCTAAGTCCATGTGCAATGCCTTTAGTGCTAGCACCAAAGAATGATGGAGAGTGGAGAATGTGTATAGAATCTTGGGCTATAAATAGAATAACCATCAATTACTAGTTTCCTTTGCCAAGAATAGATGATCTTATGGACTATTTGAGTGGAGCTCAATATTTCACAAAGATAGATCTCAAGAGTGGCTATTGTTAGGAATAAGGTGTCTCAACCTTGGATAATTCCTATTCTTATTATATTTTTTTCTAAACATATTTTTTGAAAATAATATAATTAAGTGTGAGTGTACATGTCTAGTTTGCATGTTGATGTGTCACTCCACTTGCATGTATCGAAATCTTGAATTGTGTGTAATAAGATCATGATTAAAATGGTTATGAAAAATTCCTATGGCATGTAAGAGCTCTCTTTGGAAGATTTGATGATGGGTGAAGATGGTAAGACATGTGGAAATTGATCATCGAGTACTGTACACTCAAGTCTCCAAAAATTTTTGGGTTCCTACTTTTCTAGAGAATGGTAAAACTCTAATACGATTGCTCTTGGGAAGTTTCCCTAAAAATGGAAAGTGCATGACATAAGAGTTTTTAGGGTTGTAGATAGGAGAGAGTGAAAAACTGTATTGTTGGTTGCTACTAAATTAGTCTTCTACGTCCCAAATGAACTTGCACTACAAGTGTGTTGTAACCTTTGTGTTGAAGATGATACATTATGTAGGTTCTGTAGGGGTGGGGTTGTTTTTCCAAAAGGTTTTTCTCCACTAGCATATCTATGTGTTTATGTATTTTATTTCTCTATCTATTTTTTTATTCATGGTCGATTGCAATATTATTGTTTACATAATATTGAATCTAAAATTGTAAGGATTTAATAGGAATTTGCACAAAACTTTCATTGAGGGATTAGTGTAGGAAGTTGTTTCTGCACCTAAATTTTCTTAGAAGTGGTATTAGAGCTTCATCAACTATTGATCCTAGTTGTTGTGTATGGTTTTTTGAGCTAATTTCAAGTTGAGTGGGAGTTTTTTGTAGAGCATTCTAAATCTTATTTGTAGATTGAGATGGCTAGTTCATCATGTGAAAAAATGGAAGTGGAGAAATTTAATGATAGTAATTTTGAGTTATGGAAACTCAAGATGGAAGACTTTCTTGAAGATCATGATCTATGGGAGGCAACTTCACTTGATGTGAGACCTACAACAATATCTCGAGTAGATTGGGATCTCAAGGATCAAAAAGCTAAGGGTCTCATTAGAATCTTTCTAGCTGATTTAGTTCTCCTAAAAGTTCTTGTTGAGAAGACCACAAACAATTTGTGGACATGGCTGGGGTCTATGTATTAGGAAAAATCTTTGGTGAACAAGTTGTTCATGAGGAAGAAGTTTTATTCTCTAAGAATGGAGGAAGGAGGATTTTTTATATATCATCTAAATGCTTTTAATTTATTGATTGAATAGTTGACATCATCTGGTGTCAAGATAGAGGAGGAGGATTGATTTATGACCTTGTTATGTTCCTTGTTGGATTCATGGGACCATCTTGTGATGGCTCTTGGAAGTACTTTAGTCACTTTTAGAATGGATGATGTCCAATGTCTTCACTATTATCTAAGGAGACAACAAGAAAGTTGTCAGATTCAACTAAGGAAGCTCTTGTTGTTCATGGGAGATCCAATGATAGAGGGAAGCAAAATGAAAATAAGTCTAGAAAGGGTAGATCCAAATCCCATAGAAAATCAAAGACTCCTGGAAGTCAAAGGAAAAATGTTGGAATTATGATAAAACTGTGCACTCCTGTAAAGACTATAAAAAGCCAAAGAATAAGAAGAAGGCCTCAGATTTAGGTTTAGAAAATTCTCACAAAAGATGGTGATGCTTTCATTACAGCCTTGGCAACACATGCATCTAATGATGTGTGGTTGATAGACTCAGGCACTTATTTCCACATGACCTCTCATCAAAGATGGTTCTCAAAGTATGAAGTTTTTGATGGTGGAAATGTGTACTTTGGTGATGATTCTCACCTAAAGATAGTTGGACAAGGAAAATTCACTATTAGATTCTCTAATGGATGAGTAAAGGGGATCAACGAGGTAATACACATCCCTAGTTGGCATGAAACCTATTATCTATAAGTATGTTGAATGATGTAGGTGTGTGTGTTGTTTTCCTCTAAAGATGGATGCAAGATGATGAGAGAAGCTATGGTGCTTGCTAAGAGTACTAGGAGAGGTACTTTGTTTCAACTTGATCCATGCATTTCTCAGTGCAATAATTCTTCTATTTCAAAGAAGAGAGTAGGTATCACTTCATCCCCACCATCCAAATTAATAGTAATGAATAATGTGGTTATTGGTTCTAATGGTAGTGCAACATGTATACCTAAGGGTACAAACATATTGGAAGGAAAGCTTCCTATAGAAAATTCAATGTTGTGGCATATGAGATTTGGTCAAATCGGTGGCAAAAGTCTCAAAACCATGAAAAACAAGAACATCATTGAGGGGTTAAATGATTGTAATCTCAAGTTTGACTTTTGTGAAAATTTTCTTTATGGTAAACAAAATCATGTCAATTTTACTCTAGTTCTCACAAATCTTCTAATTTTTTAGATCTTATTCATTTTGATGTATTTGGTCCTCTGAAATTTCCTTCAATCTCCAAGCCTATATTTTTTGTATCTTTAATAGATGATTGCAGTAGAAGGACATGGATTTATTTCCTAAAAAGTAAGACACAAGTCTTTAGTTGGTTCAATGAATTTAAAGCCCTTGTAGAGAATTAGACTAGTAAGAAGATTAAGTGTGTGAGAACTAACAATGGTGGTGACTTTTTCTCAATAGAGTTCGAACAATTTTGTAAAGAATGAAGTATCAAGAGGCATAAGACAACTCCTTATACCCCATAGAAAAATGGAGTTGTAGAAAGAATGAAAAGGGCACTGATGGAGAAGCTTAAGAATATGCTTAGTAGAGCTAGTCTTGAACAAAAGTTTTGGGATGAAGTTGTGGCCACCACTTGGTATCTAGTTAATAGATCTCTTACATTAACTTACATTGGTAAGACACCCATAGAGGTGTGGTTTTTAAGAAGCCCTCAATTAGATATCTTCATATTTTTTGTTGGGAAACTTATGCACATGTTCCAAAGGAGAAAAGATCTGAGTTGGAAAACAAAGCTATCAAATGTATTTTTATCAGATATAATGTTCGTTTGAAGGGATACAAGCTTTGGGACCCTATGAATAGTAAGGTGTTGTATAGCATAAATGTTATTTTTAGATAGCTAGCATCTTCTCCTATTGTACTAAAACCACATGAAAAAGAGAAGGAAGAAGATATTGTTCATGTTGGCCTAGTTTTTCATCTTTGCCATATATCAAACCTCACAATAAAAACCTAGGATCATATTTGAAAAAATTGGTAATCCTTAGTGAAAAACCCTAGTTCAATTTTCCTAAAAGATTAAATAAAACCTAGTTGTGTGCCCTAATTTTCAAAGAGGTATTCATTTTCAAAGTGGAGTGTGATATAGCTTACCCTAAGTTTTATTTTATAAAGATTACTTTATTTTTATTTTTTCATGAATAGACATCTTATTTTCCAAGCCTACCTTAACCATGGTCATGTCTCAAAAGTATTAATGTGAAAAATTTAAAGCTTTAGATGAGCATTTTGGCTAGTTATAAATTTTGGTAAGATCTACGAATGGTGTTTACCCACAAGATGAAGTTACAAGGTCTTTAAGTAATGCAAGGAAGCACTGTTGAGACATGTAGCATTGGTTGATGACAGATCTTGTTTGCACTGTAACACTCTAATAAGATCCATTTTTCTATGATCTCATTGGTGGGCTCATTCCTCGTCGGTTGTTCTACTTTTAGCCATGATGCATCATTGATCTTAGTAAGATCTATGATGGGGACTTTACCACAAGATGTAGTTGCTCAATTTTTAAGTAATGCGGGGAAGCACTATGTTGACACCTATCCAGAATGATGACATGTGATTTGCAACATATGGCTCTTAGGTATGTTTCTTTTCCATCATTTATCTTTCCAAGATCAATGGTTGACACTTATCCAAAAGATGGAGATGAATTTTTTTTTAGATAAAATAGGCAAGCACCTTGTTGACACCTGCAACGTGATGATGTCAGCATCACATTCTCTGAAAGGAATTACTGCTACTGATAGATGTCATATATTAGTACAACAAGTGTGATGCATTCATTTGCCAAAGTACTTGACTTAATACTACCTAGTGTGACTCTATTTCATCATTGATCTTTGGAAGATTGATGACTAGTGCTTACCTACAAGATGAAGTTGCATAACATTTAAGTAATGCAAGGAAGCACCAATCTAATGTATGGAAAGGTGGGACCAATTGTGATGGACATGTGCTAACTTGTGCCAAGTTGGAAAAGGGTTTCAAAATGGAATGCCAATTGGATCTCAATATTAAAAAATTTATTTGCAATGTGCTTGAATCTTCATGACCATAGATCTAAAGGTGATCAACAGTGGGTGCTTTACCACTTGATCAAGATGGTTGAACTTTAAACAAAGTGGGCAAGCACCTGCTTGACATGTGGCTAGGATACTCAAAGCTTTAAAATATTTTTTCTTTTCTAAATGAATCCATCCAATGCTATGAGATCAATGGATGAAATTCAAACTTGAAGCATGACACAAAGTTAATGGCTAAAAGAAATTAATTTTTCTTAGAACTCCTTCATGTGATCTTAATGCCCTGGTATAATTTGTAAAGTTTCCATTATTGAACCACACAATCACACAGAATTCTCAAAGCGCAAGGGTTTTTAGAGCTAGGGAAACAAAATTCTACAAATTCTTCAGTGAATTACATCACAATTTATAGAGAAAAGAAGCATAATTTAGGGGGTAAGTATTCTGTAACTGTTAAAAATCAAGAAATTAGAATTGTGTGAATTTAAATTTTTCAAAATGTCTCCACAAAAGGAATTATCCAATCACACTAATTATCTAAAGAGGTCTATTCATGATGATTTCATTGAACAATTTCCATGATTTATACATGAAATAACAATATATAGGGAGTTTATTCCAAAAAACCCTAGGTTGGTTGTGGGTGAGGGATTTTATGATAAAACCAATTGGTTGAGAGATGCCTAGGTTTCTATAGGAGGGTTAGTATTGTTCAAAAAATGGTTTTTGAATGCAACCTTGACACCCCTTTGAGTAATTTTTTGGAATTTGATATCGGTACATTGGTGGTCCCTGGTGTTTTCTTTGATAGTGATTTATTATATGATATAGCCAAAAAATATGATCATATCACTAGATTTGTGAAGAATTATGTTGGAGACAATCTTTTTAGAGTTTCATCTGAATTAATTAATGAGGTTTTCAAGCTCAACCCTAACCATGTAGTTCATGAGCCTATTGATATGGATGACCTATAGGCAAGATATGACACACAAAGGGTATATTTGAGAGTGGGGCCATTATAGCAACATATTGTTAAAATTTTGGTCATTACCCATGGTTACACCAAGCACCCTAGAGCCATTGATGAGTAAATACTTTGATCTTAGAGCCCAAGCCTTATACTTTACTCTATGCAAGATATTTGGGATGGATGAGGAGGAATACATCCAAGGCTCTATTGTTCTTATTATGGCTCATACAATGCAATTTGGAATGAGCACAATTCTTGATTTTTCTACCTTCCTTGAAGAAGAGATTCATAATGGTCTTATTGGAATATCTCAAGGTAGAGTGAATAGACCTTTTTTTTGGTACTCCTTGTCGATGCACATATGTCTCTATAAGGGAGTTACCTTTTTCTCTAAGGGAATGAAGCTAGAGCTAGAAAAGGATGGTGAGAAGATACTAGTCTAGCTAAGGAGTGTTGACATGACTTGGGAAGCTAGGGATGCTAGCTATGTTAGATTTGACATATATATGGCATCAAGGATTAGATTGCTCCATAGAGTGGATAGCCCAAGAATTCCACAAACTCTACTAGAATTAATCAAACCTAAGGACCATGCTAAGGGACTTCTAGTTAGTCATAATATGGGGGATATAATCCCATACAATGTTTTTACTGTGATTAGAGTTTATGGTTTTTTGGGAAAACCTCATGTTTTAACTTTTCATGTGCCCTTGAAGATAGGAATTGCAAAATTGCTATGGCAAATTGGAACCATTAAAGAAAGGGACATGTTAGGAAAAAGTAAAGGCACCTTTTTCCCTATTGTTACTATAGTTCATGATTTTATTTTTGTTACGAAAGGCTAGAGGAATCTCAGTTTACTTTTGAATACATATAACATGGTAGAATCCCATGCAAGGTACATTGATCCAAAAGGATTCTATGACCTCTTAAGGGAGAGGAAAAAAGCTAAGGCTATTACAAAACATGTATACTTCCTTGAAGATATTATTGGAAATACTTTTTCATTATAGGAGAAAAAAGTTAGAAAAGAAAATGGATAGTCTTCAGTAAAATCCTAGAATTCATTAATATTTTTTACCTTGATTATAACCCTTTGAAAGATAAGAAGTGTTGGGGGCCAGAATGGATGTATTAATGAATAATTTTGTAGTAATAATGCAAACTATGAATGAAAATAAGGCTACCTTTGCTAAAGCATATCATGATAAAGTAGTAGAGGTGGAGATAAAAATAAATGGAAGAATGATAGTTACTCCAGGCCAGTATACCTTACAAAGGAGGGTAGGATATATTGTGGTTTATAATATAGAACAAAATCCCCCTCATAGAAGGCCAAGACCAGAGAGTCCACCTACTACTAGTACACCCAAAAGATAGAAACTAGAACAAGGATCCTCTTCTCATGTGGAAGAGTATTCACCAACTTAATCCCCACTCTGAATAGAAGATGAAGCATCTTTAAGAGAAGAATTAACAAAAATGGGTGGGAAAGGAAATATAGTTATTACTACTGCTGACTTAGAAAGAGGAGTACCTCAAGAGCCTCCTATGCCCTATTTTGACCTCACTATTGTTGATCATAGACGTAAGGAGATAGATCCTATTATTGCTCAAGCCTCTCAAAAATTAATAAATGATGAGAATTTTGTTAGATCTAGGGATTTTGCACAATTTTTGTGGAGACCAAAATATAGGAAATTTTGAGGAGAAATGTAAGAAAATAAAGGCAGAATAGCTAAATAAATCAAACTCTAACATTGAAGAAGAGGTGAAGGCTAAATTTTTGGAGGATTTTTCCTAGTTAACACCTAAGGCTAGAAGAAAATTGGTTAGAGATTTAGGAGTCTTTGTTTTACCTTAGTGGAACATAGCTAATGCTATGCTTTTTACCTCTATCAAGAAAGAAAAAGATGTGTAGTATCAAACAAAGGAAGAGATACTACAAACACATCGGGGGATTAAATTTAGTAATGATCATTAATCCCTAGTCGTATGGTCAATTGAAAAAAGAAAAAAGACCAAAATGCAAGAAGTTTCTAGTGTAGAACATATCGGTACTCTTGTAGTATATAGGGCTAATGAAGTAGGTAGTCAATAGGTTACAAGAATGGCCAAAGAAATGTTAGAGTTTGGGGATGTAGTGGCTAGAAAATAACAAAGTAAATTCTTAGAACTCAATGCCAAGTTTGAAGAAATACTTAAGGCATATGAGCAAAGAGGAAAATAGATACAATTACTGGAAAACCAAATAGCCCAAATGGACAAACAACTTGGAAAGAGGAAAGTACGAGGATCCAATAGGTCAAGAATTGTATATTCTCACCCCCTAGTTGAGCCATTTAAATCCACCCCCATTATTGAGTTACCAAATATCCCATAGAGGCCTAAATTCTATATTGTTAAAGAGTTTGAAGAAGAAAAAACCAAGTTGTATGAATTGCAGATTGAATTGAATAATTAGTATGAAGAGAAGCTTAGGCAAACAATTTTGTGCTTGGTAAATAGAATTGAGTGGCCAACATTTTATTACTAGTTGGAAAGAATCCAAGATATATGGGATGAAGTAAAGAGACATGAAGATAACTTGAAGTCCATTATGCGAAAATGGATTGAAAGAAATGTTGATATTACTATTATGTGTATTTTTGTCATCCAATTAACCTCCCATCAAAAAGAGAATATTTCTGATATACTTAGTAGTTTGAAGGATTTTGATGAGAAATAGATTTCTATTCAGAAGAGAATAATAGTTTTCTTTTCCAAGTACATGGCAGAGAAGTTTGACCTTTTTCCCAGTGCCCTTAAAAGGGTTAACAGAATAAAAGAAAAGGAAGAATGGGGAAAGGAATTGTATGAACTTCTATGTCATAGAATGAATAATGTTATAAATGAAAAGGGGCACATGTTATGGGCAATGACCAATGAAGACCTAGTCAAAGTGCAACTATTTTACAATGTTATCAAAAAAGATCTTGTTGAAATAAAAAAACTTGGAAATTTTGTAATAAAAATGTAGCAAGAAACCCTTAATTTTGATTGGCCTGATAACACTATTTTTAATAAGTGGAAAGAAGAATTTGTATCTTTAGAATAGGTGGTAGAAGATGATGGGGTAGATGAGGATGTAGAAGTAACTATTACCTTAATAGTTCATGATGATGATAGTGAAACCCCCTAAGTTGAGGTTCACTTGCAAGTACCAAAACAAGACACATCACTAGCAAGTTTGATAGCCACATACTCTGAGGAGTCAGAATAATCAAAGAATAAATCATGAAATTCACAGCTTTGGAAATGTAATAGAAAAGTGGCCCGCATAAAGAATCTTTTGATGTAAATTTTTCCTATATCACGCTATTTTGTCTTTTTGTGATAATTACAAAATGTAAATATCTTGTCAAAAGGACAACTATCATTTCTCTATGCCTGAAGCTTGTTGCATCTCACACTATATAAGTGAGATTCCAAGGTTAGAGAAAGGGTCCAAATAGTTGTATCACTTTTAGCTTCTATGAAATTTGCCTTTTAAGTTTGTTTGGTCCAATGTCTTGATGTGTATACTTTAAGATATGCTTTCTCTACAAATTTTATGAGAATACATCAATTCGGCATGATTTAGTTGTTATGTCTTGAGTCATTTTGAGTCTTGTTCAATTTTATACAAATTTTAATGGAAATTAATACAAAGATGGATTGTCCCCACTTACGTTCTTCTTGAATTTTTTCTCCATTCTATTATCTGGATATTTTGAAGTTGACTATGCAAAAGCTTGTTCAATTGAATGTATTTAAATCAAATTGTATGTCAATTCATTATTGCTATTAATTCAACAAATTAATTAAATTCTTTAGTGTTGTTGGTAGGGTTTTCCATGGTAATAGGAAGGATGTTGCCAAGTATGAAATTTTTGTGAAGGCTATTGATAATATTGATTGTAATGCAATCAATCAGATCTAGGAATTGAATGGACTCTAAATCCCAATGGATAAGGCACTGATCTTATTAATTCAATTTGTAGATGGAAAAGTCATAGATAAACATAAAACTTATTTTCAAAATAATTTTAATTTTACCTTTTAAAGATCGTCAATGCTGGTCAGCACCCATTTCCATTTGATCTCTGAGTCTTAGTTAGCTACTATTGCCAGAAATATTTGTAAACCTGAGGAGAATTGTGACCAAATTTAATTATAAGGGATGTATGGGTAAACCACAAACCTATGTCACCCTTGAAAAGGCTAACAAAAGTATAATTGTTCACCTTCATTGATATAAAACTTTTACTATTATTTAGAATTTGGAAATGAAGTAAACTAATCAAATGTGTAAAAAATTATCAAGTTTAGAATTATAATTTTTAACAATTATTTGGAATAGGAATTGATATATTTTCATATTTTCTATACATAATTTTTTAGTTGCTGAAAAATGCTGAAAATTAGGGGTCTAGTTCCCACAAAAAAACTATATGGAAATAAATGTATTTCCCTTTGATTTCAAACAATGTTATACATAACATATATATTTAGAAGTTTCAAAAATAAAAATTGGCTTTAGACCTATATTTTCTCTTTTATAATGAATCAAATTTCAACACTCTCGAAATTGATAGTTTTCATCTCCCACCACATTTTTCAAAACAAGTCTATTCTAACCTAAATAAAAATTATGCATTCTAGAAGAGGATGTCTCCTCTAGAATATCATATCATTTTTATATTTTTTTGATATGATTAAATATTTTTTTCTTTCTCAAATTTGATATCTTTTCGAGTGTTAAAATAAGTTCTTGTAGAATTTTTTAATTACAATATACTATATCTAATTAAAACACTATAATGTCTATATGGGAATATTCTTTTCTATGGGCTCTATAAAATGGTCTTTTATAAGTTATTAAAAATATATCATAAAAAATAGTAAGAGTTATTGAAACGTCAATTTTTTCAAATAATTATATTTCTTTAGTAATTGGATACAAACTAGTATAAAACATGCATTTAATAGACATTTCCAATTGGAAAATTGTGAGACCATATATAACTTAGCTATAGTGAATTTATCTAGATCATATGTTTGAACAAAATTGATTTTTAGATAAAAATACTCAAATTCAGTCATTCTCATAAGTCAGCCTAAAAGGTGACACAACTTTCTACTTTTACCCATATATTATCTTAAAGTGTCAATTAGAATGAAACTAAAAGACTCTTAGTCAATAGTATTCATTTGAACCATCACTCAAGTATATCCACCTTGGTTCTATAGAGCATAAAGAGTAGGAAATCCGTCTTGATTTTATTGTTGTTGGGTCCAAATAAGGAACACATTCAATTGTTAATAGGAAGTAACTAATCCTTAGATTATTTATGTTTCCATTATCTTGGTATTGAGTATTTTGTTGCTTAGTAGTTGAAAAACACCAATAGTTTAGTTCCCTCCTACCCTTGAGAAGACTTAATAGAAAGACCATGTTGGCTCTAAGGATGAGGAAATCTCTAGTAGCTCTAATAGTTTAGAAGAAGAGCAAGAACAACCTCAACATAAATCCTTGAGGAGATTCATGAGAGTAAGAAATTAGCTAGAAAGCTTTGGTTACTCTATGTTAGATTCTATGTGTGCCTTTGCTTTAATTACTAACACTGATGAGCCCAAATCTATGAAAGACGCTTTTTATATGGAATATTTATGTTCCTAGATTAAGGCCATGGATGATGAGATGGCTTCATTGGATTAAAAAAAAACTTGGAACCTTGTACCTTTCCCTAAAGGATAGAAACCTATTGGTAGCAAATGGGTGTTCAATAAGAAATTATGTGTAGATGGCAGTGTTGAAAGGTACAAAGCTAGATTGGTTGTGAAGGGGTACTCATAGGTAGAGGGAATAGATTATGGTGAAATATTCTCTCCTATTGCAAAGTTGACATCCATTAGATTTCTCTTATCTCTTTCTGCATCATATGATTTAGAGATAGAATAGATGGATGTGAAGACAACATTCCTTCATGGTGATTTGGAGGAAGAAATTTATATGTCATAGCCTGAGCACTACATTGTTAAAGCTAAAGAATTTTTGGTTTTCAAATTAAAGAAGTCTCTATATGGTTTAAAACAATCTCCTAGGATGTGGTACCTTAAGTTTGATGCCTTTCTATTGTCAATTAGATTTGTAAGATTGAAATTAGATCATTGTGTTTATTTTAGAGTTGAAAATGATCGGCTTTTCATTGTTGCATTATATGTTGATGATATGTTGCTATTTGGGAAGGGTAAGGGTATGATTTCTAATTTTAAATCTTAGTTGTTAGCATAATTTGAGATGCAAAATATTAGGGCAAAAAGGTACATCTTGGGTATGGATATCAGTAGAGATAGGTCTAACAAAAAACTTTGGTTGAGTTAGAGTAAGTATGTGAAATCTGTGTTGGATAGGTTCAATATGGCAGATTGTAGACCCTTGTGTGTTCTTGTTTCTATGAGAATAAAGTTATCTGTAGATGATTGCCTAAAATCTCCTAGTGAGGTGGAGGACATGAGTAGAGTACCTTATGCTAGTGCATTTGGTAGTCTTATGTATGCTATGGTCTATACTAGACCAGACATTGGCCAAGCACTAGGAGTTTTGAGCCAGTTTATGGCTAATCTTGGATAGGTACATTGGGATGCAGTTAAGCGAGTGTTAAGATATTTGAGGGGTACATTAGATTACTCCATTTGTTATCATGGTAACTCTTCTAGAGCCCTACATTTAGTTTGTATTTATGGGTTTTTGGATTGAGATTGGGTAAGTGACATTGATAGTAGGAGATCCTCTAGTGCTTATGTGTTCACTTTGGTTGGTGGTGCCATCAGTTGGATGAGTAATTGACAACCTATGGTTGCTTTGTCCAATATTCAAGCTAAGTACATAGTTGCTACTCATGCTTGTAAAGAATCCATTTGGCTTCGAAGATTGTGTTCTAATTTTGGTGTTGATGCAGGATAGATTACTATTTGGTGCGATAGTTAGAGTGCTATTTGTCTTGCAAAGAATCCACCTTTCCATGCCAAAAAAAAGCACATTGATGTGTAGTTTCACTTTGTGAGAGATATGGTGGAAGATGGAAAGGTAAATTTGGAGAAGGTAGATACTATAAAGAATGATGTAGATGCATTAACAAAACTAGTAGGCACAAAGAAGTTCAGATGGTGTTCAGAGTCTATGGGCCTTTCGACCTATACCAGTTAGTTCCAGTTATGTTCCTATTGCTCTTACAAGGTGTTTGACAAGTGGGAGAATGTTAAGAATTATGTGTCTCAACCTTGGACAATTCCTATTCTTATTATTTGTTTTGTAATTTATATATTTTTTTCAAATAATGTAATTAAGTGTGAGTGTACATGTCTAGTTGGCATGTTGATGTGTCACTCCACTTGCATGTGTTGACATCTTAAATTATGTGTAAGGAGATCATTACTAAAATGGTTATGATAGACTCCTACAATGCATACGAGCTATCTTTGGAAGATTTGATGATGGGTGAAGATGGTAATGTTGGAAATATGACCAATCAATCAGATAAGGTAAGTTATATGGTTTTCATTTATGATAACATATTTCTTTTGCAGCTTAGTCATGATTATTATGAAGTAAAAGTGTCTAAGTATTAGAAAGTGTTACAATAGCATGACAGATTGGTTGATAGAAAAATATTCTATTGGAATATTCTCTTGCATAGTTAACTTGATATTAACGATGTCATACTAATGATGCATACCAGTGCGCATGTCCATACAATCAACTGAGTTCAAGTTATGAAGGAAATAAAGGTGTAGTGATAATATAGTGCAGAAAAGAGCATGTTAGTAGAATATGTTAAATGACTTGAATAATTGTTTTAAATTATTATTTCTTGATGAAATGACTCTAAGAATGATATGTGAGCTGACTAAGGAGGAATTTACCAATATGTTTGGTCTAAGTAAAGAACTTCATTTGTGAATTTAGGTGGAATATGATATTGTGAAATACATGTGTAACTAGCAGTTGTGAAGTAATGTGAATATTGTGAAATACAAGTGACAAGTGAATGCAATGTTATTATTTATGTTACTAAGCAAGTTCATGCAAAATATGATGCAGATTGATATGTGCGCAGTCACTCTTTGCATGAAGAATTGACAATCAGAAGATTTGTGAAGTACAACAAGCAGTTTAGTATTGGTTGAGGCTTCTAACAAGGCCTAGTTTCCTAACAGGGACTCGAGACACTATACATACTTCATAGACTCCTAATAGGGTCAATATCCTTAATCGGATCCTTCATATAGTAAATCATTTTGTGGGTTCCATCCCCATTGGGGTTTTCCCTTGGCCAAGGTTTCCCTAGTTAACAAAATATGTTGTTATGAGTTCTCCTTTTGTATGGTTGTTTATTTTGTTATGCACTATGGGATCTCTCTTTTATGCATGAGGAAAAGTAATTAATAAAATTCAATTGTGGGCAAAAAGATTAAAAGTACTAATTCACACCCCCCCTCTCAGTATTATCTACTTCTAACAATTGGTATCAGAGCCTACTTATTTACAAGAGGCTTAACTACTTGAATAAGATCCCTATGGATATGGAACACTTGAAGAAGAATCTTGAAGAAGATTTTGAACAAATTCATCTCCTTACTAATGAAAGAGATGGCTTTAAAGATAGACACAATGATGTAAAAGCTTACATTGGTGAACTAAGGGAAAAGATCGATGATCTAAAGCAAAATGGACCTAGCAAGAAAACTAGTGATGATCCTAAAAAATGAGTTAAAGATAGTTGAACTCAAGTTAAGTCTTAAGAAAAATGGAAGAAAGAATGACTCTGAAATAAAAGCTAAAAATGTAGATATAATATCCCAATTAAGAAAGGTAACATCTAAATTAGAATCTATCAACTTAGAACATGCATAATTAGAAAAATACAACACTATTGTGAAAGGCGAGTTGGTGCAAACTAATCATGAGAAATTATATACTAGCAATGAAAAGATTGAAGAACAAATATCTTTACAAAGACCCATTTATAACAAAACTAGACTTGGATTCTTTCTTGGACAATTTGCCAAGAAATCTATTGAGAGAAAAGAACTTGATACTCCTAAAGTCAAGAAGGACCTAAGAAAAATTGATAATACATCTAAAGACAAAGAGAATGTTACTTACTCGAAGAAAGCTAAAGAATCTAATCAAGATGAGGTCCATAAAAGAAAGGAATCTCATGCCTAGTGCGATGAACTTGAAAACACTAAAGACAATTGCAAAGGTAAGTCTTTCAAACCTATTTCAAATTTTCATTTTCATAATTTTCATGGATATGGACATTATGCAATAGATTGTAAGAAACCTAAATTTGATAGTAATAATAAGACAAATAGTAGAATGTTTAGGAATAGTAACCATGTAGGAAATAGAAGAAGATCTCACAACAATGAAAGTGAAGAAAGAAGACAAATTTTTTGTCACATATGCAACAATCTTGGACACATTGCAAGGAATTACAGAGCACTTGACAACCAATAGAATGAAAAAAGAAGGAATGTACTAGTATGCCAACTGTGTAATAACTTTGGACAAATAGAAAAGTTTTGCAGAATGGATAGCAAAAACCTAAATAGGAGTCAAAATTACAGAAGGAACAATAGAAGGAATAATGATAGTCTGAAGGAAGAAATGATAGAAGAATTAAAGGAATCATTTGTAAAGGCAAAAGAACTAGAAAGTTCTCACATATTTTAGGAAGAAGCTCATCCTAATGTACTTGATAAGATAGTAAAGTCACTTATTGTCTGTGACTCATCCTACTAGAATTAAGCATTCTCAGTGAAGCAGAGTGTCAGTTATTGATAACTGATGTTAAAGAGAATATCATACTTTGCATAGTTGACAGTATGTACTAGACATTGATAAAAGTCTATAGCTAAGTGTGCATTGCTTAATATGATTAGGATAATGATATATAAGAAGAATAAACTCTCTGTTATACAGAGACAGTATACAGAACAAGTGGTAGATATGCATTTAATGCAAAGTATAGATTGCAAAAGATTTAAAGGACATGATTTGATTTGAAATCATAATTTATTTTTGTGAAATCTAAGTGCAATATTGAAGCAATATTTGAATAGTTAAAAAGGTTTGCAAACACACAAACTTGAACAAAAACCCTAATACACAAAGTTAAGGTATTTTCTAAATTTTTTGTGTATAATTTCTTAGAAATAGCAAGACAATAAGTTTTCAATGTGAGCAATAGACCTAGATCTAATTTCAAGAAACACCCATTGTTTTCTTTGCTTGATGAACCTATAGGAGCATTTTCACAAGTTTTGGAAAATGTTCTTCACGTCAAGGATATAAGAGGTTATATTCATTGCAAAATTGAAAGCATAGGTGATACAAAAATTCATAAGGAATTGGAGAAAATTTGTAGAAATGATTTGTCACTAAAACCTGAACATGGATACCTAGAATGACTTAACCTAGTTCAGCATATGTTCTACATGGACTTCAACAATCATGAATGGATGATGATAATTCTAAGAAGAATATATGATGATCTTCTATGGCTAGGAGATTCTATCATATGTATTGATAATGCCCTAATTCACAAGGTCACAAGTTTAAACAATGGAGGATGCAATCTAGTCAAAATTAAGAATGTATGCAAGATAGTTGAAGCAAATCTCAACACATATTTTGATAGAAAAAACACATGAAGGTCAACAAAATTCAATGTAATGGAGTAAGATTGATTTTCAAAATATTGGGATGCAAATTCAATCATGGATCTATGATAGATTCAGTACTTGTAGGATTCCTTCGTGCAACCTACCTAGTAGTGAAAAGAAAATATGTTAATCTATGTGACATTATCTAAACAAAGTTGTTGGATAATATATCAAGAACCAAGAAGTCTAGGACCACAGTATTTAGGTTCAAATCCCTACTGACTCACATATTCTTCTATGAAACTAAGAAGTTTCCTGGCATCATGAATTGAGATGGAAGTGAGTGTGCTATGCAAACAATCACTCGTGCATATAGAGCCAAACCTAAAATAGTCTGAGACAATGATATTGACAAAGTAATTAAATCTTTCCAGGTAGAAATGAAACAAAGGTATAGAATACCTCCTTCACTAGTGGAAAAGTACAAGGATGAATTGTGCTTCATGGTAGAAACTGATTTCACTTGTATGGAGGTAGTAGTTTCTCAAGTTAAATTCACTAAACCTATGGGTTATGAAATGAGTGAGGAGCTAATTGAAGGTTATGCATAGATAATCCTTCACTCATAAGTTGATTTTGAATGTCCTAAATGGGGGACATATATTGAAAAGATGAATGAAGTTAAAACAAGTTAGATAATCAAGGACTCTAAGAAGAAGGTGGAAAAGGTGATTGATTCTATTCTGAAGGAATCAGGAATCACAGGAAATGAATTTGATGAAGGAAAAGGGATAGCCATGGAAATGAAGGCTAGTGGCCAATCTGAGCTATTGACCTATATACCCATTATAGTAGTTAGACCTATTGAAGAGGGTCACAATTTCCTAGACAAGTGCACAAGCACCCACTGTGCCATATGTAGCAATTGTGCAACAATAACCTCTAAAGAATCTAGTGAAGAATAAGGAAGATCCAACACCTAAGAAGTCTACAAGACTGGGAAAGACCACCCCTCCTAAGAAAAGAGTTAAGTAGACTACAAGTGGTCCAAGCAAGAAGAGAATAACCTTGTAGATTATTTCTTTTGAATCTAAAGAAAAGAATGGTGACAGACCAGTAGAGCCAACTAATCAGGAAGAAAAGACCTTAGCAGGACAAGAGGCATGGAAACCCAAGGTAGAGAATCTCAACATGCAAATAATTAATGACAATAATTTTGTGCAGTTAAATAAGTACTATGATTTGTACAATCATATGGATAGGAGATAGCTAGAGAATGTTGTAGTTAGGAATATGATTCTTAAAGATAAAAGGTTTGATTGTATAAGAGCTTAGATACCAAAAGATCTATACAATAGACTGTTAAATAGAAAAAGCATAGTGATAGAGGAAGATAAGCAAATAAGAATTACTATGGTGAAAAAGCTATTCATTTTAAATAATGAGAAAGAAATAACAAAAATTCTAAAAGGTGTAGCACCACTATTAAGGGAAAAAAGAGATCCATTCTCCTCATGGGAGGAAATTATGAAGAAGTAAATGTGGAAACTAAAAAGGTAATAGTTACGTACATGACTGATATGCCAAACAAAAAGTGTGCAGCCAAAAATGACAAGTCTTAAGTCAAAAAAGAGTGTGCAGCTAGAGAAGTCAAGTTCTATGCCTAAGGAGTCTAAGGAGTGTGCACAGATAGAGGAAGAAATTCCTATAATAGTCAATCCACCTCACAATTTTGAGCAACTAATTTCTACTGATTCACCACATATCACCATTGGTAGTGAATCTGTGCAAGTAGATAACACCAATGTGATAGTTGATAGAACTGAAAACCCATTCAAAGATTTTAGTGCCAACATCATTATCAATATTATGGATTATAGTAGCTCATCTAATGAAAAAGGAGATTAGGAGCCAAAGACAGAAGATGCACCATCTCCAAAGAAATTTGAATCTAGCATTGAAGTAGTTACTTCAAGTGTGCCCTGAGCAGTTGTAGTAGCCACATCCTCTACACCACCTACTCAAATAGTGGTGGTCACATCAGTAGAAGTTTTGTCAAATGAAGAAGATGAAGCACAAAATCTTATATCTTCTTTGAGTAAAATACTTGAGAAGAAGAAATTAGTCAAGTCTGTTGAAAAGACTTTGACTTTAGTTATGGGTAGAATGGAAAAGACAGTAAGCCCTATTGACACACTTGTTGATATTCAATAGAGCGCAACAATTTTGTGTAAAGCTTTTGATAATGAGTTCTCAACACTCTCTAATGTGGCTACAATTCAAGTGCAAATGGAGCATGATGGTAAAATCCTTAATAGCATGTGCACTAATATAAGGAATGATATAGAAACTTTAAATGTATGCATTAAGGCATTAAGACAAAGTATAGAAGTAGGAAAACAAGCTTATGCTAAGTGCAACTTGGCATATGTCCATCTTCAAAGTTTTGATGATCAAATAAAACTAAAGGTAACTAAGCTTTAGACGCTCACTAACAAATTTTTAAAATAGAATCAGAAGTTAAATACTATTTAACATAAAATGAAAGCACTTAATGTTAGGGATTTACAAGAAAAAAGGAGAAAGTTCTAAAAATATTCACTGTCTTGAGAGATCAATTATCACCATAGGTAGCACTATTAGAAAACTAATTGGAGGAATTCTTTTTAGTAAAGACCTCATATGACAATTTTGTGGCTATAGATTTGAACATACAAGAGTTAACCACATAAGCCTTATGTGCACTAATCAATGGATCTGATGCACTAAAAGATAGTTGGAAGAAACACTTTTCCTCATTGAGAAATAATTTCAGTAATTGTTTCTCCAATTTTTTATGTCACTACTAGTTTTTGACATTTCTTTCTCTTTTCCTTTTATTGGCACCTTTTTCATTGATGTCAAAGGGGGAGAAATATGAAAAAGTATAATTGTAAGGGGAAGAAGCAAGGAAAAGTGTAATTGATAGTTATATCTTGAAGTATAGTAGTAAGTTTTTCTTTAAGAAAACTTTGTAATTGGAGTTATAAGGGATGTAATTGTTTCAAGACATGAATACAATTTTTTCTTGTGTTATGGTTATTTATTTTTATTGCTATGATAACATGTTTGGCACTTAGCCAATTTTCCCAAAATGTTGCCATCAATGCCAAAGGGGGAGATTGTTGGCAACCCCACCAGAATTTTCCCTTGGCTAGGGTTTCCCTTGTTAAAAAAGTATGGTGTTATGAGTTCCCCTCTTGTATGGTTTTTTATTTTGTTATGCACTATTGGTTCTCTCTTTTATGCATGTGGAAAAGTAATTAATAAAATTCAGTTGTGGGCAAAAAGATTGAAAATATTGATTCACCACCCCCCCCCCCCCCCCCCCCCCCCCCGCCCCCACTAGTATTATCTATTTCTAACAAGTAAGACATGTGGAAATTGATCATTGAGTACTTTATACTCAATTCTTAATCTAGTGTTCCTACTTTGTCAGAGAATGGTAAAACTCTAATACAATTGTTCTTTGGAAGTTTCCCTAAAAATGGAAAGCAAATGCTATAAGAGTTGTTAGGGTTGTAGATAGGAGAGAGTGAAAAAGCATATTGTTGGTTTCTATTGAATTAATCTTCCATGTCCTAAAAGTACTTTCACTACAAATGTATTGTAACCTTTGTGTTGAAGATAATACATTGTGCAAGTTTTGGAGGGGTGGGGTTGTTTTACCAAAATGTTTTTCCCCACTAGCATATTTTTTTGTTTATGTATTTTCTTTCTCTATCTATTTTTTTATTCATGGTTGACTACAATATTATTGTTTACATAATATTGAATCTAAAATTGTAAGGATTTAATAGGAATTTGTACAATACTTTCCTTAAGGTATTAGTGTAGGATGTTGTTTCCACACCTAAGTTTCCTTATAGCTATCACTAGTTAGAGACCCCAGAGGGAGATGAGTGGAAGACTACATTCAAGACCAATGAGGGTGTATACAAGTGGTTAGTCATGCCCTTTTGACTAACCAATGCACCAAGCACCTTCATGTAGCTCATGAATGAGGTACTAAAGAAATTTTTGAGAAAATTAGTTAATGTTTATTTGGATGATATTTTGATTTTCAATAAGTTTGTGGATGAAGATTTATTGCACATTCATAGTGTCCTTGAAAGGTTGAGGAAAGAGAAACTATTGATTAATTTAAAGAAGTGTAGTTTTGTCAAAAGGAAATTAGTCTATTTGGGGTTTGTTGTATTAGCTAAAGGTCTCAAAATGGACCTAGAGAATCTAAAGGTCATTTTGAAATGGCCTACTCCAAGGTCTACCACTAATGTGAGGCCATTCCCTAGTCTAGTTCATTTTTATAGGAAGTTCATTAGGAATTTTAGTAGCATATGTGCATCCCTAGTTCAAAGAATGAGGCAGGATAGAAAAGAGTTCAAGTGGACTATAGGAGCTACAAGGAGTTTTGAATTGATGAAGAAGAAGGTGATAGAACACCCTATGTTGACAATTCTTGATTTCAAAAAATTATTCCAGCTAGATTGTGATGCTAGTGGTAGTACTATTGGGGCTATATTCAAACAAGAAGGTAAACCTATTGCCTATTCTAGTGAAAAATTGAATGATGCAAAGAAGTATTATGTTTATGATTAGGAGTTCTATGTAATTGTTCAGGCCTTAAAGAAATGGAGGTATTTATTGTTGCCAAAAGAATTTGTATTTTATACTGACCATCATGCATTGCTATGCCTAAATAGCCAAGGTAAATTGAATAAGAGACATTTGAAATGGGTAGATTTTATGCAAAGCTATACATTTGTGTTAAAACATAGAAGCAAAAGGTCTAATAGGGTTGTAGATGTATTGAGTAGTAGATAGTTGTTGCTAACAGTAATGTAGGTTGAAGTAGTTGGGTTTGATGAACTCAAGAATCTATACCCTAAGACTCCTAACTTTGTAGAGGCATGGAAGCCTTGTAAAGAACCTGTTACTCTAGATAGGACCAAGTCACTAGATTACTTGATTTAGAATGGTAGGTTGTTCAAGAGTAGTCAATTATGTATCCCAAGGAGTTCTATAAGGGAGAACTTGATCAAGGAGAAACACAGTGGAGGGATGGCAGGAAACTTTGGTCAAGATAAGACTATTTTCATTATTAGAGAACATTATTTTTAGCCTCAATTGTCACAAGATGTGAAGAAGTTTGTGTAAAGTTGTCAAGTATGTCAAACAACTAAAATATTTAGTCACAATACTAGACTCTATTAGCTATTACATGTTCCATCGAAGCCTTGGGAGAACACAAGTATAGATTTTGTTGTTGGATTGCCAAGGACACAAAGGGGTAATGAATCAATATTTGTGGTGCTTGACAGGTTCTCCAAGATGGCACATTTCATTCCATGCAACAAGACTCATGATGTAGTACATATTGTAGATTTATTTTTCAGAGAGGTGGTGAGGCTACATAGTCTCCAAAAAGTATTGTTTCTAATAGAGATACTAAATTTGTGGGATATTTGTAGAGGAATTTGTGGAAGAAGTTGAAGACAGAATTGAAGTTCCAATTTTTACATCATGTACAAGTTGATGGACAAACAAAAGCAGTGAATAGGAGTCTGGGCAATTTGCTGAGGTGTTTGGTAGAAGATAAGCCCAAGGAATGGGATTTGATTCTACCACAAGAAAATTTTACTTACAATAATTATGTAAATTAGAGTACTGGTAGATCACCATTACAAATTGTGTATGGGAGTAGTCCAAGGATTGCACTAGAGCTAAGGAAGATGAATCAAGGAGAGAGGACAAGTACTGAGGCAAAAGGTTGTGTTGAACATGTCAAGAACCTACATGAGGAGGTACATCCACATATTACCAAGATGAACCTATAGTATAAGGCTAGAGAAAATAAGAAAAGGAGACATAAGGATTTCCAAGTTGGGGATCTGGTTATGGTATACTTGAGGAAGGAACAATTTCTAGTGGTTACCTACAATAAGCTAAAGATGAAGAAATTTGGTCCTTACAAAATTTTGAAGAAACATGACTTAGGAAATGAATATAAGGTGGAGCTTCCAGATGGGATTCACATTTCTCCTATTTTCAATGTTGCAGACTTAACAAAATATCATGATGATGGTACAGATGAGGAGTTGATGTTGGAGCCATTCCGAATTCCTACTTCTATGAAGGAATAGATTGAAGAAATTTTGGATAGTTGTGTGGGTCAGAGTACTAGAAATAGGTAGTATAAAGAATACCTATTGAAATGGAAAGGATGACCAGTAGAATATTTAACTTGGATATCCACAATGGAGGTTTCCCATTTGGGTTTTCCTCTGCCAAATATAAAGTGACAGGGCCACTTTTCAATCTACCATGTGTTTGTGATCTAAGAGCATCTAATGATGTTAGGGAAATCCTATATCACCCAAAAATGTGCTTATTGTTAGTCTCCTATTAAAGTTTTTTCATTTTTGGATACCCATTTGGGTGAAATAAAGATTCCAACTCTTAGAGTTCTACTATTGGTTTTCTGGGTTAAAGTATTTGAGCACCTTAAGATATGTGCTAATGTAGAGAATAGGCTATTTGGTAATTGATCCATAATTACAATTAGTTAGAGGGTGTAGGTTGGAGGGATGATTATACTTGTAATTTAAAGCACTCTAGAAAAAGGATCAGGTCAAAAGGCTTTATGATTTGAAAGTTATTACAATTTTAAGTTGCCTAGAGAGCTCTTAAGAGCACTTCAAAGTCAGTCGAGGCACTAGATAGCCTTGCATAGGCTTGAAAAATGGAGGACAAGCTAGGCTGGTCAATAAGGCTATGGAGTGCTTTGAGAGCTTTCTAGAAATGTAAACAATTCATCAATCAGAGTCCCATATCAAAAGTTATGCCTCCTAGAATTTGGACTACAATTTATAGATTCTTCTAATTTTACACTAACTTTTGATGTGTTGTCTAGAGCCTTCTATTGTGGTAGTGGATTTCAAAATGCATATTTTAAAATGCATTCCTAACCCTAAACCTAATTCTAATTACTTAAGGACATTTTTGGCAATGTAAATGCATTTGTTGGTGCACTTCGGGAGAAGGTACTGGAGGAGGGTTTTCCTCTAGGAATAGACAACATTGTAAGCCCATAGGGAATGTCTTTGGGTATATTTTCATTGTATTGAATGTAATAGAAGATCACTCTTGATAATAATATTCCCCTTTTCCTATTGTGTTCTTTTTGTCTTGGGTTGTGTTCTGATCAAGTGGTATTAGAGCATCTTCACATCAAGTGGTATTACAGTGTCCCCTCATCAACAAACAACTATGTACAAAACTATTTACTCACCACTTGAAGTCTCTAATGCTTGACATCCATTGTATCTTTAATGTTGTAACTTGGCATCTGAATGACTTGGCATCTATTGAATACTTGGAGTTTAAATCACTCAGCTCTAACTATCTACTTGACACTTGAGTGACTCGATACTAAATATTTACTTGACACATACTGGTGTCTAACACATACTATATATATTTCTCAACATGAATTATCTAACATATTATGCTAGCTGACATGCACTACTCTTTTGGCATGAACAAAGGTTTTTCTAGTAAATGAATTAAGTATATTGACACTCGTATGTCAAAACCAATATGATATTAACATATTAAAGCTCTTGTTTTGATCTTATGGATTCTAAGGCACCTTATATTAGCACATATGAGGAGGAAAAGATAGGTATTTCTTTGGAAATCAAAATTCCTTAGATTTTGAAAAGAGGAAGGAATAAAGTAGAAAGGATTCAAAAGGAAAGAAAGAAATATGATTCTCCTCTTTTTCTCATAGAAGGTAAGGGAGATGATCTTGAAGAAGAAGAATAAGAAGCAAAGGAACATTAAGAAGAAGAAGAGCAAGAAGAAAAAGAGGAACCCCCTAGGAAAAAGGGGAAATTTATTATAATCAAGAAAGCTACTAGGTCCTCTCATGCATTCTTCACCAAAAGGCCTAGCAAATCAAGAGAGAAGCATAGATTTAAGATGAAAATGATGAAGAAGAAGAGTAGTAGGTAACTTTTCAAAAGTCTTCTCCTAAATTTGAATAAAGGTTAAGAATACCTATAGACAAAGGAGGTATGTCATACTTGAAATCCTTTAAGTATGAAACTAGGAGCAAGGAATAAGAAAAACAAATTGAAGAAGCCTTAGTGACAAAATGGTTAAATAGAATACTTTCAAAGTTAATTGAAGAGTCAAGTTCTAGATATAATGCTCAAGGAAGTGAAATCTCAATGAGACAATTTTGTTGTAGCTACCAAGGATATCAAGGAAAAAAATTTGAGGAAGGTTATGTCAAATATTTTAAACAAGGGAGTGAAGAAGCAGTGAGCAATCATGAACAAAAGTTAACTCCCAAGTTCAATGTACTCCTAATTATGTCTAAATATATTAGATATGTTGAGAAGTCAAATACAAATGCATTGAAAATCATCTATCGATTGCATGTTTTAAAGTCCATTGAGGAGGTTGTACAAATAGATAATGAAAAAGATAATGATAAGGATGATGGTTAGAAATATAGTGAAGTAGATGAGGATGATCAAATAGTAGGTGAGGATTTTTCTAACATTCAAGATATCCAACATTTTGTTCTTGAAAAGATTGCAGTAGAGGTAATGGCTTCCCTCCCTAACTGTTCACAAAAAGCCTCAGTGCCATCTAGCTCATGCAAGGCTACAACCAAGTTACAAACAATTGAGATAAACATTATTCCTCTAAGCACTCAATTTAATGTTGGAGTTGTTTTCCCAAGTGCAATGATGAGTGTTGTAACTACCACTTCATCTACCAAGAAACATGCTCTACTCTACATAGTAGCAAGCCAAACCGAATCTCAACAAGGTATTATAAATATTCCTACTATTATTCTTGTTTCTCCTATAAGTGATATTATTTCTAGTGTTTCAAAAATAAGTGCAATGATAGTTGTGGTTAAGCCTCAATTGAGTACAAAGATTTTGAGTAAAGGAAAATAAATTATTCCTTCTACTATTAAAAAGGAAAAGAGTAAAGAGGTAGAGGCCTCTAATGATGAAATTGATCTATAGGAAGACACAATTATTCCAAATTGGGATCTTTCCAATCTTACTCCTAATCAGATGGACACTCTAGGAGATCTTTGGAAGAAAAGAGAAAGATAGCAAAAGCTAAGAGCTGACATGAAGAAAAGGAATCAAGTGGTTGAAGATATTAAAGGCATATTTTTTTTATGTACTTAGTATAGAGTTTGATGAAAAGAAACCTATTTTGGATCAACTTGTTGACATAGTTCACAAGTTTAATGAAGAATTGAATGGACAAGAAAAAATACTTCAGAGGACAAAAAGAAAGTTTGATAATAGAGTTTTTGGAGCAAGTAGAACAAAATATTGATCAAGTGGAATTTTACACTATTCTTTCTATGTTTGAGAATTTTGTAACTAATATTATTTCTTAATTTGTTAAATTAAGTGATACATCCAATTTCACCAATGAAATAAAGAAAAAGTTATCTAAGATAGATGTTGATCAAAAGGAAATTGCACATCAGTTGTCACTTGACCCATGCACTAGCTCTTCACATTTTATGAAAATTGGAATGTGGAAGAGTTGTAGGTAGAATTGTTAAGGGAAAAATCCAAAATCTAAGCTACAATGGTAGATATTTAGAATATGATAATTCCCAACATGGATGTAATGAAAAACATATTTTTCATGCTAAAATATTAATCCATGACAATAAATTTTGAATTACTGACCATATGATGGAATTATCTCCAGAAGTACAAATAGCTTTGCACACTTCCAAAGTTTTGCAAGAGAATTGGTACAAAATCTTGTCCATAGTTTTGAAGGTACATAGTGATTTTCTTTCACAATTTGGTGCTACCTTATAATGCATTTTTTTTTGGCATTTATGCAAAATCAAGGGGGGAAATTACATCATAAGGAAAATATATCTATAAGGAGGAAGAATATATATATATATATATATATATATATAAAGAAAAGATACAAAAACAATTTTGAAAAATAAAAAATAGAGTTACAGTCTACCGAATTGTTAGCACAAGAGTCAAAACTGAGTTGTAGAACCAAGCATATTGATATGGGGAGTTTTCAATTATATCTTTGAAGTATTCATAATTTTGGTATGATAAATATTTTTGTCACTAATGCCAAAGGGGAATATTATTGACATTATAGTCAAATCATTTATCCATTAGTGACTAGGTAAAAACACAAACCTATGTCACCCTTTTGTAAAGGAAAAAGCTAGTTACAAAAGTACAATTCTTCACTTTAATGACATAAAACTCATATAATTATTATTTAGAATTTAAAAATGAAGTAAACTAAATAAATGTGTAGAAATGTATGAATTTTTGGATTATAAATTATAATATTTATTTGGAATAAAAATTGATATATTTTCCTAATTTTTACAGATGATTTTTTAGTTGTTGAAAAATAGTGAAAATTAGGGGTTTAGTTCCCACCACAAAACTACATGTAAATAAACTTATTTCTATTTGAACTCAAACCATGTTATAGATAACATATATATCTAGAATAATCAAAAATAAAAATTGACTTTAGACCTATATTTTCTCTTTTATAATGATTTAAATTTCAACTCACATGAAATCAATAGTTTTGACCTCCCACCACATTTTTCAAAACAAATCTATTCTAACGAGATGAAAAATTATAGTTTCTAAAGAAGAATCTCTTCTCTAAAATGTCATATAATATAATTTTTTTTATGCAATTTAATATTTTTTCTTACTCAAAATCAACATATTTTTTAGTGTTAAAATATGTGCTTGTAGAATTTTTTAATTACAATATACTATATCTAATTAAAACACTATAAATTCTATATGAGCATCTTGACTTGGAGCTTTATAAAATGTTGTTTGTATGTTACTAAAAAAATCCATAAAAAATTGTAAGGGTTATTGAAACATCAATTTTTTGAAATAGTTTTATTTATTTAGTAATTGGATACAAAATATCATGAAACATGTCTTTAATTGACATTTCCAATTAGACAAGTGTAAGACAATATATAAATTAGCTAGAATGAACTTATCTAGATCATATGTTTGAGCAAAATTAATTTTTGGATATAAATACTCAAATTGAGTCATTCTGATAAGTTAGGTTAAAAGTTAACACAACTTTGTACTTTTCCTTGACTAAACACGTAATAAATTTGATTGGTTACATTATTATTGAGCTTTACAAGTAGAAAGTAATGTAAGATGATATTTCTAGAGTTTACCAAGATTCACAAGAAAAAAGTAGTGTAAGTCAAGCTTCATAGAGTCTATCGAGCTTAATAATGTAAACCATGCAAAAACTAGTGTTAACCAAGCTACAATATCTACCAAGCTAGGAATGTTAACCAAGTAGAAGGAAGGTAGTGTTCACTAAGTTGTAGTGTCTACCAATTTCTTCAGTGTTCACCAAGTCACTAGTGCTAACCGAGTTGGTGGCTACTCAAAAGTGATCTATGTGGATGATGTACTAGTGTCAAATGAGTTCCAAAGCTCCAAGTTGATAGTATTATCAAGTTTTAGAATATCAACCAAGTGGTCTTCAGAACCTGAGTATCACTAGTGATAGCCTAAATTTTCACCTAGCTGAAATTTTTTTTGATACCTTCTGAAAATTGGGAAGACACTATTTTTGCTACTTACGATTTATGAAAATGTTATCATCCTCTTGAAAAACCCATAGAAAATAGTTATGTCTTATGTTTTGATGAATTATTCATAAATTTACATGCAAGTATCAAATAGGGATACTATTAGCCAATTTAGCCTCCCCCATTTTCCTAATGGTGTCATCCTCTTAAAATACATTAGGGTGATAGTCATGTCCTATGTTCTGGTGAATTATTCATAAAATTCCATGCCAACATAAAAAGGGATATGTAAAGACCTTTTATTATAAAGTTTGGCTCAACCCTTTTAATATTTTTTGCAAATATTTGTTTTCTTTAGCACCATACCCCTCTCCAGCCTAGGTTTTCCTTTGGTTATCCCACACTTTGTTTCATTCTAAGTTTCTTAACCCAATGGAGTCTTTTTATGGTCGTTAGATCTCAGATGATCAATGATTTTCATATTCTAGGTTTCTAAAGTTACACAAATGATTTCTAAAGTGAGAAAGCAAGCATTTGAAACATGGATACAATGGGATCAGACTCAATTGTAGGTTGTAAAAGGAAATATGTTAGAGAAAGTTGACAGACTAACATGTTCTAGTTGGTCAAAGGTGATAACTATTAGAAAAGAACTTTAGTTATATAGAATTTTTCATATCTTGTTAGATTGATGGTTGTCACTTCCTCTCTTTTGAAAGTTGCATGAATTTTAGCCAAAGAAAGAAAGTGACATAATGACACATGTCCTATTTTTCAAAAGGGTAAAGGAAGGAGATTGCATGATTTTGGATTAGTTCTTGTTAGCATGAATATTGATGATACTACATTGGGGAAGTATTTGAGCATTGGAGAGTATTGATATGTTTCATCCATGACTATATTTATATTTATCATTAATGTCAGCATAGCATGGTTTATATAAAGATAAACATATTAGCAGGACAATGATCTTGATGGTATGGACAATGGTTTGATTGTCTACTTATGTGCAGTTATGGATACATACAAGATAATGTCCTGATGATGTGGTTAAGTGCATAGAGCCTAAGTCGAAGATATATAGAAGTTGTACCTAATTTATAAAGATCAGTTCATAGACAAAGTATTAGGAAAATAGTTCTTGATGTTTGTCTGATATCTTTCATCTAAGATGTAATGAAGAGATGGGTTAGTGCAAGAAGTTGGGTCTCACTTTTGGCCAAAAAGCAGAAGTGTTTTTCTTGTTTTTAAAATATATTCTCAATTGATCTCAAAATTTGAGCAATTTAGAGATTAAATATATAAAAATTTAGAAATAAAAATTGTAATGCCCAGGATCTTCTTTTTGAATATGTAATTTATTTGTATACCGATATGATAGATTATTTTTTTGGTATGGATCTTTAAAAATAACTTTTTCAAAATGTTTGTTTTAGGACAATACCACGCTTGTGTACAAACACCATAATTTGACACAACTAAATGAATTTTTGTGAATCCTTTTAAACAAAGTTACATGACACATCAAAGATTGATGAGAATAATTTTCTTAAATTTTTTAATGAATAATTTTTTATTAATTTATAATTGATGATTAAGCTAATTTCTAAAACCTCTCATGCATAGATACCATAATTTAATCCAAATTTAATTTTTTATTTAATCTTTCATTTTTAACTTTAAAAGAATTATGTGATGATTGATGACATGTAATTTAATTTGCAAAATATGAAAAATTTAAACAGTTATTATATTTTTATTGAATGTCACTATTTAACATTTAAGAGATACTTTTGATTAATAAATAATGGAAAAATAGAAAATGAACTTATAACGCTATAAAATTTACATTTTTGAAATTAGAACCTATAATGGGTTTTTATTTTGTCAAAAAAATCAATGGGGATGACATATAAAAATTATTACAATCCCTAGAATTGTCAATTAAATGCCTTAGTAAAAAATTGGTTCATAAAGTCATAGGCTTGGTGGAACCAAGCTTATGCCATGCCTTTCCCCAAGGTAAAGCCCCATGAAAATTTGTGCACATTCCAAATTCCCACTCATGTCTCTAAAATTAGGCATGTGATTTGTAATTCAATAATCGAGTGCCCAATTCAAATTTACCTATTAAACAAATCAAGAAACTGATATTTAAAAAATTAGGTACCCAATTATTTAAAAGTCGGGTGCCCAATTTATAATTGGATACCTAACTATTTAAATATTGGGTACCCAATTTTTAAATAATTAGGTACCTAAATGGGTAGATTAGAAACTGGTACCTGATTATTTAAAAATTGGGTACTTGATTGTTTAAATATTGGGTACACAATTATTAAATAATTAGTTACCTAATTCTAACCTACCCATTGGGGCCCAAAAGATGCCCCATAGACCATTTTTCAATGATTGTAATGATTGAGTGATAGTTTTGAACTGCAATAGAAAATTTATGTCATATTTATTCTATTTTCTTGTCTTCTTCGACAATTTGCAAGTTGTTGATTTGAATTGAAAACAAATGCAAACATGTGATCAGAACAATGAAGAAAGAAGAAAATAGAAGTTCTAACAATTGAGGAGATTGCATCAAATAAAGAGAATGAAGCACAACATCAACAAGAGAGAAGACAAAGAATTAGAGAGTTGAGCAATGTTTCAAAGGAGAAAGGCATTAAGGATACCATGATGGTTGAAGAGACTAAAGAAGAGAACTCAATACAAGGAGATCTAGGTGCACATTCTAATCAAACATTCAATACATGTATAGCTCCAAACCCTTTAAAAAAATTTGATGATGAAATTGGTGATTTTTTAGAAGCAGGTTACAATTTAAATGATTTAGATTTTCTTCATGAGAATAGACTACCAAATGATCATGCACAAAAAACTCCATTGGAAATACTTGCCCTGAAAGAAATACTAGGAAAAATTGAAAATGAGATTCAAATTCCAAATAATAGTGAAAATGAAATGCCAATTAAAAATAACAATTGTATGAATGTATGCATGGAAACACAATTTTTTTATTTTTAATTTTTTTTTAAAAGTAGTCGCAAACCCACTTAATATATATAATTTATAATTTAAGGATTATAATTTTTAATAATTATTTGGAATAAGAACTGATATATGTTCCTAATTTTAATAGATAATTTTTTAGCTACTGAAAAATGTCAAAAATTAGGGGTCTAGTTCCCACCACATAACTATATGGAAATAAAGTTATTTCCCTTTGATCTTAGATTATGTTATAGATAACATATATAGCTATAACAATCAAAAATAAAAAATAGCTTTAGACATACATATACATACATACATACATAATATGATTCAAATCTCAACTCACCTGAAATTGATAGTTTTTAGCTCCCACCACATTTTTAAAAACACATCTATTCTATCTTGGAGAAAAATTATACATTCTGGAAGAGGACTCTCCCCTCTAGAAGGTCATATAATTTTTAAATTTTTTTGATATCATTTAATATTTTTTCTTTCTCAAACTCAACATTTTTTCGAGTGTTAAAATATGTGCTTGTAGAATTTTTTAATTATAATATACTATATCTAATTAAAACACTATAAACTCTACATGAGAATATTCTTGACTCTAAGCTCTACAAAATGGTGTTTATATGTTATTAAAAAACCATCTTAAAAAATAGTAAGAGTTATTAAAACACCACTTTTTTGAAAGAATTTGATTTCTTTAGTAATTGGATATAAACTAGTAGAAAACATGCATTTAATAGACATTTTCAATTGAAAAAGTGTAAGACCATATATAACTTAGCTAGAATGAATTTATCTAGATCATATATTTGAACAAAATTTATTTTTAGATAGAAATACTCAAATTCAGCCATTCTAATATTTCAGCCTGAAAGGTGACACAACTTTGTATTTTTACCCACCCACCTTCTGAATTAAGTGATCTAGAATTATAGAAAGAAATAGATCAAAAGTTTGCTGATCTAAATGGGGAAGATAGAACTAGACTTGCAAATATTCCCAGGATGTAAGACTCATAGAGACCCTAAAAAATAGGTCCTTAGGTGTCTTGATGCCACATTTGAAAAAATGTAGAGCACTAGCACCTTGAGTGTTGGCCAGAGGAACACCCTAGATGGAAAATAGTGGAGACCACCAAATATTCTAGTGATTCAAATAGAGCCCATCACTAGACCATTGAGGCCAAGGCTTTGACAGCTTCCCAAGCTTTCCATATGATCTTGATAAAAAAAGAGCCATGTATGTGCACAGGTTCCCACATGATGAGAAGGATTTGAAAGCCAATCCTCTTCCATGCAGGCCTATTAACAGGGAACCCAAAAGAAATGTAATGCCGAACCAAAACTTTCCAAGCTTCATCTCTAGTAATCACACATCTAATCCATTTGACACAAAGAGTGAGACCTTGCTTCTACGTGGAAAGAAGGCCAAGGCCTCCAAACTCTTTGGGGAGACAATAAAAACCCCAAGCTACTTTGTCAAATCCATGATGGTCAGAACAAGAAGCCCAAACAACTTCATGGAGTAATCACTCTAATTTCAAATAAGAGGGTTTGGAAGGAGCCCAATAGGAAAATTAATAAACATATGTAGCTGCCAGGACCTTTGAGAAAATCTGAAATTTTCCCACAAGAGAAATAGGTTTAGTAAGCCAATAGTCAAGCTTCTTTGCAATCTTGATAAGCACAACATTCCACAAATCAATTGGTTAAGGTTGAAAGGCAAAAGGAATTCCTAGAAAGTGAAAAATCTCCCTATGTGTGACCCATTTCTATTCAAACTAGTCAAGCCAAGGTGGAGCTAGCCAAAAAGATTGTCGATAATAGAGCATTTTGTTCCATTGAATAGTTGAGCTAGAGGCTTGACAAAAGGTGTTCAAGAATTGCAAGGCATTAGTGTTGTTTTCCTCATCCTCCAAAAGATTGAGAAAGGAATCATCAACAAATTGACCATTGACTAACTTGGAAGAGGAATCTGGCTTGGAAATGCCATGAACCAAACTAGAACAAACAAAGTTGGCTAGCAAGTAACCAAACCCTTTAGCAATAAGAATATATAAAGCTAGAGCCAAATGGCAACCCTGTCAGATGGAGCGAAAGATCCCAAAGGCTTTAGATTGAGAGGTATTGATAATAATACAAGCATTAGCATCTCCAAAAATCATCTCCACATACTACAAAAAATTGGGACCAAAACCAAGAGCTTGGAGCATAGCCAATATCAAAGGCCATTCAATTCGGTCATAAGCTTTGGCAAAATCAATTTTCAAAAACATAGACAACTAATTGGATTTGTGAGCACACTCCATGCCTTCCTAGACAACAATAATGTTGTCAAGAATGTACTTGGACTTAATAAAGCTAGTTTACTTTGGCTACACAATTAAAGGTAGGAGATGGAAAATTTTAAGAGAAATTGTCTTAGAAATAATCTTATAAGACACATTAAGTGGGGTAATGGGCCACCAGTTACAAATATCCTCACGATTGCTAGTTTTAGGTATGAATTTGATGTTTCCTTTCTAATAATAGCTCCAAGACTCTTAGAATGATAGGCTTCAAGATAAACTTTGTGCAAGTTGGGAGCAATAGACTCCCAAGGGTGTTTATAAAATTCATAGGAAAAACCATCACACCTAGGGGATTTATCATTAGCCATTGAAAAAATTGCTCCTTGAGGTCTCAAATGGTGAGAAGCTACTCATCGGAAGCATGTTTATCAATTGCTAGGTAGTTTGGAGTAATAGATACACTTTCTGAGGGCTTCCTCCTAAGCAATTGAATTTCCCTACAAAGCAAACACATTTTTCTAGTGGTGAACAAAAGCTTGCAGGAGGTCAAGGAGACTAGAGAGAACTGAAGTGCCCTATTTGATCATTTTTAATCTCAAGATTGGTATGATGGGCTCTAAGAGATTGGAAGAATTCTTTTGAAGCCTTATTGTCAACCTCCAATCAATGAAGGCAAGCTTTGATTTGGGCCCCTTGAGTAGCATAATTATCTACAACCTATTTTTCATGATGAAGCTTCACAAGCTAAATTTGCAAATCAACATCAAAAGGGTTCAGGGTGAGAGCCTTAGAAGCTTTCAAAAGAGCCATGGTAGTGGATTCATAAGATCATCATCTGAAAGCTACCAACAACCACCCATAGATGCACAAAAATCTAGCAGTTATGGTAAGAGCATCATTCCACCACTAAATCCAACTTGTCTAAGAATATATATGTGGCTCCAAATTCTAAACATGTAGGATATGAGCAATAGTGGAAGCATCCATCACCACTGATGTATTGAGGAAAAACTGAGTCCTGATAACTCGTTGGAAAGCTCTGCGTCAAGAAATGGAAAAATAAATGGAATAATGGTTTGATAACACCACATTTGGCAAAGGAATGATAGGTAAATCTTGATCCTTAGAATAGAAGAAAAGGATTGTGCAATAATCAATGCACGATCAATATTTTTTAAAATGTGGTCAAAGCCAGCTTGAAAGTTAGACCAAGTGTGCCAAACCCCACTATATTGGCAGTAATTAGTATTGGGATCATAAAGGCCCAATTTATTATGCATGTAGTACCAGGCTTCCCTTTCTTTAGCTATCCAACAAAAAGGAAAAATGTCATCTTTGTCAAAGGCCAGCTCAACCATATTGAAGTCATCACACATAACACAAGTAGCTAGAGGAAATTTGTTAGCCTTCCAACCCCACAATTGAGATCTTTCCACAACATCATTGGAAGCATAAAAATTTATAACTACCCAAAAAGAATGATTGTTGATAGAAAAAAAAAGCTAAATTATTCTATGCACTGGGTCATAACCGTGTGAAATAATAGTAGAATGAACATGAGGTGACAGAAGAGTAACTACAACACCTCTACTAGTTTTGTGTTGAGAGGAAAACAATATGCCATCCATCCAAATGATATGACATGCAAAGGAAAGCATAAAACTAGAGATTTTAACCTTTGGCTTAGATTTTGGCTTGTTAATCAAATTTTATAACAAGTTAGTTTTTTAGAAACTAGGCTCTATTCTACAATCATTAAAGTAAATAAGTTTTAATTTTTTATTATTTTTCAATGTTTTGTAGGGGGTACATGCAAATTTCACATTTTAGGATGTGTCCACTAACAAAATTCATAAAGAATCAAATATACATTAAAAAAATTGTAGAAAAATCTAAGATAAACTAAATGATGTTAGAAAACTTCTCACATGATTTATTAGTTTTTTTTTTAAAATTACCATTCCGAGGGGAATACACTATGCCATGTTTTTCAATAAAATATAGGACATATTCTATAGTCACCCTTTTTGAGGGCCTTAAAGTATATAATTTTTAAATATATTTAGTATTTTAAAAATTAGATTCAAAGGACTACAACTCTTGTTTTTGTCTCATCTTGAAAATTTAGATGAACAATCCCTTTCTATTAAGTTAAATATAAAAATTTATTTTCACAAAAAAAAGGGGTTGGGGGATATGTGATCATGCTACTAGAGTTCACACAATACCAAGGCTAGAAACAAGAGCTAAATATTCATTAAAAAATAGTATAAGCCCTTAGGTTGTAAGAGAAGTGTTAGCCAATGTGGGGGATGGGGTTTTTTTTTATCATCATTAGCCAATCACATATTGGAGCTAATTGGGGGGTGATAATTTACCACCCATCATTATCTTTAACTCTTTTATCCTTAGCATAAGGAGGCAAAATGGACAAGGCCAAGTAAGGAAACCTTTTAGAAGATGTGTTAGGAGGTCATGAAGAATCAATAGGAGTAGACCAATCAATATCAAGTGACAGAACAACTAGACCCACAAGGGACTAGCTAGATACTTGATGTGGTAGAGAATCTAAGAAGTGATAGTAACCATCATCACCGTAACAAGAGTAGCGTTGTACAACTTGAGACCTAACCATCATCACTATAACTAGAGTAGTGGTGTACAACTTAAGATCTCAGAGTCTAAGACTAAGAAGTGGAGGAGCCACACCCATGATGAGTTCTATGGGGTAGAGTGTGATCTAAAAAGGTGGAATAGAGTGATACTTTAGAAACTATGCATGGGTCATCACCCCAATGGTACAAAAGATCTTGAAGGTGGACCACCTCTAGAGCCACCGTGTTGGCTTGAACTTTAGTATGCATCATCGCATTATTACATATGCAAGATATAGAATAAAATAATATATTTATGTCTAAAATTTTTTGAGTGAAAACAAAAATGTTGATATCCTTCAAAAGAGTGAAAATAATCTCCATTGCTAAAGTGTGCCAAATCTGGCAATACTTAAAGGAAATTTTGGGTGAATCACCCAACAAAACTATATGATAAGAAAAGGTTTCAAGCCAAAAAGGCTAAAAAATCATCATGAATCCAACGCCAATATTGTTGAGCATGCTTGAAAAGCTAGAAAATATGCATAAATGCTAATGGTTGTCCATAGAAGGGAAATTTAAGGTCTGAGGTACCCATGTGCTTGAGTGGAGACCCCAAAGGAAACCCTTTAATAATTACACATCAAGAAAATTTTGCAATCTTTGGCTCCATTATAGTAGACTAGATAGTAAGAAAATGAAGCCTCTAGGCCTTCTAAGTAGACTACAAATGCCAATGTTGGTTGAGAATAGTAACCATGGACAAATGAGAAATATGCCAATGGTACCACAAATAGGGCTTGCAGCTAGTAAGAGGAGTCCAAAAATATTATTTCCAATCTTTCCACCATAGTTTTACTAGATGGACCCAAATCTTGTGAAGTAAGTAAGGTAGAGTAGTAGAGACCAACAAATCATAAGTATGATGATCTGGGTGAGAAAGTTGAGGTTCAACCTAGATTTCCTCCTAAGATATGATGCTCATGGTGGCTTTGGAGAAAAAATATTTGGAAATTTTGATGCCATGTAAAAATGAAGAGCACTACTACCCTAAGTCTTGACAAGTGGAAACCCCTGAATAGAACATAGAGGGACCACCAAACATTTTGTTGGTTCAAAAAGAGCCTATCATGAAAACCATCTCTAGCCTAGTGAAACCAAGGTTTAATAGCCTCCCAATCTTTTCATATTCTTTTAGTGACACAAGTTCCCTCAATTTGGATTGAATCTTGCATTTAAAGAATTTTTTGAGAGCCAATCCCCTTCTAGTTTTATTTTTTGACAAAGCAAGGCTAAATAAATACAATGCCTAAGAAGAATTTTCCAGGCCTTATCTCTTGTAAGGCCACAAAGGACCCACTTAAGACACTAAGATAAACCATTCTTTTGGGTATAAATAAGAAAAATACATCAAAACACCATGGGAAGGAAATAAAACTCTCTGAAAAACTCTATGAAAGGAAAAATGATCAACCCCAAAAGCCTAGAGAAATTCTTGAAGGAGCTTTTCCACCTTCAAATACAAGTCTATAAATGGGGCCCAACAAGATTAATAATAAACATGGATGGTCTCAAGAACCTTAGAGCATACCTAGAATTTACTAGCCAAAGAGAGTGGCTTAGTAATCTAGTATGTGAGGTTCTTCTTGGTCTTGGAAAGTATAGCATTCCATAACTCCACAATTGAGGCCTAAAAGAAAAAGGGAATGCCCAAGAAATGAAAAAATCTTCTCATGCTGAATCCACTTCAATCCTACTATGAGATTCATGGAAGAGCATACAAGAAGGACTATTTATAATAGAGTTTTTGGTACCACTAAATGACAAAATCTAGAAGCCACGCAGAAAGTGTCCATTAACTGCAAAGTATTGTGAATATTATCTTCTTCCTTAATGAAGGTAATAAAGGAGCCATCATAAAAATTTCCATTAAAAAGATATGAAGTGACTTAGGAAGGGAAATTTCTTTGACAAGACTAGAAGAGGTTGTATTAGCATGAAATTAACCAAAGCCTTTAGCAACAAGTACGTAGAAAAAGGGCCAAAGGAAGACGTTGGAAAATGACCTAAAGAGACCAAAGTCTCAAATTACAACCATTGATAGTAATTTAAGTAGGCACATCCCCAAAAAGAATTAAAACATGAAGAAATATGGGGCCAAAGCCAAGGGCTTGAAGCATTCCTAGAATAAAAGTCCATTCAATATTATCATAAGCTTTGGAAAAATTAGTCTTGAGAAAAATAGAAGGATGTTTAGATTTCCTAGCTCATTCCATGCCCTTCCAGACAAAAATAATATCATCAAGGATGTAGTGCCTCTCCCATTTGACTTCTGTAAGTCTTTCTGATGGATGCAACCTTGTTGATCTTTTGTTGTGATGGATCATGATTGTGACCATGAGTGGTCTACACCATTGAGGTGTTTGGATTTATGTTTCTGTATCAGTTTCTTTGATTATTCTTTGACTAATTTAGGAGATTATGATATGATTTATGGTTCACTGAGGTTTGTGCCAATGTTTACCATAATTGATGTGGTATCATAAGGTTTTTCTGTGATTACGTTGAGATGTGTGTAGAGATTGCATTGTGTACTTTTTACCATGCTACACTAGACTAGGTTCTTGTAGCAATGGTTAGTCATGTTTATGATTGTGTTTACTTATGTGTTTCAAGTGCCTTTTTTTTGTTCTTTAATCAACCATTATTAAATTCTTAAATAATTAGAAATGGATTTCCCTTTTGGATTATTTGGTTATGTGCTACAGACATTTACCTTGTTATATTTTGATCTGAGAGATATCTATTACTTATGTGACGTTTTATATTTGAGAGGACCTGAGGGTCAGATGTTATACTTTGATTTTAGTATCATAGATTTTAGACTACTATGTTATTCAGTTGATCATATTGTATGATGATGCCATTTTGAAATGATAGTGTGTTTTATGATGATATCTGGTTATCTGGCATTTGGACTTACCTTTGATTATGTTAGGTGATGGATTTAATGCTATGGTTATTTACTTCATTCTTGCATTGTTATGCTTTATGTGAATGTGAGTGATGTAAATAGATTATTTTAATATAATTAAATAAATGGTTAAATTATGTGATTTAATGCATTTATTGCTTTGGCTATGTTATTATATGCAATTACACTTGATCATGTTGTTAAGTGTGCAAGATTTATATCCCTAGTAGTGACACATGGAGTTAGTGATTCAACCATTTATATTTTACCAATGTCATCCTTGTATGGTCAACGTATCCTTATTTTAATTATTTTATTAAACCTTTTGGTGATTATGAAATCTAAACTCATTTACATTATGTGATTAGACTAGTAAGTGTGTCTGTACATTTAGAGGTTCACATTGTCATGAAAGTTATTAAGGAAATTTATGTGTTTTTGGGTTTTTGAGCTTTTTAATTGATTTATTTTAATTTCTAGTAACTTTTCCATAGATGAATTCCTATTTATAAGAATAGCATATTTTCGTTTGGGTCGATTTAGGGTTTAACTAGGTTGGCTGGTTATTTGTCCTGATCGATTATTCACTCAAAAAGTGAATAAATATTCAAAAAGGAATTTAATTCCTCACTTCTCACTTTTGAATTAGAAAGTTTGAGAGTAGAACCCCAAAATCCTCTTTATGAGGATTTACTATTTTGTTCATTGTGAGAGCGATGGGCATGCAATCGTCGTGAGGTTAGGGTTGTTGAATCCAGCTCGGGGAAACCTTGGATTGCTGTGATTTTCAGCTACTTCTACGAGCTATTTATTTTATGGTTCAAATTCTTGTTTTTCCCTTTTGGCTATGAAATTGGGCTTTCCTATTTTATTGTTTCTGCTCTGTTGCTACTTCTGTTTTTGGTAGGCATTTGTTTGGAGGCTGAGAACTAGTGTTCCCCTTCATTTATGTATGCTAGTTCTACTACTATTGGATGAGGTTTGGGGTTTTACACTATTATGCTAGCCATTTTTGCATAGGATGTTCGAACTTGATTATTTTTGAATTTTTAGGATTTTTGTTCCCAAAGGCCAAATGGGTTTTAATTTTGAAGTTTTCCAAAATTTTGGGGTTTTTACCTCATTTTGCATGCTACGTTGTTTTATTGGGTTTCCTTGGCACAAGTTGGATTGTACACTAGGATTATCCATTTGGATATTAGTTAGATCTTTACTGTAGTTTTATGTTCCATTGGGATGCATGTTACATTTGTACTCTCGATGTTGTGTTTGGTTGAGTAATTTTTATACCTGGTGTTATGGTTTCTTTTGGACCTTTTATTTTGTTTCATGGATACTAAGATTCATGTAGAATCTATGCTCTGGAATTAAGGCTGGTTGAGTGAGTTTATGATGTTTGGTCTTGTTGCATCATTAGAATTCATGTAGAATCCATACTCCTGGATTGAGGTCAGTTGAGTGATTTCATGATGTATGGTTTTATTGACTTTGGGATTCATGTAGAATCTGTCCTTCTTGTGTTGCTTTTAGTTGGGTGTTATATCTTGCATTATGCCACACACGAGTACATGTGCTTACATTTTTTGGGTGACTTGTGAGGCCGGATCTTCTATGGTACTTCCAGAAGTTATGATCATTAAGGTTGGGATGGGAGTATGCATGCCCATGGGCACTTGTCATAGGACGAGCATGGGTAGGGTAGGGTAGCATATGGAGGGGGATTCTATCATGCATTCCAGTGTCCATTTCCTATTTGATTGAAGAAGTTTTTTTTAAATAAGTGATAACTAAATAAAATGTGTGAGTGGTAATAAAACTTAAGATAATAAAATGCTATACTGAGCCATTCTATTGAGGGATGCTGAATCTACTCGATCCGAGCTTGGGCTTTTCAATGCCAAGTGAATCTCCATGATGTCAGCCCCTACTTAGTAGCCTATTGAGTGTCTAACTAGAACTTGTACTACTTGCATTGTCTTAGGTTCTAGGTTATAGCCATCATACTATCTGGCGTGAGTGTTAGCCTTGGATGTTGTGCTTTATGTGTGTTTATGGTTGGATCTTTATCTCCATCATCACAGTAGGTGTCAACCTATGGTTTCCACATGGTTGGGAGGTGTAGCTACCTTAACCACTACTAAGGACCAGTGTAGAAAGATGGTCTCTTACCCTAGAGTGCGACCATTGTTGGATGTTTTCACTTGATGCTTCAGGTTTTGGAGTATGCTTTTTTGTGATTTATGATTTCATTGGAATGCTTGGATATCATGTTTAGCTGATGTTAGTTTATTTGATGCATTCCCATATTATGATGTTTAGCATATGACTAGATGATGTGAATTTTTGTATTGGATTATCTATTGCTTATTGGTTAACATGTTAGATTTCCTTACTATGCTGATTAGCATGTGATAGGTTATGTTATCTACTTGTAGGTTTATCTTCTATTGTACTAATAGCATATTAGATTTCATTATGCTTTTGGTTATTAGCATGTTTAGTAGTGATGTCCCTATTATGATAGTACAGATGATTTGATCAGTAGCTTGGGATGTTATGCACGGGGGATGGCTAGGGCCCATGATGGCCTTATGATGCCATTGATAGTTCGGAGGAACCATGTATTTAGTTTGGTTGTTCAGTTATTGTGATGTTATTTCTATAAATTGCGATGTTGTTTATGTTCACTGCGATATTGTTTTCAGTATGTTCTATTATTTCTATGATTTAGATGGATAAATGTTCCTCTTTCTTGTTCCTTGGCATATTGTTTGCTACGCTCTTGAGTGTTTGCTCCTTGACCTATGTGGATCTATTACTACTTGGTGTGGAGGTTTTGAACTCTGTTTTCCTCTATTTTTCCTTTATTGTGTTTTCCTTCAGTGCATTTTTGTGTTTCTATGGATAATATTTTATGAACATGGTGTGACACAAAAATGTATCACATGCCTATTGAAACTTTGTCATACACCCCTATTTCTATCGCATGCCTCTTGGAGAAATATCATGCAATACTGGAAAGTATCACACATCCTTGTGAGAAATGTCATATGACACCCTTAATATGTCACATGCCTTAAGGAGAAGTATTGCTCAGTCCTTGAAAGTGTGACCCTCCTTCTTTAGAAATGTCACGCAATACTTTTCTATGCTGTATTAAAGTATTGCTCAATTTTTGTAAAAAAATCTACATAGGCAGGCAGTGGGCACTTTTTGGTCTAGTCCAAACTGTTTGAGAGTTGGTGTGGATACCCTCTTCAATGTTCTTCAACCATTTTCTATTGCTTTTTTATTTTTTTTGTGTGTGTTTCAGTAGTCTTTCTGTTGGGGTTTAAAATATATCGTATAAGTATAAGTTGGTATATATTTAATTCCTTATACTTAAGATATATTTTAATATATGCAAAAATTCTTTTGAGATAGGTTTCAGACCTCTTGGAGATAAGATAAAGATTCTAGGAAATTTCAGGGCTTTAGAAATCCAGACTTAGCCAATTTTTCAGGGCTTCAGGATTTCAAACTTAGCCAAATTTTACGATTTTGCATTCTACCCTAGCTTGGTGTTTTTTTGATGTGTGGTTGTTTCTTCGAGCCCTCATCTTGTGCATGGTTCTTGTTGGCTTTGTTTGCATGTGTCAGTTTGGTAGTGTCGTTCAGAGATTTGTTGGTTGTCGAGATTATGGTGAAGTCTTCCATTGCGATCTTTGCGATCCCTATATGATTTTGTAATGTGCATTCATACTTGTAAAAAAAAATCTTGGCTTATATTGAATCCTTGTTCCAAGGATCTCCAATGAGGCATTACAAAGGATGTATTGAGACTTGATGAGACTAGTGTTCCTAGGCCATATAATTAACAATAGAAGATGATAGATTTTAAGGGCTAAAGCCTTCGAAATGATCTCATAAGAGACATTGAGCAAGGTAATGGGTCTCTAATCTCATATATCTTTACAATATCCAACTTTGGGGATGGATTTAATATTTCCTCTAGGGATTGAGAGTTAAATCCTTTCAAATAGACCTTATGGAGGTTAGGGACAACACAATTCCAAAAAGCCTTGTAAAATTTCACAAGGAAAGCCATCATACTTGGGGACCTTGTCATCCTCCATCGAAAAAATAGATATTCCTATATGTCTGCAAGAAAAATAATTTGATTAGAAAAGGTATTTTTTTAATAGAAAACCTATTGGGAACAACTAAAATATAGTACATCAAAGCCTAGTCCCTGATAGGTAAACTTCCCTACACTATGAACACTTTCTCATAGTGTCAGACAAAGGCTTGAAAATTTTTAGGAAGTTTGAAAAGATTATTCTTTCAATACTTCATTTTCTTAACCCGCACTAAGGTATAACAAGTTCTAAGATAATAGACAAACTCTTGGGAGGCTTGATCTCCCACTTGGAGCCAATTAAGGCGAGCCTTGATTGGGGCTGCTTAGGAGTTATATTATTTACAAATTTTTTTCAATTTTAAATCTAATTCACCCATAGTTTTAGGTCCATGTCAAATGGATTCATGGGAAAGGATTTAGTGGCAGTGCAATGGTCCTTAGCAGCACGGTGTTACAAGGCCGCTCATAGTACATGGAAAGTTTTGTATCAAAAGTGAAAATAAACTGTCATATCAGTGATTTCATCATTCTACCATTGGATAAAACCTACTTTAGAGAAGGCCCCAAGTTTCAAATTATAGATCCAAAGAATGTGATTCATAGTGGGATTGTGACTCATTAATGATGTGTTGAGAAAAAATTCCATCTTAGAAGGATGTCCCTAAGTTTCCTGCCATTTAATAAAAAATTAATGGGAATATTATCTAACAAGGTCACATCAATTAAAGGATTGATAGGTAAATACATGGATTCAATAATGAAAATAAAGATTGATTTTTAATCATGGCATAATCAAGCCTCTTAAAGTCCTACCAAATCATGGTATAATCAAGCCTCTTAAAGTCCTACCAGAGCCGACTCTAAAATTTTACCAAGTGCACCAACCTTTCCAAGATGGTGATGATTAATATTGGCATAAAAATCCCCAACTTATTATGCATGTAGTACCAAGATTCTCTCTCACCCGTTGTCTAATGAAAAGATAAAATGCCTTCTTTATCTATAACTAGCTCTAGAACATATTAAAATTTCCATGCACAACTCAAGTGTCAGGTGAAAAAGACTCTATAGTCCAATGCCATGAGTGCATTCTCTCAATTACATCATTAGGGGGATAGACATTAACAAACCCAAAAGAATGATTGCTAAAAGACAACAAAATCCAAATAACTCACTACATTGGGTAAGAACCATGATTAATAAAAGAATAATTTAAGTGAGGATAAATAAAAATAAAAACTCCATGTCAATTATCTTCATCCTCAGAAGAAAAATAACCTCCTCAAGCCAAATGACTTGGCATGCATCATTGAGAAAAAAAAATCAATTTTTTTTACCTCCTAGAGGCAAAGAACACCAAGGGATCCAATCTCACATCTAGAATCTTGAAAAAAATATTTTTTGGAGATAAGTTAGACCACTAACATTCCATTTTTTTTTTTAAATCATGGTAAAAAAAATTTCATTTCATCTTCATCCCTAAGAGAGGAGAAACTATTATGCAAGAACTATGAACTAGTTCTCAAGCTAAGAAGGGAGTCTCCCCCAGAGATAATTCTCTTCTTTTTTGAGTTGTCATCCATTATCTTAGCATTCCCAAGGGATTTTTGGGTCCATAGAAGAGGCCATAAAGAAATACTCAATGTAGGAAGTGGAGTGTAAACCCATGGGGGTATAGAAAACATCTTCTAAAGCCTCCTTTCCCTACTAACCAGGGTTTGAAACAAGAGTCAAAGGAGTGGAAACCAACTAAATAGTCATACTCACCTAGGTGAAAACATTTAGAGTTTGTTAAGAGGTTGAAGTAATAGGTTTCTTTAGAGAATAAGAATTTTACCCTTTCAAACCATGGTGGTCCATTCATATGTTTTTCTTAGGCTCACTTGGCTAGGATAGAGCCACCTTGAGAGGGGACTTTGTGTGAGGTGTTACAAGAGGGTAATCTATAATATTATGTCTATTGACTAACACCTATAATTTTTTTTTGGAAAGTTCAAATAAAATACCTTCTTGGTGAAGCTATGACTACCCACTTGAAGATCAATAATCTCCTTGAAGTCATAGGAAAGATCAACCTTAATGCAAACTCACTTTTGTGGTTGAGCATTAAAAAAAAGGTCTAATTCTTGGAAAATAACATTGCCAAAGGATTGATTAATTGCATCCATGAATGACGTACATAGCAAGGGAAGACCAAGGAACTCTATCCAAATGGAAACACTTGTCATATCTTTCTCTCATCTAAGATAGAAAAGTATCAAGACCAATGCTTAAATACTAGAAGGGAGTATCAAAACAACTATAGAAAATTGCTGAGGATAGCCTCAAGATTGGAAGGGTTGGAATAATGGAATAAAAAGAAACTTATGGTTAGATTTTGAATGCCATCAAGTAGGACACCACGAGGTTTCTAGACCTTGACCACCATTTTTATGCATTCTTTCAAAGGTTTTTTTTCTCACAGAATACCCTATGAGGGCATTTTACTACTAACCACTCACAAGTACTATCAAAATTATTAGTATTAAGGTCATGAATCACTTTCTAGATAAACTTGTGATGGAATTCTTTTGGGCGGTGCCATGAGATTCCATTACAACAACTCTAGCACCAACATTAACTATTGGTCTAAATTTGGTCATAGCCATGTTTTGAAAAAATATATGAAGACTAGAATGAAACCAAAAACCCTAACAAAGAAAATTACCTTAGAGAGCTTTTTCAATCCTCATCTTAAAACTTTGAGTGTACCTATTTTCAATTTCTCATCAAAGTTTATAATTTGCTAATTTTGGGGAAAAGTGGCAGCTTAGACCCCATTTTTACCACCCCATCTTTGTTCACTTACCAAAAATTGGCACACTATTTAATGAAAGAAAGAGCCTACCATGTTCAATTCATGATTTGTTTTGAGTTTTATACTAGCTCTAGTCATTCATATAAGCCTTGTGTGTTATTTTTCTAAGTCTAGAGCTTTAAATTCGATAGTCAAATTTTTGAAATTTTGTAAATTATTTTTCAATAATAATTTTTTTTTTGTTCAAATCTACACCCCCCAATTTTTATCAACATTTAATACTTCACACCTTTGTTGCAAAGAATCTTGTTTCTCTTCTATGAAATTTTAGTTTCTCTTTTGTGCTTCTCCTCTCCTCTCTTACACTTTCCTTTGTGTGAGAGACATCCTTCCTATATCACTAAGTTACACAGTTCAACAATGATTCATTTTGTTCTCCTTCTCTTTCTTGATACTTCTAGAAACTTTTGATTAAATTATTTTCATAGATCACATAACAAGCTTTCATCATGTATTAAATATGCTAGTACATCAATCCTTATCATCAACACATTTTGATCATCTCAAAAATTCAAATAAGTCGGCCTCAATTTTGATTCTTTATCAAACTTTAACTTTTATTGTCACTTGGAAATCACCAAGTTATTCTTCTCTGTGACCATTGTGTACCTCAACATACACTATTTTTCTCACTCATCATCTTCTTTCTCGCTTGGCCATTGCTACACTTGGTTATTGCTACAACTGGCTTAGTTTCTAGTTAAGTTCCTTACTCTTCTATTTCAACTCCTTTATGGACCAACCCATAATGATACTCAGTCAAGATTAGAGTTATACTCAACTTCATATCATTCCATTAATACATCAATTCACTTGTCTTCTTTACTTCACATAATGATTAAACACATTATCATGTCAATGACTAACTTAACAAGTTCCCATTATTATTCCATGATACTTAACTTCTCATCACTCAAAAGCATCACTAGCTCAGCTTTCTATCTCCTCTTTTCAAATCCTCTTCATCAATCAAATGATATGGCACTCTACTTTGTTATTAAATATCTCTCCAATAGTTTTGACAACATCTTACCATTAGGTTTGACATCAATGACAACATAACAATTGTTTCAATTGTAGTTTCCAACACTTTTTGAGATTTCTTGATTGTTAAAAGAAGAATGTTGGTTGTGGCACAAAAGGATTTTTCATTTCAGCTTTGATAAAATGGTTAAAGTTAGTAAGAAGAAAATTTGTTATAAGAATCCCTATTGTGGTTAAACCTAAGAATGCAATGGGCAAGGAATAATACTTAGGAAAGATGACTAGCTCAAGATTTAGTTTCTCAAATAAATGTAGGAATTCACTTCCTAGATTAATAATGTCTACCAAATCATTCATGCAAAATCATAGAACAAAATAAAATTGTAAAGTTTGATTATTATTTTTTATTTACTATTTGAAAAAGTTATTATTAAACAATTTATTCTGTTAGTTGAATTTATTGCAATGTTTCTCTCTTTCATTTTTTGTGTGTCTATCTCTCTATTTATCCCTCCCCCGCCTCTCCCTCTCTCCCCTCTCCCATGTCCTCTCTCACCCTCTCCCTCTCCTTGAACTCCCTCACCACCTTCTCACTCTTTCTTTCTCTCTTCTTTAAGACATTATTTAATTTTAGATAATGCATATGTCTTATAGTTGGTATGCCCTATAGTGTGTATACACACTAAATAAATCATTGAATTTAGTTAGCATATGTGCACTAAAGGGATGTTTTCTTTTGTGTGTGCATGCTTATAATTGATTTAGAATCCACTAAGTATAAGGCTTGAATTTTTCTTGGAGATCCAACTCAAAGGCTTGGAGGGTTCAAACAAATCCAAGACATATTTTCCAACAAAGATATAAAACAATGCATATCTTTGTGTGTGCTCCCTATCTAGTTTACTTTTGGTTGAATAACAATAATATTATATGACATGATATTGTATTTCTCTCTATTAACTATCTAACCATAAAAAAATATTTTTAATTTTGATTATTTCAAGTTTTTTTATTCTGTAATTTATTTTGAATGTATATCTAGTTTTTGTCAAAAATTAACATGTCGCAATTTGGGCTTAGATTTTGGCTCATTTCTCAAATTTTACAAAAAGTTAATTTTTTAGAAACTATTGATTCTACATAGATTAAAATAAAAAAATCTTTGATTTTTTATTACTTTTTCATGATTTGTGTGGGGGCACACACAAATTTCATATTTTAGGATGTCCACTTACAAAATTCACAAAAATCAAATAAAGATTAAAAAATTAGCAGAAATTTTTTCAAAACTATGTGTTGTTAAATAATTTCTAACCAAAGTGATTAGACTTTATTTTAAGTTAACATTTTAGGGGGAGCACAATAAACACTATGTCACATGTTTTCACAAAATATAGGAACACTTTTTATGATCCCCTTTCTTGAGGATCTTAAAGTTACCATTTAAAAAAAATATTTAGTAGTTTATAAACTACATTCAAACGACCACAACTCTAGTTCTTATCTCATCATAAAATTTTGATCCTTATTATCTTTAGATTCTTTTCAAAGTTCACTTTCCTTAGATTCTTGTCAAAGTTCACTTTTTTTCTAATTTTAGAACAAAAAGTTCGTCTTATACCCTTTTTTTCCATCTTTGTGTACTTACCCAAAATGAACATACTGAATTTATTGAACCAAAGACCCTACAATGTTAAATTCATGGTTTGTGTTGACTACTCTACCCCTTGAGTAATTATTATAAGTATTGTTTTTTATTTTCTAATTTTAGAGCTTTAAATTCAACTATCCATTTTTGGTAGCTTCGTAAATTGTTTGTTGATTGTTTTCATATTATTTTAATTTTGTTAAAATCCACACCCTTCAAGAAACCATGTTATATTTTTATCAATATTTAATACTTCCCACCTTTGCTACAAAGAATCATATTTCCTTTTTATGCAATTTTAACTTCTCTATTGTGCTTCTCCCCTTTGCTCTTCCAATTTCTTTGTGTGAGAAAAATCCTTCCTAAAAAACTGAGTTACACACTTCCCTCTCTCTTTCATGCATCCAATCTCTACATGCTCAATGGAGTAGAGACCTTCCTTGAACATTGTAACCTTCATATTTCAAACCCAAAATATAATAAGTAGAGGATTACTTAGCTCTAAAATAACTCTGAATGACTAATGTTGATGTTGCATAAATTGTGTTGTAGATGTAGGAAAATTATTTTTCACAATTTGCTAAATAATTAGAGTTTCATATAAACAAAAAGTATTTATGGGTAAAATCCCAACTCCATTGAATATGAGCATTGATGGAATAAATTTAAATTTTTATATGGAAGGAAACCATGGCTTGTATACAAGATAATATTAGATTATGTGACTTCAAATTGGCCACCCTTAAACATCACACTATAAGGAAAAAATAAAGCTTGAAAAAAAGTAAGTCAATATTGTATTTAGTCGGATGGCTTAAACCATCACACACTAAAGCTTGATTTCTAGGCTACAAGTGTTAAATAGTTAAAGTTGACTTATTTTTTCCAAGTTTAATTCTTTCCTTGATATTTGGTGTTTAAGGGTTTCCCTATTTAACACTTTTAGCCTAGCAATAAAGCTAAGTTATCCATTCAACTTCACCTTTCTTGTGTTACTAACATTATTAGAGATAAATTTGCACCATTAATATCAAATAGTACTCACATTTACAAGCATTAAAGTTTTAAGAAAATGGTCAAAATCATGATTGTGATTTATGAAGTTATCTTATGAGATTCACAACCAAATGCTCTTAGTGTGGATGCTCCTTGTTGAATATTCTAATTATAAATTCTTTTTTAAATATTTTTAAAAAAAGGGACATAAAAGAATTTTAACAAATACTATTTCATATTTTATAATTTATTAGTATTTTATATTTTTTAAATTGAAAATGAGCTCTAACTATTTAAAATCAATTTTAATACACTTAAAATTAAAATTAACATATGAGGAAAAACAAGTTTAGACTCCTTTTAGTTTTATTAAATTAGTGAATGACTTTATTCCAATAGTTTTATATAAAAATATTGATGCTCTTTCAAAGCTTTATTCTCTTAATATAAAGCTATTAATAAAATTAGTTTTAATATGCTAAAAAAATAGAAATTCTTTTATAATGTTTAATCTAATGGAACTCTTTGATGGAATTTGTTTTAGAAGTATACTACTTCTAATACCTACAATTTCAGTCTTAATTTTACTAACTTAGTTGGAATCAAAGATTTTCTATGGTGTTGTTTGATGTTTGGTTAATGACTAGTGGTACAGGGCAGAGATCAACCAATGAAACATAATGGAGGCTTGGATCTTCCCTACCCTTTCCGCAACGATTGATTCCAATTATGTATTTGTTTCACTTGAAGGAAATGATAATGTAAACAATGTAAAATATCAAGGTGTTGATGAGCCCAAGCATAAATAGATATTCTATGTTGTAATCAATAAACTAAGGAATGCCCCTTTAAAGTTTGTATAATAAAGGACTATGTCACGGGCAAGATCAGATGTTTTATTTCCCCTTTCTTTCCTACTAGTATCATTTGAATGGAGGACTTATCATATCTTTTTATTTAATAAAATATAATTCAAAGCTATATGTATGTATGTATGTATGTATGTATGTATGTATGTATGTGTATATGTATGTACATAAAATTAATAAATACTATGCAAAAAATTAATATGTAATTATGTATAAATAAATATAATGCAAATGTCAATGGATCCTTGGTATATTAGTTAAGTGAATAAGTTTTTACAAGGACTACTAAGAGTCAAGTTTATCTATAAAACTCAACCACCATAAGAAATGAGGTCTCTAAGAGCACTTAAATAAATTTAGAAGAACTCTTAATGGAAAAGTTAAATATAGACAACATTTAAAATTAAATGTGTATTGTTTGTACAAACTATGGAAGAAAATTGTTAGTCAATGCATAGAGAAAGGATTGAAAAGATTAGAATATGTTTAAGAGGAGATGAGTGTTGGAGCATTTATGGGAAAATTTAAAATTTTGATACAACCATATATTCATCATTCTTTTTTAACAAAATAGAAATCACAACAATTTCAAACACTTAGAGATAACCTTCCACTTGGAACCATTTTATCAGTTGTTGACTATGCAAAAACTATTATTTCATTCATCAAAAGGCTATTCAATCATAGTACTATTTTTTAGATTAGGCAACTATTATGGTACAAGCATGCTATCGTCGTTCATAGTTAGATTTGGATGGTATTCAAAGAACATATGAAGCAAGAGTCATCAAGAAAGAATATCACTTCTACATAAGTGATGGTAAAGAACATGATATTCATTATGTAGGACATTCTTTCAAGAATTGTTTTGCATATATCAAAGAAAGAGGCATAACTGTTAATAAATATTATGTTTAGGTCATTTTAGATAAGAACAAACATGATACATTTTTCCTTTATCCAAAGGAAACAAAATCTATAGCCAATTGTTTTGAATTTGGTAGAAGGAAAGCAATTTTTTATTTTTATTTTTCATTGCATTTTGCATCTATAATCCTCCAATCTAAAAACCCTAAAATGCTCTTGTAGAAATGTGTGAATAGAATTATCAATTCGTTAGACAACAAAAGGAAATATCATTCCTTGCACAACACTGATTTTGACAGCATCCATTCCAGCAATTATTCGTCAGATGCCGACGGCCCAAGAGCTGCAAAGTATACAAAATTCAAAGTTAAATTATCTTATGTTTAATTTTGTGAATGTTAAAATTGTCTTCTGATTATAAATAATTAACTGGTTTAAATTAAATGTATTTAAAATTGATTCATTATTAAAAATATTTAAAACAAATACAAAATCTGCAAAATGTTTGAATATTTATTTGCTTACCAATGTTTCGAACGACAAGGTTCCTTTAACATATCAATCAGAGTTTGGAGCTGCATTTAGATCAATTATTTTATATTAAACCTTACAAATTATTTAAAAAGTTGTTAGAATACATTAAGTATGACATATGAGGTAGGTAGGTTCAAAAATTGTTATCTACCTCTTAAACTATCAAATTAGGAAGATTTTTGAAATTAAAAATTAAAAATAAAGTTTATTTAGTCATCTAAAGTCAATTTAACATCTAATTAGTGTTCTTATATTTAAATTTAAAATTGTTTAATATTTATAAAAATGAATGACTAACTAAATCTTTTATGTAAAATAAGACTATAAAAGATATATTTAAACATATTATTAAAAACATAATACAAGATGATTAAAATATTTTTAAAAAATTCAAAAAATCAACATTAATAGTCTAGTGGCACACCTTAGTCATATTATTCTACAATATATCATTTTTTAAAAATAATCATACTTAGAACAATTTTACAAGACCAAAAATTCAAACACAAATATTCTCTCAAAATGTAAGATTGTGAGATTTGAGATTCTATAAGTTTTCTCAACATTTTAGACAGTGGCAAAAAGAACTTTCACATATACCTCTCATATGATTTTTTTCATCATAGTTTGTTTATTTTAACACCTTTGAGAAATTTTTGATTCTTGATTTTTACATTTTAAACTTTACGTACATACATATATAGGTCCAAACTATTATGTAACTGTTATTGAACTACGAAATTAAATAGATTTATATCATCTAAATTTATAGAACCATTTAAAACTGATGAGTGACTAATAATCTCTGGCGACAATGAAGATGTAATTACAGTTTTAATAGAAATTGTTAGATTTGAAAATTTCCCTCATTCTCGGTTTATATCTGCTATTGCATTTGAGTATTGTTCATTGAAATTGTTATCCGCCTTATGGTATTTGAAGTTTTTTTTGTGCATCTGCGAATCAAGTGTATTTGAAACCAAGTTATATATTTCAGTTTCGAAGATGGTGCTGTTGATGTCAAGAGTTTAACATTTGATTGGCTCATTTATGTTTTTGCTGTGCGCTCTACATCAGACTGGGATATACTAATTAGGGATTTTTTTTGGAGAGATTTCGTAGATTTGGTAGCTTTAGCTATAGAAAAAATATCGCAACAATTTTTTAATCACGGAAAGAAATGTCCAATTCCACCACATCATCTCCTGGGGATTCGAACACGCGACCCTGACATATTTGGAGCATCAAACTAATCAGGACGAAATTTGAATAAAAACAAAAGAGTGATCTGCACTATATTTTGATAAACGGGCTTAATTAAGCGTTAAATTATACCTTCGTGCAAGATTAAGATTTATAATAAATTATAATGTATCTTGTATTAAGAATTCAAGTTCAATTTCTTCAAAGAATATTTCTAAGGCGATAAACCTTTTATTTGAAAAGGTTTAAAAAGTTATGTATTGAAATTAGAGTATTTTTTGTGAAAATTCTAATGTAGTTACTGATTATTATTTAATTAGATTATAGAAATTAATTTATAATAAATATTGAAAATAATACAATTATAAAGTTATATAAATTAATTGCGTAGATGTAGAATTTTTATTAAACTTCAACAATCAAGGGTTATATAAATTGTTTGTTTTTTACAAACATAGTTCTAATGATTGTTATCTTCTCTATAAATTCTTTCCTCAATTTCTAATGTTGAAATTTTGTCATTATTATATCTAATGTTATCATTGTGCCCATGTTATCATTGCAAAATCATTTGCTAATCTCTAAAAATTATCAGTTATTATAATTATCAATTAATTATAAAACAATTAACGAATTTATTTATTAGGAATTATGGGTATGATGTAATTTCTCAAAAGTATCAACAATCATCACTAAAAGTTTTACACCATTAGTTGAGATATGCCCACTAAAATTGTTGTGGTCTTAGTGTAAAAGTTAGTACATAACCTCAACCTTAACTAATTTGCAAAATCATTGTAGTGTTAATGTCGTCTATTTAGTAATTATGATTTAACCATTGCACAAATTCTATCTTTGATTTTTTACAAAAGGCAGGGACTCAAGCTCTATCAGAGCTCTTGTTTGTTGATTGTTTTCATATTATTTTAATTTTGTTAAAATCTACACTCTCCAAGAAATCATGTATTTTTTTATTACTATTTAATACGTCCCACCTTTGCTACAAATAATCATATTTCCCTTTTATGCAATTTTTATTTCTCTCTTGTGCTTCTCCCCTTTGCTCTTCCAATTTCTATGTGTGACAAAAATCCTTCCTAAAAAACTAAGTTACACATTTCCCTCTCTCTTTCATGCATGCAATCTCTACATACTACATGTTCAATGGAGTAGAGACATTCCTTGAACATTGTAACCTTCATATTTCGAACCAGAAAAATAATTAGAGGAGGATTACTTACCTCTAAAACAACTATGAATGACTAATGTTGATGTTGCATAAATTTTTTTGTACATGTAAGAAAATTATTTTTCACAATTTGTTGAATAATTAGAGTTTCAGATAAACTAAAAGTATTTGTGAGTAAAAACTCAACCCCATTGAAAGTGAGCATTGATGGAATAAATTTAAATTTATAAATGGAAGGAAACTATGGCTTGTATACAAGATAATATTAGATTAGGCGACTTCAAATTTTCCACCCTTAAACATCACACACTAAGGAAAAAATAAAGCTTGAAAAAAGTAAGTCAACATTGTATTTAATCGGATGGCTTAAACATCACACACTAAAGCTTGATTTATAGGCTACAAGTATTAAATAGTTAAAGTTGACTTATTTTTTCCAAGTTCAATTTTTTCCTTGGTGTGTGGCATTTAAGTGAATCCCTATTTAACACTTTTAACCTAGCAATCTATTGGAATTACAAGTAGGAAAGGTAAACTTCTGAGGGAGGCAGGGTGGGGGGGTTGAATCAGTAGTTATAACATGAACCCATATAACTTTTCACCACTCATCGATCTCATGCATTCAATAGATAAACTTGAAGTAACATACATAGTACATACATCTAAAACATATGAACACATAAGCAATCACACATTTGACACCTATATGATTACCCAAAAATTAGAGGAAGGTAAAATTGGGGTGGGGATGACACCCACAATTCTTCACTACTACAACAATAAAGTGTAGCCAATTAAGGTTACAATGGTTTGACCATGAGAGATGATCTTCCCTATGTAAAGCTTGCCATGTTAAAGTCTTACAAGAACTGTTAAGTCCCACCTTGTTAGAGAATTTCAACACCCTGTTAGAAGTGTGTCTTGCTAAAAGACTTTCAGAACATCCACTTGGTATGTCACCCTATTAAAGAATTTAAAATATTCTATTAGGACTACTCTACCTAGGAGATTTATCTAAAATCACTTGTTAGGATGTTTCAGCATAGATCTTGTCATTAGCTTTGGTAGCCTAATTAAAGTTCAAATCCATATAGTGTCCTTCTTGATCCTCTCTGATCTGGTATGTCAATGTTGCATTCTCTATCCTTGTTCTCAAACTAATTCACAATTCGCTCTCTATATCTTCTAAATCTCCATGAATGCTCTTCTTTTCGCATGCAAACTTCACTATTCTCTTCCTTCGATTCCTTACATGCTTGTTATGAAGTTTAGTGTTTCATCCTCCTTATGAAGACTAGAAGAATTAGGGTTAGATATGAATTTATGGTTGAGATTCATCTTTTTTGCTACTTAATCCTTCCCTTTTTCTGACTGGCTACAGGTAATTGCATAGGGAATCTGCACACAAATTTTTCCTTATCTTCAAAAGATTGTCTTCTATCCTTAGGTTAGTTGAAAAATGATTTGCATAGTTGTTTGTGCAATCACAAACAAATATGTCCAATCTATGATGCTCAACACTTGAAGTTACTAATGTTTGGCACATACTATAATTTTGTTTCTGACTCAACACCTGAGCTGCTTAGCATCTACTGTTTCCTTGACACTTGAATCACTCATCATGTATTGTGTGCTCGTCACTTGAGTGACTTGGCACTCGTTTCAACTCAACACATTCTTGTATTTACATATCATACTTGGCATACATTGCTAGTTTGACATGATCTTAGTAAAAGACCTCAGTGTGTTGACACTCAATTGTCAAAACCAATCTGAAATCAACAATCTCTCCCTTTAACACAAGTGTCAAAAACACTTAACTTTATATATTAAATATAACCTTCTTGAGTATAACATATTCACAACTCGTCTTATATAAAAAACTTCAAATTTTTTTAATAGACTATATACCTCAATATACCTCAAAATTTATAACTCCCCTCGAGTTAATGTGCCTGATCTATATCAAAAATGTGTTCTCCATTCTGAGTAGATTTGTCTCTTACTGATATTCTTTGTCTTCAAGTTGCTGATACTCTTTATTTGATATGCTTTATTAGATTCTTTGTTATATTTTCTCCCCTTTTTTATTCACTCGTATCTCCTTGTTAAGGGTAAAAGCACAAACTTGTGTCACCCTTTTGTAAAGGAAAAGTCTAACAAAAGTATAACTATTCACCTTCAATGACATAAAATTGGTATTATTATTTTCAATTTGAAATAAAGTAAATTAATGAAGTGTGTTGAAATGGATGAAGTTTAGGATTATATTTTTTTAATAATTATTTGGAATAAGAATTGATATATTTTCCTAATTTTTATAAATAATTTTTTAAGTTTTGAAAAACACTAAAAATTAGGGGTCTAGTTCCCACCACAAAACTATATGGAAATAAACTTATTTCTCTTTGATCTTGGACTAGGTTATAGATAACATATATATCTAGAAAAAAAAAAAAAAAAAATTGGATTTAGAGCTATATTTTCTCTTTTATGAGGTTGAAATCTCAACTCACCTTAAATCGATAGTTTTAATCTCCCACCACATTTTTCAAAACAAATCTATTCTAACTAGGAGAAAATTTATACATTCTAGAAGAGGACTCTTTCCTCTAGAATGTCATATAATTTTTAGATTTTTTTGATCTGATCTAATTTTTTTCTTTCTCAAAACTAACATCTTCTCAAGTGTTAAAATATGTGGTTGTAGAAATTTTTGTTTACAATATACTATATCTAATTAAAACACTATAAACTCTATATGAGAATATTCTTGACTTTGAGCACTATAAACTGGTGTTTACATATTATCAAAAAAATATCATAACAAATAGTTATAGTTATTGAAATGCCACTTTTTTGAAATAATTTTATTTCTTTAGTAATTGGATACAAAATAGTATAAAACATGCATTTAATAAACATTTCCAATTGAAAAATTGTGAGACCATGTATAACTTATCTAGAATGAATTTATCTAGATCATATATATTATATATATATATATATATATATATATATTTAGATTTAAATACTCAAATTTAGAAATTTTGATAAGTCATCGTGAAGGGTGCCACAACTTTGTACTTTTACCCTTAACCTTTTATCATCTCCCCCTTGCTTATTTATAATCTCCCCCTTTTTGACACTTATGTCAAAGGGTCTATACACTGATGGTGCATGTGTCCAAAAAATATTTGTGGACCTCCATGATTATTCTTAGAGCAACATCCCAATTGTCACATGCAACATGTAGTGACTTTATTTGGATTGATATCTCTATTGCAAGGTAAACTAGTCCATCAGATGTAGAAAGATTAGGATATTTCTTCAACAAGGTTTCTACAAATCCTAGTTCTTTATGAACTATCTCCATATGAGGGGTAAGGGAGGCTTGGATAGTAATCAACTTGGCTCTTATATTAGCCTTTTTTGTTGTTAACACAACTAGTTGACTCTGTGATTGAAGTGATGAATGAAAGTGCTTGTCACTTTGAGCTAGGTTTTGAGGTAGTTGCATACCTAATACTTTTAAATTTCTCTCTAGACTCATAATTTGATGGCTTGTTTCTTGTGTGAAGAGTGTGGGATCACACAATTTAGTGTACAATAAGAATATGTTCTCAAGTACCTTCTTCACTTTCTCAATCTTTGTAGCCAATTCAACTTGTTGCAGTGCTATGTCACCAAATATCTTTTCATTCACTTTATCTTGAAATTTCCTTTAAGACCATTCCAATAGTTTTGCATTGGTGTCCTAGTCTTCATTGTTCACCTATTCCACAATTTCTGATAGCTTTTCCAATAGTGGCTTTGATTCTTTAGGTATTTGCAAGTTGAATGCATTTAAGAAGATATCTTTGATTTCTTGTAATGCTTGCCTCTGTCTATACTCCTTCCTAATTATTTCTTGATTTTTCTTCTTTTTCAAGGCTTGTTGCATTATGCCTATCTGCTCTAATGTTATGGTTGCATAATCATATTTAGGTATCACTATTTCTTCATCTAGAGTTAAATCTCCATAGTGAATTACCTTAGCAACCTTGGATGAACTTGAGCCTGGTGCTAATATCTACAATGGTATAGTTTCACTACTTAGCTCCTAAAGAACTTTTGTAGGAGTGCCAAATGTTGGTAATGTTACTAATGCTTGTATGACATCTTGTTCCTTCTCCTCTAGAAAGTCCTTAATTTCTTCAAATCTTCTCTCATCAATCATAATGATCTATCTTGCACCTTGTATTTGTGTTGTAGGTACAGAAGTGTCTTTTTGTCCTATTTGCTCTATTGTAGTTTCTTCTTCTCTTGTAGTCAATTGCTATTCAACTAAATCAACTTTATCAGTTGTGTCAACCTTTTTGATGTGTCTACTAATTTTTGTTTTAAAGGTTGAGTACTAGTAGCTAAAGGGATGGTAGAAGGTGGTTCTTGTGTGTTCACATTATCCCTTGTAATGTCAACTATTGCCTTATGAATTTCATCAACACTGACCAATACTAGATTCTCACATAATCTGGCTTGTAGTGTGTATTGGTCAAGAATCTTCTTGAGATCTTCTACAGTTAAAGGGTTGATGTTCTGAGTTGAACTATGAAGAACATCCTTTATAGTTATAGTGTCAGCAGGCATGCTTTTGTCATGTGGAGGGCTCATGCTTGACATTTCTATGTCTTACACACTCTATTCTTCCTACTGCTCCTCAGCTGTAGCCATCTCATTTTTCTTCTTTTGTGTCTCCTCCATAGTTGTATCATCTTTTCCTTTTACTATTTCATCTTCCTTGTATTCCTCTTCATCTCCATTGTTTCTTCCCTCAAAGGGATCCTCTTCTCCTTCTTTAACTATTGTTAGACCATATATTAATTTCCACAATTGAATGGATTTCTTTACAACATCTTTAATATTATTCTAAAGTATGTTGAATGCCCTATATTTAGGTTCAAATCTGTTACCATACTTCTTATTTTCCTTGAAAAATTTCCCTTTTGTCAGTTCTAGCATCACCTCAGCTAGTGTTGATTCCCTTATTTGTTTCTCCAGGTTTAGATAGTAATGCCGCTTATTTTCTATAATTGTATACAACTCCTTTGGCATTGTATTATCTAATTCAAGTGCAGTGTTCTTGAACTTAGACATCCTTGCATAAACTAACTCTTCTACTTGGTTCTTCTCTACTCTACCAAACTTTTCAATATTAATACTTTTTAATCTTGTCAAGTCTACATTATTATTAACATTATCATAGATATTCTGAATATCATATTTAGGTGCATGAGTTACCACTCTAAATTAACTTGTATCTTCAGACTTTGTTATTTCATCATCTGTTTCTAGTTGTGCAATGTATTTTCTCCTTTGTTTCTTCTACACTAGGCCCTTCTATTCAATAGCCTTTGTTTTCTCTTTGGCTTTCTCTTTGGCCTTTTGAGTAGTAGCCCTTGTACTTTCCCTAGTTGTTGGTGCTATTGACTTTTCCAGGCTAGTCTTGATAGTATTCTTTGCTTTTTGGTTTAGCCATAGGTTGTGCCTTGGTTTTTCTCTTCTTAGGTGTTGATTGGGCTAGTGCCTCTTTGATTTCTTCTTCCTCAACACCTTCCTCTTCAATGTCTTCACCCATGCCTTGGGTTAAAGCTAGAGGTTCTTGTGCTTGTACCTCTTCTTCCTCTTCATCCTCTTCATCATCTCCTACACTTTCTCCAAATTTTGCCTTCAATTTCCTCACTAATTTGTTTTTCTTCTTTAGTGTGGAGATTGTCTTCAACTCCACCTCAACTTTAGACTTCATGACATCATAATTACCAAATATTTTAGCACTCTAATCAATCTCCTCTGCTAGAAGCGCAATAATGGTAGTTGAGGCTTCACCAACATTGATTCCATAGCCTAGGGGTCTTAACCATCTTATCCTGGGTATTGCTTCCTGAATGTATGTGTAATCAATATCCACAAGAAAACATATCTCATTGTAGTATTGTTCAGCTAAGGAGATAGGTATTTAGCCTCTGGTTCATAGAATTCTTAAAGTCTTCAAAATAGCTTTTCATAACTATCTCAAAGTTCTCTCCCATTTGCTCAATATACTCATTAATTTAGATAGCCACTGATCTATTTGTCTTCCATCTAACTTTTTCAAAATATGGGAATTCATTTTGTACATAGAAGAATATGCAAATTAAATTGATCCAAATTTGCATTGAGCACTTTTTGTCTTCCTAATGGGATCGAGGTCCTCATTTATCTACTGTAATTGAAGTTCTGCAAGATCATAAGTATGATCTTTCTTGACAATTTTGTAGCCAACATCAACTGCTATGTAAGGTACATTGTTTAACCTTCTTGACTAATAGAACTTGTAGGAAATAACACTTATTGCAAAGTCAAGTAAAGGATATATAATGGTATCTATGGTCATTCCACACTTGTTCCATTTAGCACCTATTTTTTTCTCAATTACCTCTTTGGAGTCACTACATAGGATCTTTGGCCAATCTAGGGTTGGATAACTAGTCACCCTATGAACAATTCTTTTTGAAATCTTGATAGGTCCACCCTGTAACCATAGATATCTATCATAAATTCTTCTCAACACTACTTTTATCCATTTAGTTTTGAAAATCATGGGAAAATCTAGGGCACAGGTCAAACCCTTTCTCTCCACAATATTAAATTCTTCCTTCAAGACATTATTTTGACATAACTTATCATATGCTTGTCTTATCTCCATGTCACCTATGCCTCCTACTTTGCAGTTGTAACATTTTCTCACATCTTGTACCATTATGTCTTTAGGAAAAATCATGGATAACGTGTCTGACAGATCTTTTTTATAGGAAATCTATGGGATGGCCTTGAAATTGGGTTGTTTGACCTCATTGCTAACTAATTGAACCTCAAAAGCTTCTTTCTCCTTTTCATTCTTCAAACGAGAGGCGATTTTGTCAAACTAGGGTTTATCAAATTTAAATTGCACAACACAACTTATGAAGAATACCTTTTTAGAATTTGATGAACTAGTGCTTGATCATTGCTAGAATCCTTGTAAATGCTTCGAACTGAATTATGAATCACCTCTTTGCTCTGCCTTCTCTTGCTTGAGTTTCTAATGATGAAAAATAGGTAAAAATTGACTTTATACCCTTCAAAATATCTCATTTAATGCTTGGTACTTGTACCACTATAAAACTTGGCATCAACACTATTATTGTTCCATTTGGCATCTATAGAGACTTCCCTCACTTGATAGCTACTACAGACTCAACTCTAACTGTCATTGACTAGCAATTTGGCATTAACTAGTTTTTCACTTAGCATACACAGAAGACTTTTCGTGCTTGGTAACAACATGAAAACTTGAAGATTTATCCTTGAATTTTCCACAACTTCTTACATCTTAATTCATGCTAGTGTAATCATTTCAATGCTAATTTCTTCTGGAACTGATGTATAATGCAACACTTAAGTATCATTCCCACATACCTCTTACTTTCTTAGTTTGATGAGGTGTGATCACTTGACCCATTGGGTGAAGTAATCCCTTCTCCATTTGACGTACTGCCAGCATATTTCTTCTTCCATGTCTTGTTCATCTCATTCCAAATGTGTTCAACATCTACCTTGCCTTTACCTTTATCAAATTCACAACATGGTGCCTTGGACCTATTTGGACAATGCTTACTAATGTGACCAATCTTTTGACAACTAAAACATGTGGTTTGAATCAACCATCTCTTGTAGTTACCACTGAAGTGAGTCCTAATGCAATTTTTAGGTACATGTACATATTCTTGACAATAGTGATAGCTATATCTTGTATTGTAATCCTATTTATAGGAGTTTTCATAGCTTCTTACCTTTGTTGGCTTGCTTGATGACCATGTGGACTTAGATCTACATTCAAAGGCTCTATGTCCATATTTCTAGCAATTGTAGTACTGTCCTTCAAATTTTGGTACATCCATGGTTCTAGTTCTTTATTCATGTGCCTGATGACCTTATTTTTTGCACTTGTGGCAATGAGTCATGCTCTTAGACTTAGCATTATGATTTGCATTCTTTCTCCTACACACATTAGTTGTATGTCCTTTCTTACCACAACTATGACAAGTAAGTTTGGAGTTCTTACCTTTATTGTTCCCTTCCTTAGTAGATTTGGATGATTCTCCTTCTTCAATGTTTGTGTAGCCCAATCCTAATGTATCTCTACTGGATCTAAGGGATTCTAGTAGTTGCTCAAGGTACTTGATGGCTTCATTTGGCTTGTTGAAACTTTCAAAAAATTCCTTTTCTCTTTTTAGGTCATTATGCAATTGTTCATTCTACAACTTCAAAGTGGTTATTTCAATGTCCTTAACATTCAACTCATGATGATCATTCATCATTTGGCTTAAGGTATCCAATTGCATGTTTGAGATCCTAGATAGCTCTGTTGACTTTTTTTCCAATCTGTTTGCCAAAATTCTTTTGTCTTCTTCAATCATGGCCTTGTCTTCGATAGCTTTCTTCTTTTGTTCAATCACCTCACACAGCAGTATAGCTTGTGATTCTTGCTCCAACTTGAGATTTCTTATCTCTTCAGCTTGTGCTCTATTCTTTACCATTAGATCTACAATTGTTGCATCAAATTCACTAGAGTTACCATCTGCAAATAGCTTTGTGGTGTCAATCTTTTTGTGTTGTGTGTCATTTTCTACTATAGCAATCTCTTTCCTTCTCTTTAGGGAACTTTTCAAAGAATCTCTAGCTTCATTTAGTTGATTTAGTATGAGATGTATCTCAATCTCCTAGTTCTCAATGGTCTTTCCCAACTTGTAGACTTCCATTTCAAGATCTTTCCTCTAAGCTGCAAAGCTTCTTTTTCTAAGAACTTAGCTCTGATACCAATTGTCAAAATTACAAGTAGGAAAAGTAAACTTCTCAGGGAGGTGAATTAGCAGTTATAACATGAACCCATCAAAATATTCACCACTCATCCATCTCATGTATTCAATAGATAAACTTGAAATAACATGCAAAGTACATGCATCTAAAATATATGAACACATAAGCAATCACACATTTGACACCTAATATGATTACCTAGTAACCCTCCAAATGAGAAGGTAAAACTAGGGTGGGGATGACACCCATAATTCTTCATTACTACAGCAAAAAAGTGTAGCCAATTAAGGTTACAATGGGTTGACCATGAGACATGTTCTGCCTTGTGAAATGCCTACCCTGTTAAAGGCTTACAAGAACTATTAAGTCTCACCTTGTTAGAGGATTTCAACACCCTATTAGAAGTGTCCCTAGCTAAAGGGCTTTTAGAACATCCACTTGGAATGTCATCCTATTAAAGGACTTACAATAGTTTGTTAGGACTACTCTGCCTAGGAGATTTAACTAAAATCACCTATTAGGATGTTTCAACATAGATCTTATGATTAGCTCTAGTAGCTTGATTAAAGATCAAATTTGTATATGTCGTTCTTGATCCTCTCTAATCTGGTATGTCAATGTTGTATCCTCTATCCTTGTTCTTCTCAAACTGATTTTGCAATTCACTCTCTATATCTTCTAAGTCTCCATGAATGCTCTACTTTTCACATGCAAACTTCACTATTCTCCTCCTTCAATTCCTTACACTCTTGTTATGAATTTTAGGGTTTCATCTTCCTTAAGAAGACTAGAAGACATAGGTTTAGGTATGAATCTATGACTGAGATTCATCCTTTGTGTCACTTAATCCTCCCCTTTTTTTGATTGGCTACATGTAATTGCATAGGAAATCCACATACAAATTCATCCTTATCTTCAAAAGATCATATTCAATCCTTAGGTCTGCTAAAAGATGGTTTACAAACAAATATGTCCAATCTATGATGCTTGAAACCTGAAGTTATTGATGCTCAACACATACTATAATTCTATTTCTGACTCGGCACCTGAACTACTCGGCATCTACTATTTTCTTGGCACTTGAATCACTTAGCATGTATTGTCTACTCGACACTTGAGTGACTCAGCACTCTTCGCAACTTTGCACAGTCTTGTATTTACATACCATACCCGCATATATTGCTAGTTCAACATGATCTTAGTAAATGATTTAAGTGTGTTGACACTCAATTGTCAAAACCAATCTAAGATCAACAAAAATCAAGCTAAGTTATCCATTTAACTTCATCTTTCTTGTGTTACTAGCATTATTAGAGATAAATTTGCATCATTAATATCAAATAGTAATCACATTTACAAGCATTAAAGTTTTAATAAAATAGTCAAAATCATGATTGCAATTTATGAATTTACCTTATGAGATTCACAACCAAATGTTCTTATTGTGAATGCTCCTTGTTGAATATTCTAATTATAAATTCCTTTTAAGTGTTTTAAAAAAAGAGGGACATAAAAGCATTTTCAAAAATACTAATTCATATTTTATGATTTATTAGTATTTTGTAATTTTAAAATTGAAAATTTGCTCTAACTATTTAAAATCAATTTTAATACACTTAAAATTAACATATGAGGAAAAACAAGTTTAGACTCCTTTTAGTTTTATTAAATTAGTGAATGACTTTTGACCAATCAACTCATAGAATTTAAAAGACTAAAGCAAACTTCAAATGTTTATATCTTTTTTTTATTTTTATTTATTTTATAAATCACATTTTTCATTCATTCTATTGGATCATACTATTTTTGGTAGGAAGAAAATTCAATTTTCTTCAACAAAAATAAATATATTTTCTAAAAACTCTATTATGCATTAATTACAACTTTATCCTTTCCACATTTGTGACAAATTGATTAGATTTTTCAAACAAATAATCATTTTATCTTCCATCTTATTCTACCTTACACCACTTTGGACAAAAATGAATGTCTAATCAATAGTAATTATCACAATCTATTTTTCTTACAAGTTTAAATATAGAGTTAAATATTCAAAATTTCTTATTTTAAATATATTTATTAGTTTTACATTGTTTTTTTTTTCAATTATAACATGCTATTTCTTTAAGTTTACACTATGTTTTACTAGCTATTATTTTATAGTTTTTATTATTATCGATAAATGGCCTAAACCTTGTTGTATTTTATTAATGAATTAAATATATTACAAGAGTTCCTCCATTCTGATGGGCATTGGTAGGAAAGAATAGAGAAAGAAAACCTCCAGTCTTGCCCAAGACAATACTCCTATATTATATATTTGTAAAAGGGACATACCCCAGTTTCAATAAATCTTACATCTTTTCCCAATTTTTACATCAATATTACATAGACATCTCCATAATCAATTGGGTTTCTTTTGACTAAGAACCTATTAATGAAACATCACATACTAAAACAACAAGAAATGTTAGGGTTTAGTGTAAAAGAGTTTACTCTTAGTTTTATTTATTATTATTTATTATTTTTATTATTTTTAAATTATTTTTAAAAAAATCTGAAGGGAACAAATACCAAAAAAAGGTAGATACATGTGATATTTCAATGCACTTTAGTGAAAGTTGGGAAATCATTAAAAGGTATGTAGGCATAAATAAATTGATTGATTTCAAAGATTTCCCACATTTTATTATGATTATTCAAAATACTATGCTGATTTCACGCAAAGTGGAGAAACTAGAGAGAACAAACATGTGAACAATGATAGCCCAAGTTTAATAATAGAGTAACCATCACAGCCAAATATAAAGGCTCAAAACCAGATTGAACAACTAAACTATATATTCATATTATCTTCATGTATGTTGTTTTGAGTATATTCAAAATATACATGCTACTATTCGATATGAGATAAGGGCATCTTTGAAAATGTCCCTTGTTTTAGCTAATCAAGATATAAACCTATTTTACCAACTAATAACCAAAATATGGATTCAATACTAATTTTAGATATTATTTCCTTCACTATATGATTCATTTAACTATCAAAATAGCCCAGATACTTCATTTGTCAAATTTTTTTCTTAAATACCATGATTATCTCTAAAGCCTCATGTAGATTAGTGGCATTTGCACTAGGAAAAAATTCATAGGTTGACCTTCCTCTACTCAATTGATCGTAATTCGGTAGGTAGAACTTCACATTTTCCAAATCGGTGAGATCTACATTTGGATGGATATATGCATTGGAGGCCCTTAGGTAATTTACGAGCCAATTTGTACCTAGGTCTTCAATAATTCCTCTCCATCTAAGTAGGAAGTTTATACTCACTTCCATTTTAGGCCACTCATTAAAAAATTGTATGTTGTCTCTAATCACCAAACACAGTTGTCTCAGGCTTCTCGCAAGTTTTGGAATATCCAACTCAAGCTCCACTTAAGCCTTTGGGAGTGGGATTCAAAGCTTGGTGTTTATATTGGCTACTACAATTTCCAACCCTACTAGCCAACTAGGGTCAAAGACATTATGGGTTAACCTTATAATCTCCCATTTTTCCACCCTTGCCCTTGCTAAACATCCTACCTAGACCCCTATAATATCACTATTGGTCCTCCATGAGTAGTCATAGTTAAATGCCCCTTCTCCCAATGCTCAACTTATGGCAACATAACCCATGTCATCAATAGGCCTAAACAACTAGTTCCACCTTTCTTGGTTTATCAAACCGCAGAAAGTCATAGTTCAGCTTTCGAAAGCATGAAAGAGACATATGTTGGAATCCATGGAACCTGAATAATAGACCTCAAATTGAAAACTAAGATGGGGAGCAATTACATAATTAGATATAAATAGTTGTGAATCAAAAAGATCTAGATGCCAGAATTATGATGAGGATGCCTAGATTAGTGCATATTATCCTCACAAAATCATAATGGTGAAGCTATGTAACACAAGTGAATGGAATGCCTTAATATGGTGTAGAGCCTAGTTGATGTTTAATGATTACTAATGGGGGGGATACAATTATAATTAGATGACTACTCCTACGGGTTAAATATATTTTGATTATACATTAATGAATTTTCCCCATCTGTTCCTTCATTAGCTAGTTTATCTGCATCCTTATTGCCTTCTCTGTATATGTGTGAGAATCTTACTTCTTCAAAAAAATTTAATAGACAAATAATTGTTTCAAGTTTGTTATTCAGTATCAAGTTTGGAGTTTCTCCTTTTCTAAGGGCATTAATAATAATCTATGAGTCCCCTTCAGTCATGATCCTTTTGATATTTAGGCTAGTACATAGCTTAATTCCTTCTTCTACTGCTTCTAGTTTTGCTATGTTGTTAGTTGTTCCTCCCAATGATTTTGATCTCTTTGCTACCTAGTTTTTGGAATCAACCCTTATAATACATCCTATGCCTACCTTGCCAGGATTTCCTCTTGAGGCCCCATCAAAATTCAATTTCTTCCATCCTAGTAGTGGGGGTTCCCACTTACATGTTTTCCTAGCTAATTTTTTTTGCTTTTAATAATATAGAGCAAGATTGATTAGCAATGGCCATTTTTTTAGATCTCTACATCCCATTCTAAAAATATTCCTTCTTCTCTAGGCCTCTTCCTTAGATCACTATTCATTACTTCCAAAATGCATACTTCTAATTTGGCAAAGAAAGCTTGCTCCTCTAGACTTTGGTTTTGAAAGATATGATGATTTCTTTCTTTCCATATTTCCCATGCTATAATTGCTGGGGAAATATTCCACAATCTTCCATATACATTATTTGATAAATCTTTAGGCTAACCCAAGAGATGGTCTAACCATTTACCTGCTAGAGGGGTGGGCCATTTTAATTTGCATTGGATCCACTTTTAGCATTCCTGAGAAAATTTACATTCATACAGGAGATGCTCTACATTTTCTTCATTATCTTTGCATATTATGCATCTTGTCGGTCCTTTAACTCTCATTTTCTTAATTCTATCTGCAGTTAGAATTCTTTTTTGCATGGTGGCCCATAAGAAGATCCCAACTTTTGGAAGTCTTGCTGGGTCCCAACATAGATTTAGTGGAAGTGTGTTAGCTTCCCATCTCTGGGAATTTATAATCATTCGGTAGCCTTCTTTGACTTTGTAAATTTTGTCTTTAGAGGCTGCCCAAATAAGTTTGTCTTCCTTATTTTTGACTAAGATTGGTTAGCTTTTGAAGGTGTTTTCCAAATTTTCTTTATCAATTTGATTTAGCCCACAGTTAGCAAATGTTTTCCATTTCCATATGTTTCCTAATTTAGATTCAGATTCCTCTATGTAGTTTTCTACTTTAGTTACCCACATTTCCTTAAGGAGAGAAATCACTTTAGGGTTAATGTCAGAATGGATAAGAGGGGGATATCCATTCCAAGGGTCTTCCTAAAATAAAGCTTTATCACCTTTCCCTATGTCCCATGTAAGATATTTTGAGATCAAGTTCGGGCTTTGGATTAGGAAGTTCCAACCACCAGAACTTTGGGAGGTTCTTTTATTCTGAATAACGATGTGCTATCTGAGGGGTTGAGATATTTATTAAAAATGATTTTGGCCCATTTCCTATCCCTTTCATGATACAATCTCCAGACTTGTTTGGCTCCTAGAGCTTTATTCTACCATTCTAGATTCTTGATTCCTAGACCTCCATTTTCTTTAGGTTTGCAAATGTTGCTCCAACTGATTAAGGCTTCTTTTTTCTTATCCTCTAATCCATTCCAAAAAAATCTCAAAGTTTCTTTTCCATTTTGAGGTTGATGTTCTTGGGTAATTGTGAGTAGGAGAGTTGATAGGTTGGAATAGTTGATAAAACAACCTTGATTTTTGTAGATTTTTTCGGCCTTGGTCAACCATTTTCCTTTCCATGATTGTGTTTGATTATCTATTTTCCTAAGAGTTTGTTCCCATCCAAGATTAGTTTTATTACCTTTCTCTAGGTACATTCCTAGATACTTAAATGGTAAGGTCCCTTTTTTGAACCCAAACTTATTACAGATTTGATCCTCTAGTTCTTTCGAAGTGTTTAAGAAAAAGATTTTTGATTTCTTAGCATTAATGACTTTTCCTGAAGCCTTGGTATATGTTTCTTCATTTGATCTACCTCTTCCAAAGTACATCTTCCTGCTAATATAGTATCATTGGCAAATTGTTGATGAGTTGTGTTTTCTACATCTTTAGTTACTCTAACTCCCTTGATTTTGTTTTCTATTTGCACTACTTTGATTGCCCTTCCAAATGTTTCTACCATAATGATGAATAAGAATGGTGAGATTGGGTCACCTTGTCTAATACCTCTAGAGGTATTGAAGAACCCTTTTAGGGTACCATTGATTAGAAGTGAACATTTAGAAGTAGATATACATTGAAAGATGATATTTATCCATTGTTTCGAAAAGAAAAATGCTTCCAAGCTTTTACATAAAAATCTCCAATCTACTTTATCATATGCTTTTTGAATATCAAGTTTAAGAAACATGCAGGCTTCATTATTTTTATTTGCAATGTGTATGATTTTTGGATAATAGATATACCATCTAGTATAGATCTTCCAGGGACAAAGCCAATTTGTTCTTCTGATATAATCTTTGGGAGAAATATTTTAAGGTAGTTTGCCAATATTTTTGAGAAAATTTTATAAATAGTGTTGCATAGGGTAATTGGTCTGAAATCCCCAGGAACTACACTTTCATTCTTTTTGGGAATAAAAGTTAAAAACATGTGATTGATTTATGTTAGTATTGAACCACCATTACAAGTAGCTTCCAGAGCTTTCCATAATTCTTCTCCTATTATGTCCCAACATTTTTGGAAGAAGAAAGCTTAGAAGCTATCAGGTCCAGGTGATTTTTTTGGATTAGTATTAAAGAGCACAACTTTAACTTCTTGAGGAGTGAGTGGTTTGTTTAAGATTTTATTATCTTCTTCTATTATCAACTTAGGAATATACTTTAACATATCTTCTTGAGTAATTTTATTTGATGAGTCATAATTGGTGAGAGTCTCCTTGTAATATTGGACAAAGATATTTATTATCTTTTCTGGATTTTCAATTTTCTCCCCCTCTGGATTCTTTATTTTGGATATATTAATATGGTTTCTATTTAAAATAGTACTGTTATGAAAGAATTTTGTACTATAATCTCCTTGTAGCCATTTTTCCTTGGAGTTTTGTCTCCAGAAGATTTCTTCTTTGGCTAATATCTCTTCTTGTTTTAATAAGTATTCTTTTTCTAGTTGATAAGCTTTATTATTCATACCTTTCATAATGATTTCTTTGTTAAGGTTACTAATTTTTACTTCAATATCTATTTTTTCTTTAAAAATATTTTTGAAATGAGTTTCGTTCCATTTTAAGATTTTTTTATTTCACACTTTTTAATTTAGCTACAAAGCAATACATTTTGGATCCCTCAAACTGTTCCTCTTGTCACCATCCTTTTATCTACTCCATAAAAATCTTATCCATGAACCACATTTTCTCACATTTGAAGGGTTTCCTGCTTGGTTTTTGCTGCTCTTTGATTTCCAATTTTACTGGGAAGTGGTTTGAACATGCCACTAGAAGTATTTCTACACTTACTGTATTGTCCATTGAACTAAAGTCACCTTTTATAAGAAATCTATCCAAATGTTCTGTTGTAAAAAAAATCCTTTCCTTCTGTTATTCCATGCAAATACTCCATTTTTTGTGGAAATATCCATGAGGGAGTCCTTCTGGACCCAATTTTGCTAAATCTCCCATGGCTTTGGATACTGTAATCCTTCCTCTAAATTATTCCTCCTTATTTAATACAATGTTGAAATCTCCTCCTAGGATGAAAGTCTCTTGGGGTTTAGAGTTAATAAAAGTACTGATGTCATTCCAAACTGCTACTTTACCTACTGACTAGGTAGGTCCATAAACATTTATTAGGATTGGCTACCAGTTTGTCTTATTACTAACAACTCTGCAACCCATCCAATTATTTTTGGTGGTTAATATTTCAATACTGGTTTTCCATGGATTCCATATAACTCCAAGCCCTCCTGATGCACCTTGAGACTGATAGAATTTTGACTTCCATTTCCCCAAATTTTAACTCATTTTTATTCTTTCATCTTTATTTAACTTGGTTTCTTGTATTAACATTATATCATAATCAAATAATGTGAGATTGTGCTTTAGTAAGCGCTTCTTGCTAGGAGCATTTAGGCCCCTAGCATTCCAAGTTGTGATTCTTATTGTTCCTTGGAAAGGCTCTTCCCCTTCCCATTTTGTAGAATATTGAGAATCTTAGTTTGTTCCTTTACCTGCCCTACTACCTCTCTGAGTTCTTTCAATGATTCCTTCCTCTTTTCTATTTTAATTTTCCACAATTTAGAGTCTTCTTTCCTTCCCGATTCACTAAGATGCCTATTCTTTCCAAGTTTTGGTAATTTATTACTTTTTTTGCTATCTCTGAATCTTCTCTTTCTTGTTTATCTTCTGTAACAATTTCTTTGATTATCAGCTTATTAATATGATATTCCTTACTTAGTAGGTCTTGATCTTTTTCCATTTCTCTGTCCTCTCTGTTACTCTTCTCCTCAATAGGGCTATCCTCTAGTTTATTCCACATGATTTTCTCTTCAATTAATACATTTGTCCATTATATGGGTGCTTCTCTTCTTTCTAATTCTGGTTCTAGTCCTTCTTTATTTAGTGCAAATATATCATTTCCATCATTAAGAGTTTGCCAGAGTTTGTAACTTTTCTTTTTTCCTTTTTCCCTAATTGTTATGTTGCTTCATTGTGTTGAATTTGCTGGTGGGATAATAGCCTCTTGTACTGTGTTTTCATTTTGATACTATTCTCCTTGTAAACTCTCAAATGTCTCCTCCCTTCCTTTAACTACTTTTGGTTCTATGTTTTCTTCTTTCTTTTTAGCCTGATCTTTCCTTATATCCTCTTTCTACTAATTTCCTTTATCTAAAAGTTCTCCTATTTCTATTATTACTATTCTTTTTCCTTTATGTTCCTTATGAACTTCTTCTGTCAATAAGCTTTGATCAATTAGATCATTTTGAATCAATAGGATTTTATGTGATAGCTTATTTAACATTTTGATGTTGAGTTCTATTTCTTCTATTATTTCTTTTTTAGATTGAGAATCCTTACATTTTTTGAATTTACTAAGAGAATGTTGGTAGCTTATATTGTCTATCCCATATTTCCCTGTCGAGCCATCTAAATCCATTTCCACTTGTTTTTCTGCTTTACCATTTTCAAAAATTCCATCTTCATTGCTTTTGGTCTCTTCTTCTCCTCTTTGGCCTTCTCTATTTTTTTATGATACTCCATTTATCTCTTCTTCCTGTGTTTTCTTTTCCCTTTTGTTCCTTCTTGAACTGATGTGTCCTTAATGTTGTTTTTAATATGCAATTTAGTTAAGTTTGGGTTCTTAATTTTATTTATGATTCCTGAATATTCTTTAAATGATAAATTGTAAATTGATCTGTTAGTGATGATTTTTCTGCTAACTGTGTTGTTCAGATCTAATTTTACCAATATTCTTATTATGTTTGATTTGTCTGTATTATCTTCAAAAGCTATCAAGGATCCTATTGATTCACCAATTTTCTTTATGATGTTACTTTCCATTAATTTTGATAGAATTTCTGAACTTTCCATCCATTTGATTACTTTTATATTTTTAATGTGGTTTTTATTGAAGTTTATCTTCGAAGCCAAAAAAATTAATATGATCTCCCTTGTAGAAAAAGTTATCAAATTTTAGAATATCTTCTTTATCTTTAGGGTTCTAACATAAAATAAACCAAATTTTATCTACAAATAGCGTTAGATTACTTACCTACTTGCTCCATTTCTTGGATATGATGTGTGCCAACTTGCTTCTTTTATTATGCGGCCCATTCCAATACATGTATATGCCTTTTTCTTCACAATCCTTCCATCTTCCTTCATTGTGTGGATTGCTAATTATTATTTCTTTGTTGTCTTGGTTCTTGATTGGAGTTCTTTGTTTAGGGTTTTTTATTTCTTTGTGTTTTATCATTTCTTGTTGATTCTTTCAATGTGGTGGAATGTAAACTTTTTTTTCTTGATAGGGTAATTCTTGCTAAGGTTTGAAACCACGGGTAATCTTCCATGAATTAGTAGACCCCTTTGCTTTGGGCATTCTCTTTGATGCAAGCCCTACCAGAACGCGATTAGCTTCTGATATTATTTTTGGCTTCTCTACTTGCTTAATCTGGGTTAGAATTGTACCTTTCTTTGGACTCGGGTTTTGTTCTGACAACGGAGCATACTTTTTTTTCTAGAAGAAATCCTTTTGGAATTGTAATTTTCTTGAGCTTTCTTTTTGTAAAGATTGTGGTTGATTCTTTCTTTTTTGCACAATTTGCCACCCTTTCTCATTTCTACAGTTTTGCTTTTCAAGAATTTTCACCTATCATTGTTGTGCTACTTGACCAGATATTCGTATTTGCTAGTTCCTATATTTTCCCTTTTTTCAACCTCTACTTGGAGATGACAGGGCTACGAATTTATTATCAGTCTTCAAAAGAATATGTGATTTCTTCTGATGGGTCATGAAGTGGTTAGGTTTGTGGTAATTAGGTGCTACATATGTTTTTACTTTTTTCGCCATATTCACAGAGTAGAGCACATGAATTCATGATTTTGACTCTACTATTATTTTACAATCTTGCTCTAATGTTTTTTTTTTTTTAAGTTTACAAATTGTAAAACTAATACTACCCCTCAAACTTACTAGATATTTGGGTAGTTTGAATTAAGTAATCAACAATTTATTTTTTGAAATTAAATATTTCAACTTATAATTAAATTGTAGAAATAACTACTTCATTCATATAATATAATTTTTATTATTATCTATATATTTCTTAAAATAATGTAATTATTAATATTTATAAAATTTCCTTCAACTCTTTCTATCATTCTATCTTTACTTGTCCTTATAATAACATATCATTCTCTCTTTTAGCTCTCTTTAGTCTCTTACTATAAAGCTATCAATAAAATTAGTTTTAATATGCTAATTAAATATATAAAAATTTATCAAATTAATAAATAATATGCAAAAAAACCAATTAAAAATTAAACAAATAATATGCAAAAAATTAATATGTAATTATGTATAAATAAATATAGTGAAAATATATTAGTGAAATGAATAGATTTTTAAAGGGACTACTAAGTATAAGTTTATCTTAGTGGAAAACTCAACCACCATAAGAAATGAGGTCTCAAGAGCACTTAAATAAATTTAAGAAAACTTATAAAATTAAACATGTATTATTTAAACAAACTGTGGAAGAAAATCGTTAGTCAATGCATAGTTCATTTTAGACAAGAACAAGCATGATACGTTTTTCTTTTATCCAAAGGAAAGAAAGTCAACAGCCAATTGTTTTGAATTTGATAAAAGGAGAACAAATTTTTATTTTTATTTTAAATTGCATTTTGCATCTATAATCCTCCAATCTAAAAACCCTAAAATGCTCTTGTAGAAATGTGTGAATAGAATTATCAACTCGTTTGACAGCAAAAGGAAATATCATTCCTTGCACAGCACCGATTTTGACAGCATCCATTGCGGCGATTATTCGTCAGATGCCGACGGCCCAAGAGCTGCAAAGTTTACAAAATTCAAAATTAGATTATCTTATGTTTAATTTTGTGAATGTTAAAATTGTCTTCTGATTGTAAATAATTAATTGCTTTAAATTAAATGTATTTAAAATTGATTCATAATTTAAAATATTTAAAACAAATACAAAATCTGCAAAAAGTTTGAATATTTATTTGCTTACCAAGGTTTCGGACAACAAGGTTCCTTTAACATATCCGTCAGAGTTTGGAGCTGCATTTAAATCAAATATTTTATATTAGACCTCAAAAATTATTTAAAAAGTTGTTAGAATACATTAATTATGACAGATGAGTAGGTAGGTTCAAAAATTGTTATCTACCTCTTAAACTATCAGATGAGGAAGATTTTTGTAATTAAAAATTAAAAATAAAGTTTATTTAATCATCTAAAGTCAATTGAACATCTAATTGGTGTACTTATATTTAAATTTAAAATTGTTTAATGTTTATAAAAATGAATGACTTACTAAATCTTTTACTTAAAATAAGACTATAAAAGATATATTTAAACATATTATTAAAAACATGATACAAGATAATTAAAATAGTTCTAAAAATTTCAAAAAATCAACATTAATAGTCTGGTGGCACACCTTAGTCATATTATTCTACAATATATCAATTTTTTTGAATAATCATACTTAGAACAATTCTACAAGGCCAGAAATTCAAACACAAATATTCTCTCAAAATGTAAGATTGTGAGATTTGAGATTTTAAAAGTTTTCTCCACATTTTAGACAGTGGCAAAAAGAACTTTCACATATACCTTTCATATGATTTTTGCCATGATAGTTTTGCTTATTTTAACACCTTTGAAAAATTTTTGATTCTTGATATATATATATCCGAACTATTATCTAACTATTAATGAACTATGGAATTAAATAGATTTCTGTCATTTAAAATGAAAAATTTAAATTTATAGAACCATTTAAAACTGATGAGTGACTAATAATCTCTTGCTGATCATAGCAGCCTGCATATAAATTGTGTTTAATCCTCCAAAGTCTAGTGGACATATAAATAGATTAGGCAAATAGCTGAAAATACATCTGAAATAATTAAATAACGTACCTGAAGTTTGATGGACATGTCGACCTTCGCTAAAACCAGAGAAGAAGAATAACGGTAGAATAAATGCCAGAAACAACACAAGGAAACCCATTTTGAAAGCCATGGTGTAAAATAGGAGATATTTTCTCTTAGTTGAGAAGAAACTTTAAAACCTTTAGAACCAGAAAACACAATTTATAGCAAAGATATCGTCTTGTGCAAGAAAGGGGATGGTTTGGTCTTTATAAGAGTTTCTACGAACAACCACTTGAACATGCTTGTGAAGAAATATGTTAACGTCGAATGCAAGGAAATAGCTGGCCTTTGGTAAGGAATTCAAATGGTTATTAAAGAATGTTGTTTTATTGTACTGTTGAATAGGGCAACTCGTTGGTCATTAAAGAAGCGGATGCACTCGTTGAATATGATCACAAAGAAACTTTCTTGTTTCACCAAATCCCAATTGACTTTAGGCCATTTGGAATTGGTATGAATTTGTCAAATATTTGGAATTGACAATGTATGTATGCTAGAGAGTAGTCAACATAAATGTTAAATGGAATTTGATTATTGAATAGAAATACTAAAAAAGAGTTTTAATGTTTCAAAAAATTGTTATTCTATACTTATCCATTATTTGTAAAATAAGGTTTGATTTAGGTGTTTAGTTGATTCAATAGGAGTAGGAAATTGTTTGTTAGATTGTTAATAAATAATTATAGGATAGAAGGAAATGGTAAAGGTGAAGTGAATTTTGATTATTATTTGTTATTTAATAAAATAAATTTATATTAAATAATTTTTTCTATTGTGATTAATTAAAGTGGGAAGGGTCCAAACCTGATCCAATGGATCATGAGCAATGACCCTATAAAAAAATTATGCAAGACTAGTACGTGCAACTACAACCTAAACTAAACAAAAAACTTTAAACCAAGCCATGCTAGGAGAAAAACAAAGATCCCAACCATAAAAAAAAGTCTTGAGATGGGCATAGTCACCACCAATATGAAGCATAAAAAACAAAAACTTGCGAAACAGAAACACCATGGTAGACCAAATCAACAACCACTGCCAAACATTGCACCACACCAACCATGCGGTACCACCTAGTAGAAAAACCCACAACATCAAGAGCCAACACAAAAACCTAAAGAGACCCAAAACTAGCAATAACCACCAACAATTTAGTTTGTTTGTTCAAGTTTGGTAATTTTAATTTAAAGTTAAAAATATTTGTTCTAGTTGTGACAATATTAAAATATAGGTGTTTATTTCATGGGGCATAGAGTTGCCCAACAAAATCAATAGAAAATTCTAAATACCATGAGTAATAGAATCTCAAAGAACAAGAAGCTTTGAAAATTCTTAGAAATGAAATCTAGTTCAACTAGCATTTTCCATCAAGGCAAATGGGAGTCTTTGGGACAATAGAAGAAAATCAAGTGTTAGGGTATTAGCCCATGAAAGTCTCAAATGGAATTGGAAAATATCAAACACATTTTTTGTAAAAAAATATTGAAGTCACCAATACATAACAAATGGGGAAAATCATTTAAAATCCCACCTTCCAAGGAAATGTCCATCTAGAAATCCTAGTGCTATTATCAAAGCAAATAGTGTCACAATGGGTAAACCTAATCTATAAAGGCCTCAAAGACAAGCAAAAATGGAACTAAAATTTTTGAAGGAAAGATTACAAGGCATTTTTCACTCAAAGAAACATAGCACTAGTACATTAGACCTTAATTCTTTACCTAAATTTTTTACCTAAGGCCAATTTGGCTTGTCAATTTCATTTTACTTTTTAACATAATCCGAAAAGGTCAAAACTTTGATGTTAAATAATTTTGTTGCCAAAATCTTATCTAACATGGGATATAAACAACAAAAAATTGAGTCTCATTTCATTCTATCTTAGCCATGTGCGGGCGGGAGAAAGAGTTAAGCGTAGCAAATAGGTATGTAATCAAAATGTGGCCCTATTGATTTCATCATTTAGGATTATGGAGTGAATATATATGTTGTCTCTTTCTAAGCCCTTGTTACCTACACGTGCAGCCTATATATGTTTCGGGAGTGAAGATATATTTTCTCTTTTGCATGATGATATGCATCTTTACACTAAAGAAAGAAAGGGAAGATGAAAACAAAGGGTTTCTCTGGAGTGATCTTCTAAACACACTCAATTTGATGATATGTGTCTATTGAATGTTGATTGCCTATTTGAGTACTCCAAAATCATCCATAAACTCATCTTTAAACAATGTCGTTTTAGTTTATTTCTACTCACATGCCCATTTCATTTCGTATGATTATCTGAACATTGTGCCAATATAAGCTCTTAGACATGCCCCAATTGTAGCAATGATGCTCAAATAGGAATGTTTCAAATATAGTTTTCTATAGTAATTATACAGAGTTCCATATAGAAAGAAAAATGTCTATTGTATATTTTGCATCCTTGCCACTACATTTGTATGAGGTAATGGACTTAAAGGCAACCACCATGATATAGAAAGTCTCATCAATATGAGGTATAAAATCTCAAATGAACATCAAGAAATTCCTTTGTACTTTCACCCCTTTCAACCCTTGCTAACTTTTAACTGTTGTTACATGCATGTCAGTTTACTATCTCACTATATTCCTACACTTACACTTGAATGGAAATTAGTAAAAAAAAACATATAATGTTATTTTGAATGAGAGGCTAATTTTTATACTATGTCTGTATATGGTTAGGTTTAGTTTAATAGAAGTCCTCAAATTTAGAAAGTCAATGTCTCTAAAAGCATTTTGATTCAATTGTATGTATAGTCTATGCAGTTTTAATTATCAATGCTTGTTCATTATGATGGTAGATCATAGAACATTAGTCTTTGTTAACTCACATTTTCTATAAATTTTGGGCATGAATAGTTAATCTAAACTAGTTATAGCATGTGCATATAGTGCAACATTTTGAATCAAGCTATAGAAATGTTACATTATTTTTGCAATATTGAGTTAGAACCATTTGTTGACAACTACCTATATGTAGTGATGTAATTATTGTCATTAATGGCAACACATGATGTACATGTTGTAGAAAACCTCAGAATTAAAGATACTTATCTTTTGGTACTCAAAAAATTGCCTAAGTATGAAACCGATTTACAACTATGTATTGTTTTGATGTCTAACTTGTTTATATGATGTTATCTGTGAGAGAGAGAGAGAGAGAGAGAGAGAGAGAGAGAGAGAGAGAGAGGTTAGATGGAAGTAGTATACATATTGATGATGATGTGTATAACCTCAGACATTAGTAGGGACTATACAGAAAAGAGATATTCATGGTTTACCAGTGAACAGAATAGCAGAATTAAAGGAAAAGGAATTATTTTGTTTACAAAATAATTACTTGACCAATTAGGGCTGACATCCTAGATGTTTACTCTAAGTTGGAAAAGTATATTATGGTCTTAGCTAAATGAGAAGCAATTTGAGAAAAGGCATGGTATTTATGCAAAGAATATTTTGTGAGATTAATTGTGCAAGTAATGTGTCTTGTAATGTGATAAAGCTATATGCTAAATTTTTGTGAAGCAATATATGTGAAGCTTTTGAGAACCTAATTTTGTGATCTAAGATTGAGATAAGGTCAAAGATCAGTCGAGAAAAAGCTACAACATCTATACATTTTTATTTGAGGAACTTAAAGATTAGTTACTTGTTTGGGCAATGATCTCTTCTTGCATCCATTGTACTGCAAATCCTAATAGGGTTTGAATCCCCTAACAAGGATTCAAAGTCTCCTAATAGGGACTCTATATACTAAATTTTCTCATTGACTCCTAATAGGTTCCATCCTCTAACAAGGAACATATATATCACTATATCATCTAGTGGGTATCATTCCCACTTGGGTTTTCCCTCGGATAGGGTTTCCCTAGTTTAAAAAATGGTGTTATGAGTTCTCTTTAAGCATGGTTATTATTATTGTTCAACATTACTTGTTTACTTTCTTATGCATGGTTCAAAGTAATTAATAATATCCAATTAGTGACAAAAGTTTGTAGAATACTGATTCACCCCCCTCCCCCCCTTTAGTATTCCCTATTTCTAACAATTGGTATTAGAGCACAGTTACTCAGAAGAGGCTTAACAATTTGAGTAAGATCCTTATGGATATCGAATGGTTGATGAAGAACCTTTAAGAGGCACTTGAACAAATTGATCTCCTTACTGAAAAAAGAGATAAGCTAAAAGATAGATATGAAGACTCCAAAGTATACATTGGACAATTGAAGGACAAGATTGAACATATCAAGTCCATTCCTAAATCTACTGAACCTAAAACTAGTGATGATGAATATTCAAAACTAAAAATGGAGTACAAGATCTTGAAGCATGAATCAAATATTACCAATCTAAATTTGATTTTGAGGAATGATCCTAGAAAAATTGAATCTAAATTGAAGACTAAAAATTTAGATCTTGGAGTGAATCTAGAAAAGTTGACATCTAATTTTGAAGCATTAGAAGAAGATCATGAAGAACCTCAAAATTACAACAATTACAACACTATTGTGAAAGATGAACTAGCTCAAAGTAAGGTATAACTTGAAAAGCTTTATTATAGCAAAGAAAACCTTAATGAATCTATGTCAATACAAAGACCTACCTATGATAAGACTAGTTTTGGTTATCTATTTAACATGTATGCAAAGAAAGTTGAAAGTAAATCAGATCTGAAAGTGAAGGATAAATCTGATGATAAGATTGAATCCAATCAATCTTCTCATAAATCCAAAGAAGTTGAACAAGAGAAGGAAACTGTGAAATTGGATGAACCAAACCAAGTGGAATCTCCTAAGGAAACCAGGCATGTGTAATGTCCCTACTTTCCTATTAGGTTTGAAAGTTGTAACCTGTAACCATTTGTCAGTACAATATCAAAAATTTTATGTAAAACACATTAGCAATATTGTATTTAAGTAAATGCTATTCTAAACATTACCCAAGAAACCCTTCTTAATCCTTTGAGAGAAATCCCTTCTCCAATCACCTAACCCTCTGGCGAGAATTATATTGTGATTAGGTAATTTTCATAAGAGCTTCTCCCTTAGGCCTCTTTGGGATCTTTGATAACACTAATTTGTAGAGATCCCACCTCTACCAAGTCTCTATCTCTGACATATGCATATGTTTGACCACTACAATATATATTATCTCTAAGAGATTCTCTACAAATCTCTCTCTAGGTTCCATTTAGAATTCCAACATTCAATCAAGAAAGCCCTCTAATCTTTGAGTTTTTCTTAAAAGAAACTCAACATTCTAACAAGTGCTCTCTATCAAGTTCTTACTTGATCTCTATGAGAATTATAAATTTCTCATCTCAATATGATTTATTTTCTACTATCACATGAAAATAAATATAATGTATCACTAGGTTGTCCCTGAATCTACACTTGACTCTCTATGATATTATTCTTCTTTTTAGTCTCACTTCTTTGAAATCTTTCGGTGTCTTCTTAATTTTGGAACTTTTTATACCAAAATAATGAACGGTCATGAAACATATATAATGACCAACCCTCCCTTGGTCTACAATGGCATTATTTTAATAACAATTGGAGTCTCTTATTTAATATTTTTCCACTCCTTATTACTATCAGTCATTGACTGTAGTTTCTTGCTTTTCTCTCTCTCTCTTTATTATGTTATTGTCACACATCTACAAATTATTCTCTAACTAGTTCTTACAACTTGACATTCATTTCCTTTCTCCTATTAACACCTTTAGTATTAATTGCAATTTATTGATTTTTGTCTATAATTGTATTCATCATAATCATCCCTATATTGTACAATATCACGTTCTTATCATTGCGTGTGCATATCCTAAGGGTTTTTGGTTCCCAAAGTCTATTCTAAGTAAGCATATGTTGAGGGATGTTTGCTTTAACCTCTTATTATTTTGCTCAAACTTCTTGTCTTAGTTTCTGCCTTCTCTATGGTATGTTTGTTGAGTTTTCTGATATGGAAGATATCCTTCTAATAATTGATTAATATTCCTCTCCTCTATATTGGGTGATTATAATTCTCAATCCTATATTCTATTGTTGAGGTATGGACTTGTTTGATTATTGTCCATGTTTGACTGTCCCTATCGGCTTCTTATTATCTTCGCTCGATTCCTTCTAACTGTTGGCATTAAGTTATTATTCCCATTAGTGACAACACTTATCTACATCAGTTTACACCGAGCTTCACAGTTTACACCGAGCTTTATAGTTTATACTGAGCATATAGTGTTTACCAAGTGATGGAAGTGTAGTGTTTACCAAGTGAAAGCAAGGTAAATGAAGGATTCATTTTTTACTGAGTGATACTATATCTATCGAGTCTCCAATGGTTACCGAGTTCCAAGCTACGTTGTGTGATTAGTATGGACCGAGCTTCTACTTCTACCAAGTGCATTATGATGCCAAGTAATGCAGTGGATACCGAGTATCAGAAGGTTACCAAGTTAGTTTGAAGAACCCAAATTTTCTACTGTTTTCCCAACTCAGTAATATTTTGTTCACTTATATTTTGGCTAACCTTGCAATTGTAATTATTGAAATGGTATATATGTAATGTATTATATCATTTGTAAGAAATGAATGAGTATGTTAAGGAATGGACATGTAATAAAAGTGAATCAGCAGCAAAGCAGAGTATTCAGCAAGGTCTACAAGGAGCAGTAAAGATTCATTAGTCAAAAGAGGTGATCTGTACTTCAAAGATCTAATTAGAAATCAAGTTGTAAGTAGATCCATTGTTTCATCCTAACAAGTGAATCAGTCTTGTAAATCCTTTAACATGGTAGACTTAATAGTCTTTGTATAAATCTCCTAACAGAGTGTATACTTCAGTGTATGTTTGTAAATCCTCTAACAAGGTGGACCTAGCAGTCCTTTGTGCTCATAACAGGGCAGATCGCCATAAGTGGTCAATGTAAGCCCTAATAGGCTAACTTCATACTGTAGTAATGAAATTTTGTGGGTATCATCCCCACCCCAGTTTTACTTTCTATTTAGAATGTTTCTGGGTTACCAAATCACTATGTACATGTGTTATAAATGTTTGATCTCTCATATATGTAGTAGATTAGATGAATGAATGGTGAATAGTATATATGGTTAAAGTGCTAAATTGTTTTAGAGTTTTGAAATTACTGATACACCCCTCCCCTCTTAGTAACCTATCATATCTTGAATATTTCCAACAATTGGTATTAGAGCACTGTGGTTCTCAGGATAAAGTTTGACAGCTTGAGCAAAGATCAAGGACAATGGAGATATTCAGACTTGACAAAGCTATTGAAAATGAAAAGTTGGATTTGGAAATGGCCATGGCTCAACTCAAAGAAGATAAGGAGCATCTTTCCCAATCCCTGAAAAGAAGAAAGGAACTTGCAAGAAAAATGAATGGCCATCAGTATATTGAAGAAAAGATTGAAGACCTTTTACCATCAAGTAGTTCAAATGAAGCTAATAAGGCTATCAAGGAACTCCTAGGAAAGAATTGCTCTCTACTGGAAGAAGTAAGAAAGCTTAAAAGAGAACAAGAAATCCAATCAATAAGGCTATGTAAAGTTTTGGAATAGAGAAACAAGGCAAATGAAGACTTAAAGAGGGAAGAAATTATCAATCCCTTCAGCATGAAGATCTTATAGATTAACTATCTAATGCAAATGAAGAAATTATGAATCTGAGATCTAAAAATGAAAGCCTGAGGAATGATTTAATCACTGAAAGACAGATCAATGAAATTTTGGAAAATAACTTAATCACTGAAAAGAAAGTCAATGAAAGGATAATGAAATCTCAAGCAGACATGACTCAATTAAATCAATAGAGTGAGCAAAATCTTCATAGAAAAAAATTTAAAGCTGGTCTTGGTTATAAGGGAGAAGGTGAAACCTCCAAACAAGGTGCCCTAAGGAATCAAAGGCCTACTTGCAATCACTGTGGTAAGTTAGGTCACACATAAAACAAATGTTGGAGCAATGGAAAACGTAAATTCAATGGTAAATGCTACAATTGCAGTCAGCATGGTCATAAAGCTAATGAATGCAAGGAGAAACCAAAATTTGAAGGAAATTGTCACAAATGCAAGAAGCATGGTCACAAGGAATTCCAATGCAGATCCAAATCATTCAATCCAGCTGAACAACTTGTTAAAGCAATATTTGGATGGGACTACAATACTTGGTGTAGATGTCATTATTGTGGAGAATATGGACATATTGGTATAAACTATGCAAGACATCACTTAACGAAGAAGGACACTACTGTAAGGTGCTATACATGCACATAACTTGGTCATATAGCTAAAAACTGCATGAACATAGGAAGAGTTGAAGATGAAAATAAAGCTAAAGCTTGTAACATTTGGAAGCAGATGAGACAACAGTGGATTCCTAAATCTATTGAGAAAGATAGCTCAAATGATGGCAATATCACTCAAGAAGTGGGTGACTCCACCATCTCTAGTTAAATCCATAAACAAGGATATGGAATTGCATCTTCGAGTGATATCTCAAGTAGTTCCAAATTAAAAAAAAAAAGAAAAATGATCAATCAGTATTCCAGATACACAAGAAAGCATATCCTTCGTCGAGTCACATCTACTGAGGAAAGTTAGTTGAAGATCTTGTCGAGCTAGGTCAGGAGCAACAAAAGTTTTGTTTGATCACCAAGTTGTAAGCTTCTACCGAGCAAGTGAGTGAATGACAGCCTATCAAGCACTATGCCATTTCAGCTACCTTCGTACCAAGTATTTATGGAAAAAAATTGTCAAAAGGGAAAAATTTGATTTCATTCTTCACCATGATTATAGAGCTAAGAAATTTCCAAAAATTCCAAAGCAATTCCAAGCAATTTTAAGCTATTCTCTAGCAAACAACTTGTTCAAACTTTTCTTAGACCTACTGAGCATCAATGGCATCTAGGAGTAGTAGCAGCACCAAGGAAAAAAGAGGTTCAGAAATGGTAGTTAAAGGTGTGGAATGGAAGGCGCCAAATTTCAAGATAGTTCTAGCAATTGCAGAATCACTCGACCCCAATGGAGCTCAATCACAAACTCCACCAAAGGTACTTATAAATGACATTCGTACACATTTTAAATGTTTTTTTCAAGAGATTGGAAACCTAGAAATGGACAATTCCCTAGGAGAAATGAGTGTTGATGGCTGTTTGAAACTTGAGCATAAGCATCTAGAGACCAAAGGGTTAACCCATATCTCGCATATGCCAAGAAGTTTCCAAATTAAGTGGATCAGGTACATACTCAGTCATGTTCACAATGGGAAACTATGGCTAGAGAAGCCGGTGTTAGTCACCAAGAAGATGATTCATAAGATTACTAGTCTCCCCATACTTAGCAAAGGCAAAACTACCAAAACCCTAGGTTGGGAGGAGTTACAAAAGAAAACCCTAGCCAAGTGGGACGGTAGAGGTTTGAAGGTTAGCACTGTATCTAATGCTGAATTAAAGTTTGGCATTCACATCATTGCTCACAAAATTTATAGCTCCAGTCATTTGAACAGTGTGCCCTGTGAGGCTGTGGATTTGGCATTCAAAATTGTGAAGAAAAATCTTGAATTTGACCTGTCAGAATTGTTGTTGAAACAATTAAACAAGAATATGGACAGCATAAGGATTTCAAAGAATAATCCCTGCAAATTTGGCTCCCTGATAACTTGTTTATTTTTCTATGTTCAAAAATTCTTTCCATCTAAAGGAACTGTTGTGTGGAGAAAAGATATTCCAATTCTATATCAGATTAATGAGTTTATTGCTGACATGGGTGAAAACTTTGAGAAGGTTATGGATAATTATTTTGAAGATTTCAAAGAAAGAATGAATAACAAGTTCTAAATACCACCAAAACTGGTTGAAGATTACAAAGTTGATGTATGCTTCATGGTTGACTGTGATAAGGTATACATTCAGGCACTCAGACCCTAAGTTGCATGGTTAAAACCTCTTCCTCATGAGGTTACATTGATAAAGCTAGGGACATTATTGAAGCGCTGGTGAATGAACCAGTAGATCCAAAGCAACCAATTTTTGGAACATATGATGAGGCAAAGGCTAGAATTGAGCTTGAAATCAAACTTCCTCAAGAAATTAGTAAAGGCAAGAGAAAGGTTGCCAAGTTTAAAAAGGCTACCTAGCCCCTAATGATTACTGAAGGAAAAGGTGAGGATGAAGAAGAGGTGTAGGAACCAAAAGATATAGAGGAAGAATCAGAGAAGGAGGTAGAGCCAGTCAAAAAGAAGGGCAAGGTAATCATTACCAAGCCACCCAAAGCCTCGATAGTTGTTTTCACAAGGTGAGAAAAAGGTAAGAATGAAGGTGAAGTAATATTCAACAAGCCCCAACAGACCTTCCAAGAAAGATTGAAACAATTGGAAGAGGGAGTTGGCATCACAAATTTTAGGGCATTGAAATTTGAAACAAGGAATGATGTAGAAAAAATGTAGATTGAGGATCTGGTACTCAATAAGATGGAAAAATGGAAATACTCCCTAGACGAGCTTGCCCCTCAAATCTCCAAAGAGTTGTTGGTGAGATTGCAACCAAGGTGGGAGTTAGCCACCCAAACGGCCAAGGACATATATGAGAAATCCTTGAAGAATCTTCTATCGAGTCTTACTGAAGTAGAAATAAAGGCAGTAATGAAGAACAACGAAGGTAAAATGATGATTACATTTCACACATGTTTGATTTTAAATAAGGACATTGAGCATGTTGTAAGAGATGCAACAAACATGTGGAAGAACATCTATCATCTACAAAAGCCCAGTGATGATCCTGTTGAAATCAAGGATGATGATAGCAGTGAGAACGATGATTTTGATAGCACTCCATCCATCACGGTTACTCTAGGAGAGCTACATGCTCTAATGAAAGAAAAAGAGGAAGAAAACAAGGAGGAAGAGGCACTTGAGGAAGAAAAGGATGAAGATGACCTGAAAAAAATTGCAGTAGCAGTTATTGCATCCCTTCCTCACTCTCCACCAAAGACAGTTAAATCTGCTATGGAGACAGCTTCTGTAAGTAAAATTTTGAGCACAATAGTCACTACCATAGCTCAATCTTCACCAGCCACCTCCCAGCTCCAAGTATCTGAAACAGATGTGCCAAGCACTTCATCTACAGAGCTATCTATCACCTCTTCAGCTATTGATTCAGCCTCCTTAGCTCTTTCATCATTAGTGAGTGTACCAGTAAGCTCCACAATTTTATTTTCATCAATTCTAGTAAGCTCTATAGTTTTGTTCTCATTAGCATTATCTATATCCAATTCAACTCCAATTAGTTCAGATATTGCTATGGGTACTCTACCAAGTGTCATCATTTTTGGGAAGTGTATTAGTTTTTGATCCAGTTAGTACTTCTGTTGGCATTCAATCCTTGAATCCTATCCCATTTTTCACTACTAGCCCTTCTATCTCCACTATTGAGTCTGTTCCTAAGGTCAAACTAGTCATCACAGAAGTCAAACAAAAGCATCCATTAAAACTTCTGATCACTAGAAAGGAAATTGGAGAAGACATTGACTTAGACACAAAAATAGTAATTCAAAAGATTGACTATGACAATGCTACCATTGAAGAGATGAGGTTAGCCAGTCAACTCATAGAGATGAAAGCTATGCAAAAATAGTTAAGATCAGAAAGGGATAAGGAATACAAAATAATTGAGAATGCCAAGAATATAATTACAGATGCTATAGGTGTTGAAGTAGATTCTACTCAACTCATTTTGATTCAATTAGAAGAGGCAGTACAAAAATTTAATGAAGATTCTTCCAGACAAGAGAAACTAATTGAAAAAATTGAAAGGAAATTTGATAATAAAGTGCTAGAGCATATTGCTCAAAAGATAGCAATCAAGCAAGTTGAATTGTCAACATTTTTGGGTAATTTTGAAAAAAAAATTAATAATGCAACATCAGTTTTTGCCAAACTTTGTGATGTTTCTAGTTTTACTAAAGAAATAAAGGATAAGCTAAATAAGATTAACATTGATATGCAATCAAGTGCATCCAAGTTAAAGGTGGACTCCTCCTTCACAATCTCCCATCACACCAAGATCAGATATCTAGCAGATGTATAGGCAGAACTATTGAGAGAGGAAGCAAGGATCTGGTCTACACATATAGATATTCAGAACATGATCCTTCCTATCATGGACACAATGCAGAGGCATATTGCTCACTGCAAAACATTGGTCCAAGATCAAAACTTCTCAGTGGCTGATCACATGATCCAATTATCAGCAAAAGTTCAAATTGATCTCTCCACCTATCAAATTTTGCAGCAGACTTGGGATAATACTTTTGCCACCATCCTTAAGGTACATCAAGATTTTCTATCTCACTTTGGTGTCACCATATAAACTATATATATGTAGTCCTTTGGCATTATTGTCAAAAAGGGGGAGAGATTCAGCATAATAAATGGGAGAGTTATTAGTATAAGTGATAGGGGGAGTTAGCACTCATTAGAGTTAGCATGTTTACATAAGCATCTTTGTATATACATCATCAAGAAGATATATGTAGAAATGTATATGTAGCAGTTCTACAAAGATGTACATATATTTTGGCTTATGAGTGTTTTGTCATTAATGCCAAAGGGGGAGATTGTTGGCATTAAGTTATTATTGCCATTAGTGACAACACTTATCTACATCAGTTTACACTAAGCTTTATAGTTTACACCAAGCTTCATAGTTTACACCGAGCTTCACAGTTTAGACCGATCATACAATGTTTACCGAGTGATGGAAATGTAGTGTTTACCGAGTGAAAGCAAGGTAAATGAAGGATTCAATTTTTATCGAGTGATACTATATCTACCAAGTCTCCAATGGTTACCAAGTTCCAAGCTATGTTGTGTGATTAGTATGGACCAAGCTTCTACTTCTACCGAGTGTTGCCAAGTAATGCAGTGGATGCCGAGTATCAGAAGGTTACCAAGTCAGCTTGAAGAACCCAATTTTTCTATTGTTTGCCTGACTTAGTAATATTTTTTTCACTTGTGTTTTGGTTGACCTTGCAATTGTAATTATTGGAATGGTATATATGTAATGTACTATATCATTTGCAAGAAATGAATGAGTATGTTAAGGAATGGACATGTAATAAAAGTGAATCAGCAACAAACTAGAGTACTCAGCAAGGTCTACAAGGAGAAATAAAGATTCATTAGTCACAAGAGGTGATCTATACTTCAAGGATCTAATTAGCAATCAAGTTGTAAGTAGATCCAATGTTTCATCCTAATAGGTGAATCAGTCTTGTAAATCCTTTAACAAGGTATACTTAATAGTCTTTGTATAAATCTCCTAACAGAGTGCATACTTCAATGTATGTTTGTAAATCCTCTAACAAAGTGGACCTAGCAGTCCTTTGTGCTCCTAACAGGGCAGATCACTAGAAGTGGTCAACATAAGCCCTAACAGGCTAACTTCATATTGCAGTAATGAAGTTTTGTGGCTATCATCCCCACCCCAATTTTACTTTCTATTTGGAAGGTTTCTGGGTTACCAAATCATTGTGTACATGTGTTATAAATGTTTGATCTCTCATATATGTAGTAGATTAGATTAGATGAATGAATGGTGAATAGTATATATGGTTAAAGTGCTGAATTGTTTTAGAGTTTTGAAGTTACTGATTCACCCCTTCCCTCTCAGTAACCTGTCATATCTTGAATATTTCCAACACTAACATCATACATAGTTTGGCTTGCTTTTTTAGATCCTTCCAAGCTATGAACCATTCCATCTTTTTCTATTTTGATCGATGAGTATAGCATTTCTTGTACATGTCTTTCATTCTCCCCGTAGATTCCAAATATTATCGCTCTATTTTTCCTACTCATTATCTTTTGTTTTAACTAAATTGGATTCCTTTCCCATCCTCTCTCCTCATATTTCTACTTGCCAAATCGCTTCATCCATTTTTGTCACTATATATTCATGTTGACTGTCATATTAAATGCTCCATATGTGTTATGTTTAGAAAGAAACTCCAATACCATTGTTATCTATGTCAATGACTGACATGTGTGATTGGTGTATGGAGAATACAGAGGTTACTTATGTTTGAGTAATCACTAGCTAATGTTTATCCATTATGAGTCAACTCATATTCATGTCCATCCACTATGGTTGATATATCCATGATGATCTTGTTGGAATTATGATATATTTGTCATTAGTTACAACACTTATTCGATTCTGAGTGCTTACCGAGCTCATCACTTAGTCTATAGTTCACACCGAGCATTCAGTGGTTACCTTATAAGTTCTGTAGGTAAATAGTTTATACCGAGCATTCCTTTGGAAATCGAGCAAATGGGCAGTTCAGCATTATTTACCAAGTTCATAGTGGTTACCATGTAGAACAATGGTTAGCGAGCATAACAGTGTTCTCCAAGCAGTTAGTGGTTACCGAGCTTCACAGTGTTTACCAAGCAATCAGTGCTCACCAAGTCATTAATAGAACTTAGTGTTTACCAAGTGATCAAGGTAAACAAAGAACTTAGTGTTTATCAAGTGATTAAGGTAAACAAAGGAATCAGTGTTTACTAAGTAAACAAGGTAAATGAAGGAATCAGTGTTTACCAAGTGAAGAAGGTTATCAATGGATTCATTTTTTACTTAGTGACACAATATTCACCGAGTCACCAATGGTTACCGAGTTCCAAGCTACTTAGAATGACTAGTATGGACCATGCCTCTACTCTTACCAAAAGCATGATGATGCAGTGTATTGTAGTGGATGTCGAGTATCAGAAGGTCACTGAGTCAGTTTGTGAAACCTGAGTTTTCTACCATCTGGCCGACTCAGTAATGTTTGTTCACTTGTGTTTGGCCGACCTTGCCAGTGTAAATATTGGAATGGTATATATCATTTGAAATGATGAGATGTTGAATATTTTTGGTGTATTGGATTGCAATATTTTGAGAAGAGGGAAAGCGAATCACCAGCAGAACAGAGGAATACAACAAGGTCAACATTGATACAGAAAAGCTATATCCATCACATCAGGTGATCAGAGCACAAAGGATTTATCAGCAATCAGTTGTAACTAGATCTACTGCTTCATCCTAATAGGTGAATCAGTTTTCTAAATCCTTTAACAAGGTAGACTTGACAGTCTTTTGTAAATCTCCTAACAGAGCACATACTTCATTGTATGTTTGTAAATCCTCTAACAAGGTGGATCTAGGAATCCTACTTGCTCTTAACAGGGTAGATCATCAGAAGTGATCATTGTAAGCCTTAACCGACCAACTTTATACTGTAGTATTGAAGTTTTTTGGGCATCATCCCCACCCTAGTTTTACTTTCTAATTGGAAGGTTTCTATATCACCAAATCTGTGTGTTCATGTGTTACAAATGTTTATCTTTTCATGCATACAGTAGATTAGATGGATGAATGGTAAAAATGTTATTATGCATAATTGAATTAAAGTTTTAGAGTTACTGATTCACCCCTCCCCTCTCAGTAACCTTGTTTATCTTGATTATTTCCAACAGATCTATCAAAGATTTGTCAGCAATTAATCATTTTATTGGTCTGTGATGGTGGATGATGTCCTTCTTCGATGCCTCTTACTTCCTTTATACCAAATATGTATCTCTCCATTTGGCTAACAATAAGTTTATATTAATTTCACATTTATTTATTTAAGATCTTTTTATTTTATTATATTATAAAATAATATCATAACAATTATATTATCAAATGATAACAATTATATTATTATTTATTCATTTATTATTGATATAATAATATCTTATGTTTATTTATTATAGCTCATTCATTAGAAAATTGAACATTTATATGTTCATTTTGGGGTTATTATAGTCTTGCCCTCCCCCAAATTGCTTGTCCTCAAGTAATTATAATTTTCCATTTGAATTGTTAGATCCCAAAGAATACTTGATTAAATGTTCGATTACTTGCTTAGTTGTATGCTAGTAGAAGATTGATTTCTCTAATAATTTTTCCAATTTGAATGTTCTTCCCTTTTATTATTGTTATTATTATTTTTTAAATTATTATCCAATTCTTTGAATATGATTAAAATCATTTTCTTTAATAGATGGCTTAATCCATTTATCTTTCACCCTACAGGATGGCAAGATAATTTCTCTAATACCACTATAGTTTCCCCACTTTCCCATTAGGTTCAAAAGCTATGACCTACAACCATTTGTCAGTACAATGTCAAAATTTGTATGTAAAACTCATTAGCAATATTGTATTTAAGTAAATTCTAGTCTAAACACTACCCAAGCTACAATTCCTAATCCTTTGAGAGAAATCCTTTCTCCAATCACCTAACCCTCTAGTGAGAATTATGATCTTGATTAGGTAATTGTCATAAAAAGAGCTTATCCCTTAGGCTTTTTTTAGATCTTTGATAACACTACTTGGTAGAGATCCCACCTCTACCAAGTCCCTATCTCTAACATATGCATATGTTTGACCACTACAATATATATTCTTTCTAAGAGATTCTCTACAAATCTCTCTCTGGGTTCAATTTGGAATCTCGACATTCAATCAAGAATGCCCTCTAATCTTTGAGTTTTTCTTAAAAGAAACTCAACATTCTAAAGAATGTCCTCTATCAAGTTCTTACTTGATCTCTATGAGAATTATAAAGTTATCATCTCAATATGATTTATTTTCTGCTATCACATGAAAATAAATATAATATATCATTGGGTTGTCCCTAAATCTGCACTTGACTCTCTATGATATTATTCTTCTTTTTAGTCTTACTTCTTTGAAATATTTTAGTGCCTTCTTTATTCTGGAACTTTTTATATTAGAATAATGGACACTCATGAAACATATATAATGATTGGCCCTCCCTTGGTCTCGATGGCCTTATTGTAATAGCAATTGGTGTCTCTTATTTGATATTATTCTACTCCTTATTACTATCGGTCATTGACTATAGTTTCTTGTGTCTCTTTCTCTCTTTTTATTATGTTACTGTCACAAATCTACAAATTACTCTCTAACTAGTTCTTACAACTTGACATTCATTCCCTTTCCCCTTTTAACACCTTTAGTATTAATTTGCAATTTATTGATTTCTGTCTATGGTTGTACATTCATCAGAATCATCACTATATTGTACAATATCACATTCTTATCACTACTTGTGCATATCCTAAGGGTTTTTGATTCCCAAAGTCTATGTTTATTCAGCATCAATTGAGGGATGTTTTCTTTAACCTCTTATTATTCTGTCCAAACTTGTTGTCTTAATTTCTGCCTTCTATGTGGTATGTTTGTTAAGTTTTCTAATATGGGACATATCCTTTTGATAATTGATCAATATTACTCTCCTCTATATTGAGTGATTATAATTTTCAATCATATATTCTATTGCTGAGGTATGGACTTGTTTAATTATCGTCCATGTTTGACTGTCCTGGTCGGCTTCTTATTATCTTCGCTCAATTCCTTGTAACATCATACATAGTTTTGGTTTTCTTTATTAGATCCTCCTAAGCTAAGATCCTCCTAAGCTATGAATCAATCCATCTTATTCTATTTTGATCAATGAGTATAGAGTTTCTTATATGTCTTTCATTCTCCTCATAGATTCCAAATATTCTCGCTCACTTTTTCCTACTCATTATCTTTTGTTTTTGCTGACTTAGATTCCTTTCCCATCCTCTCTCCTCATATTGCTACTTGCCAAATCACTTCATCCATTGTTTTCACCATGCATTCATTTTCATTTTCATATTAAATGCTTCACATGTATTATGTTTAGAAATAAACTCTAATACCATCACTGTCTGTGTCATTGACTTTAACATGCATGATTGGTGTATGGAGAATAAAAAGGTTATTTATCATTGACTACTCACTAGCTAATGTTTATCCATCATGATTCAACTCATATTCATGTCCATCCACTGCAGTTGATATATCTGCAATGATCTATCAAAGGTTTGTTAGCTATTAATCACCTAATTGCTCTGTGATGGTAGATGATGTCCTTCTTCGATGTCTCTTACTTCCTTTATACCAAATATGTACCTTGAAAGGTCGTATATCTCCATTTGGCTAATAATAAGTTTATATTAACTTCACATTTATTTATTTAAGATCTTTTTATTTTATTATATTATAAAATAATATAATAACAATTATATTATCAAATAATAATATTACTATTATTTATTCATTTATTATTGACATAATAATATCTTTTATTTATTTATTATAGCTCATTCCTTAGAAAATCACATTTATATGTTCATTTTTGAGTTATTATAGTATGAATTTTAAGGTAAGTTTTTTTCATGTAATGAAAGTGGTTATAAGAAAAGAAATTGTAGAAATAAGTCATTCAATCATGTTACAATTTTTTTTTCATAATTGTCATGCTATGGGTCATAAAATAAAAATTAATTGTAAGAAGCTTAAATATGATAATTATAGAAGAAATAGTAGAATGTTTGAAAATACTAACCCTACAGATAGAAGAAGATCTAATGAATGGACATCGAGAGAAAGAAGACCTTTTGATGAAAGGAAGCAGATCATGTGTTATAAGTGTAACAACTTTGGACACATAGCCCAGAATTGTCAAGCGTCTATTGATCACCAAAATCCTAGAACCAAAACCCCAATATATTAGTTATGAAACAACTTTGAAGATACAACAAAATACTACAGAATGGATAGAAGGAACAATGGAATGAACTTTGAGAATGACAAAAGGAATCATGAAAGAAAATTTGAAAATAGAAGCAACAATGGAAGAAACTTTAGAAATGATAGAAGGAATCATGAAAGCAACTCCAAAACTAAGAAAGAAAATGAAGATCAAACAAATGTAGTCAGTGAATTTTGAGAAGAACTTAATGAGGAATTTATTAAAGGATTAGATATCTCAAAGGAAAAAATAGATGATGATGAGATAGGAAAATTGAAGTTAGCAATTGAGTTTGATTCAACCAAGTTGAATTAAGCTTGTTCACAGCACCTGAATCTAAAACTTCATTTACAGATTGGGCCATTAAGTAGTGAGGTTGAGAGAAGATGTATCTTGAGGAGTTTAGATAGTAGCTAAGCTTGCTTTCAATTTGAACCTTACTGTAACAAGTTGCAAAGGAAATAAAAGTTACTGTTACAATAGAGAAAGTTTATTCTATTGATAGAAGATGAAATCTTTCTTTCTATAGAAAATTTTGTGGAGCAAAGTTTTGTGGAGCATTTTTATGATGAAAAAAAGATATGGTGAACCTTAGATAGCATTTGAAGATCGAACAGAAGATCTTAAGTAGATATTTGATTTCAAAGAAAAATTAATAGCGTGTTTGAGTTAGCAAAGTACATAATTAATGTAAGTTCTAGTTAAATAAATGAATTAAAAACTTGATTATTCCCACATTGTGATTATCTCAAAAGCTTAGAGCACCCAAAAGCGAATTGACAAAGTGATTTCAAGAAAAGCCCTACTTTGAAAGAAAAGGTGTTTTATCCTTTTCCTCAAAGAAATACTTTGATAAAATTCTATTTGGTATAATCATGGATGTTTGTAGTTCAAAATGTTGAGAATGTTGAGAGACCCAAATTAAAGGTTGTTACTATGTAAACCCTAGAGCAAAACCCTATTTCAACTTTATCAATTACTCTAAACAACATAGTTTTCTTGGAAGACATAGGAAGCTACTTGTGTATTATGTTTGAAACTATTGGAAGTGAGTTTATGAGAAAAGATATGGAAATTATTTTCAATCATGATATGACTATTGAGCCAAATATGAGCATCTGAAGGATTTAGACTTAATCAGATATCACTTTTACCATGAACTTGATACTAAAGAGTGGACTTAGATTATAATAAGAAGAATTGATAATGGAAAGATTTGGATGGGAGAAGATGTATTTGACATCTCTGTCAAGCTTATTCATGAGGTCACTAGTCTTAGAAAATAGGGAAGTGTACCTATCAGTGAGAAACTAGTTAAGAAAAAGGTTGAGAGTTATACTAATTAGGGGTAAAAGTATAAAGTTGTGTCACCTTTAAGGTTGACTTATTAGAACAACTGAATTTGAGTATTTCTATCTAAAAGTTAATTTTCTTCAAACATATGATCTATATAAATTCATTATCGCTAAGTTATATATGGTCTCATACTTTTCCAATTGAAAATGTCTATTAAATGCATGTTTTATACTAGTTTGTATCCAATTAGTAAAGAAATAAAGTTATTTCACAAAATTGATGTTTCAATAACTCTTACTATTTTTTCTGATATTATTTTACTAACATACAAACACCAATTTATAGAGCTCAAAGTTAAGAATATTATCATGTATATTTTATGGTGTTTTAATTAGATATAGTACATTGTAATTAAAAAATTCTACAATAACATATTTTAATGCTTGAAAAGATGTCTATTTTGAGAGAGTAAAAAATATTAAATCATATCAAAAAAATTTAAAACTTATATGACATTCTAGAGAAGAGAGTCCTCTTCTAGAATGTATAATTTTTCTTCTAGTTAGAATAGATCTATTTTGAAAAATGTGGTGGATGTTGAAAACTATCAATTTCAGGTATGTTGAAATTTGAAACATTTTAAAATAAAAAATATAGGTCTAAAGCCAAATTTTAGTTTTGTTTTTTCTATCTATATATGTTATCTATAACGTAGTCTGATTTCAAATGGAAATATGTTTATTTCAATATAGCTTTGTGGTGGGAACTAAACCCATAATTTTTAGCATTTTTTAGCAACTAAAAAATTATTTATAGAAATTAGGAAAATGAATCATTTCTTATTCCAAATAATTATTAAAAATTATAATCCTAAACTTCTTCCATTTCTACACATTTCATTAGTTTACTTTATTTCCAAATTTTAATTAATAATACTAGTTTTATGTCATTGAAGGTGAATAGTTATACTTTTGTTGGCATTTTTCTTTACAAAAGGGTGCCATAGGTTTTTGCTTTTAAGACAATTTATAATGGTAAGGCAATGGTGATTAGCACCATTAGACAACATAATGTAAGATTCTAAGAGTACAACTCCTTGAGAAATTGGAAAAGATTAAGAGATCTAAGAATTGTGTATTCAGATTCCAATCTCTAATTAATTATATTTTCTTTCATATAATTAAGAAATTTTCATTTTTATTAGTTACTAATATTAGGAGTAGTGTAGGATGCACTGTGGAAAAGATAACATATTTTTGTAGAAGGCATCTTGCAAAGAAAATCTTGGACAGTGGAAATCTTATTATGAGGACATTTCAGAATGAGATGAAATAGAGATTCAAAATTGCCCCTATTTAAGAATGATATATGTTTTATGGTGGACACAGACCTAGCTTATATTGAAGCAATTGAACCTTAGGAAACATTTCTTGATCCCTTAATTTACGAGTTAAATGATGTTATAGCTATTGGTTATATGTATTTATTATTGAAATCTGATATAGATCAAGAATCATATGGATTTGGAACATATGAGGAGATAACTCAGTCAACTTACTAGGTATCTCATAAGAAGATTGCAACTATAATGAAGAAAGAACTATTTGAGGTTGGTATGTTAGAAGAAGAATCACATGTGGTTAGAAAAATAATCTCCAAATTAAAACAAATTGATGAAAAAGGTATAATGTATGTGACACCTTTGTCAGTTGGCCATTCATCTAATGTATCTATTGTAGAAACTCCTATAGAATAGAGCATTCCATATGCTACTATATTAGCTAACAAACTAAGTGGATCTGAAAAGTAGTAAAAAAGAGTCAAGTAGAAAGCTACTAGACCAAAGAAAAGAAAGAAGACATTGTTGAAAATGAAAGACTCCAGTGATGATGAAGAAGAAGAGGAACAAGAAGACAAACAACTAGAGAAGGTTATCGTTTCCAAGAAACTAGTAGGTGAAACAAGGCAAACATGGAAACCTAAGATAGAGAAGATTAACATAGCCATTGTTAATGAAGGAAACTTTGTACATATGAATAAGTTGTTTGATTTGTATAATGATATTGACAAAGATTAGATTGATATCTCTACTGTGAGATATATGATTCTTAATAACTTTAAACTTGAAGACATTAAAGGTTTTGTCAATTAGGAAGCCTATAAAAAAACTTATAGCAAAGAAGGCACCAATTCAACATGAAGATATGGAGCTTCAGAAATTAATGATAAGAACTATGTGCAAGACTAAAGATGAATAAGAAGTAAAGAAAATGATGGGTAAACTAGCACCTTATCTACAAACCAAAATGAGGCCAATTCTATTTATGGGCAGTGATAAGGATGTAATAAGAAATGAAACTATTGCAGCTATCAATAAAATGATGATTGAGGTAGAGACACCTCCTACCACTGTAGAAAAAACTTTGGAAGTATCAATAAGTTGTGATACTATGCAAATTGATCAAGAAAATTTTACAGTTAACATTGATGATAACCCATTTGAAGTTATGATTAGCTTGAGCCCCTTTTCGAAGATATTTAGGATCATTTGAGACTGATTGAAGAAGACAAAATATAGTTAGTAGAAGAGAATAAGAAGAAGAAGCCAAGCTAAAAAAATTTGTAGAGGAAAAGAAGTAGAAAGAAAAAGAAAAGAAAGATGAGAATGAAGAAGAAGAGAGAAAATCTAAGAAGGTAGTAGAGAAGAAAAAAAGAGGAAGATGAGGTGAAAGCTTCTAGCTCATCCACTCCTATATCTCTTCTCAACCTTATAGGTGATGATGAAAATCAATCCAACTTGATCTCATCCTTAAAAAAATTGATCGAGAAGAACAGAAAAATCAAAAGTCTACAAAGAGCATGAATAGAGGTGACTGATAGATTGTTCAACACTCTCGCAGTGAAGCATACAGAAGCAAATCCTAAACAGAGAGCTCAAGTAATTGTAAAATCATTTGATGATGAGTTTAAAATTTTTTTGAATGTTGTAGGGTCTAAGGCTGAAATTTCAAATGATGCTAATGTTTTTATCACCATTTATCAAAATATCCAGAATGATTTGTTGAGTCTTCATACTTGTATCAAGGAATTTCAAAGATGTCAACAAGTTGGAAAGGTACTATACATCAAGTGTACTTTATCTCATAAGTTGACCAAATTTTTTGATAGATAGATTCAAGGGAAGGTCAGTGAGTTGGAAGCTCTAACTAGTTAGCTACAAGAACCCTCTTGCAGAGTTGATGAGTTTGAAGGACAAGTTGTCAGTGTTCACATTGACATCAAGAAATTGGAATATGAAAAAGAGAATATTTTGAGAAGGCTATCAAAATTTAGAGAGTCTATTTCTCTAAAGATATCAGCTATTGAGAGGTAGTTGGAAGAATGTGTCAAAGCAAAGGACACTTATGCCAACTTCACCTACTCTGACCTTAATGCAGTTGAGATTACATCATATGCCTTATGTGCAATACTCACTACTACTAAAGTAGCTAAGGAAACATGGGAGAAAGGTATGAATAGTTTAAAGGAAAATTTTGATTATTGTATGAAGATAATAGAATTTTGAGGTAGCAAGATAGAAATTTTGATAGTTTTTTAAAGTTTTTTGACAGTTTTTTTGGACTTTCTGACCTTTGTAATTGATGTCAAATGGGGAGAAGTGTAGAAGAAAACAATGTACTAAAGAAGAAGTGTAGAAGAAATTTTTTAGTAAGCTATGTATGTAGTAATCATATTGAAAGAAGGAGCATTTGTAATACGAAGTATATGTAATGTAGTAGATATTATGTATTGTAAGTTTTGTTAAAGTTTTGTCACTTAGCCAATTTCCCTTACTTTGTTGCCATCAATACCAAAGGGAGAGATTGTTGACAATTGGCTATATGTAGTGATTTATTTTTTGTCATTAATGGCAACACATGATGTACATGTTGTAGAAAACCTCATAAATAAAGGTACTTAGCTTTTGTTACTTAGAAAATTGTCTAAGTATGAAACTAGTTTACAATAGTGTATTGTTTTGATGTATAACTTGTTTATATGATGTTATCTGAGAGAGTGGTAAGATGGAACTTGTATACATATTATTGATGATGTGTATAACCTCATACATCAATATAGATTGTATGAAAAAAAGATATTCATGATTTACCAGTGAACAGAACAATGTAATTAAAGTCAAAGGAATTATTTTGTTTATAAAGTAATTACTTGACCAATTAGGGCCAACATCCTAGATGTTTACTCTAAGTTGGAAAAATATATTGTGGTCTTATCTAACTGAGTAGAAATTTGAGAAAAGGAGTGGAATTTATGCAAAGAATATCTTGCAAGATTAAGTGTGCAAGTAATGTGTATTGTAATGTGATAAAATTATATGTAAACTTTTTGTGAAGTGATATATGCAAAGTTTTTAAGAACCAAATTTTTTTATCCAAGATCAAATTAAGGTTAGAGATCAACCAAGAAGAAGGTAAAAAATCTATACATCTATATTTGAGGAACCTAAAGTTTGATTACTTGTTTGAGTATTGAACTCTTCTTGCATCCATTGTACTACAACTAATGGGTTGGAATCCTCTAACAGGGATTAAAAGTCTCCTAAAAAGGACTCCTATATACTAAATGTTTTTATAGACTCCTAACAAGATCTATCCTCTAACAATGGAACATTTATATTAGTACATCATCTAGTGGGTATCATCCCCACTGAGGGTTTCCCTTGGCTAGGGTTTCCCTAGTTAACAAAATATGGTGTTATGAGTTCTCTTTATGCATGGCTATTATTATTGTTCAACATTACTTGTTTACTTTCTTATGCATGGTTCAAAGAAAAAAATAATATCTAGTTGGCAAAAAAGGTTTGTAGGATGCTAATTCACACCCCCCTCCCGCCGCCCCCCCCCCCCCCCCCCCCCAAAAAAATATTCCTTATTTCTAATATCATCAGCTGTGTTGCACTCTATATGTGACTTGAGAAAATTTCTATTATTTTTGGATGCAAATTGTTAAATGGTTTAGGCCTTACAAATATTTTTGTGTTTTTTTTATCATCCCAAGTGGTTATGAATGTTGGACAATTGAAATTTGAAAATTTATTGAAGCAATTAAAAACATGTTAACAATATTTGGTTGACAAATTTTGAAAATTTAACTTCCTAGCCATCCTAGGAACCTAACAAGGCATAGTTTCCCTTGTATAAACATCACAATATTAATCCAACCTTTCTAGACACTACACCTTCTAAATCATGTCCATTTGACCATAGTTGATCATAGGGTTTATAATATATCTTGGCTGCTAGGCCTAACAACTTTGGACCTAATTGTATTTCTAGGATATCTTGATCCTTATTCTCACTATAACTAAGACATATTGAAATGTATCCAAAATAATTTATACTAGTGGTTATTTATCCTTCTCAACCTAAGTTGGCCCAAGGTTTCCCTTGTACCACTTGATTGCACAATAGGAATGACTACATAGTTTAGGAATTCACATCCTTTCTAGGCTCTTTGGCCCAATCATACAATGATTATCATGATTGATCTTGGGATTATGATTATGTGTAAATATAGTTAGGACTATATTGTGTATACTTAATATGTGGAAATATCTTTACCTAGAATTTATGAATGTTACTATTTTTTTAAATTTTCTTTCCTACTTATGATTAAATATATATTTGGAGGTCTTTTATGTTCATCTTCAAATGGAAAGATAAAATATGTTTAGCATATTTTCAAGTGCTTTTGTACTTAAATATATATACAAGATACTACTAATACTTCCATGTTTATATTTTGCATATTTATAGCCTAAATATTTTCCTATGAAGAAAGACCACACCTAGCAATATGAACCTAAAACAAAATAATGAGACAATCACTAGATTGTGGTCTCAGTTTCAAAGAAAAGTTGATAAATGTAATTGTCCTCGCAAAAAGTGTAAGGGCTTAAAGAATCAAAGAATTCTAATCCCAACAGCCCATAGTTATTGTAGGCAACATTTTCACATTGAAGGTGGGCATGATTTTCATCAATTAATGAATATGGATTTTCAACTAGAGGATCATGCAAGTGTGAATGTCCAAGCTCAGGATAATGCTCTCATGGAAGAAGATGATCCTACGGCAGAAAACATAATTTAAGATGATGGTATTGGTGTAGTTGATCAAGATGATCATGATGATAGTACTAGTACATCTAATAATTATAATAAATATGGTCTTGATATACCTATACTTGAGAAGGAATATAAGCCCCTATACCAAGGCTTCCAAACAACTCTTCTCTCTGCTATAGTGTTGTTGGTGAATTTGAGGGTTCTGAATGGTTTATCTTATGTAGCAATGTCACGTATGCTAAGGTATGCCATTTTTGTCATCTTCAATGTTACCATACCATTGCTATTCATTGTAGTAACAAATCATTTTATTTTTTGTAGTTTGATAGGAGAGATTTTGTTACCACCATCAAACATTCTACCTCCTTTGTACTAAGAATTATCTACTATTATGAATCAATTCAGAATTAAGTACCAAACAATACATACATGTCTCAATGATCACATTCTATATCATAAACAACATGAATTTGTATCAAAATTCCTTGACTATCATAGTAGTAGATATCGATCAGATCAAATAACAAAAAAGGTGCCTCACAAGATTCTTCGATACATTCTCATTATTCCACATCTTGAATGATTATTTAGGTGCAATAGCTTGGTACAATTTATTAATCAACATGTAAACAATAGAAGTCAAGATGACATTATGTGAATGTTGTTAGGATTAGCCATAGGTAGACATAATAGTTACATGAAAATATAACCAATATCATAAAATAATAAAGCGCACAAATGAGAACACAAGAAATGAAGATTTAATGTGGTGCACACAATCCTTAGGCTACATCCACCAATAAGAAGTCCAATATTATTATTATCTAGTGATTAAAATCTAAAATTCCTTACAGCTCAATGCCACCACAAAAAGCTACAATATCACCATACATTATGAAATCCCTAACTCTAAGCCATTTTATACAAGCTTTTGTCACTTACAAAATTAGGGCTACAAAATTAGAGCTAGAATAAGTCATCCACTAGAAAAATAATAGCCAACACCTTTTACAATATAAGATCATTTTTGGCTTCAAGGCCACTACCTCCAAAAAACCCTATTGGGGCATTGCCTCTTGACCTTATCATGTACTATGGGAGGGAGTGCACCTGAGGCACTACCCCCAAACCCCTATAGAAATAACCTAGGGGAAAATCGCACCAAATAAACCTTTGATTTTGATTAGGCTCCACATTACAAAAAACTCCTATAGATGATTTTGCATTTAAAGACATAGAAAAAAATTGGCCACACTTTAAAGAAGAACCTTGTAATATCAAGCTTTCATTGGAAATAGAAAGTGCATTTCAATCCATTTGGAGGTATGATATTTTTTTACTCGATGTGGCCTATTATTTATTAACAATAACATTCCTCCTTGGATGTCCATAAAGATGGAGCACATAATGGTGTCAATGATTGTACCAAGTATTTTACATTTAATAGTAATCTAAACTAATTTATAAACATCACATCAAAATGGTGATAATAGTTATGTAATATTTTTGTTCATTCAACTAGCTAAGTACCAAGTTAAGGATATGAATGTGTATATTGAGCCCCTTATTGGTGAGTTGTTGAAGTTATGGAATGGGGTCACTATATATGATATCTCTAGACTAATATGTAAGTGTTTTATAGCATTGATCAGATAAAACATAGAGTGAAAACCTAAAATTCATCTCTTTGACTAAATGATAATTATAATTATGCATATATATATATATATATATATATAATTCTTCTTTGTTTTATATTATGTCTAGTCGAGCATATTAACTCATTGCTTTTTGTGCATGCCCTTTCTCCTCAATCTATTTGAGGTCCTTGTCACAACTGTCAAGTCATTGGCTATCCAATGTTAGGCCACACAACTATGTAGCAAGTCACTTTCTTGGCCTCCATTATACCTTGTTATCCTTTACAGTCATCTACACATATCAGGGTATGTTTTCATTATGATTTTATTAATGAGTGTTATTAAGGCTGATAAATGATTAGGCTAATGAGGTGTATTTTATAAGATGTGCGCCTTGGTGAATTTTGAATTCATAGGCCTTTATTTGTATTTAAAGGAGTATTAATCTCATATTGGTTTTGACAAGGTAGTGACAAAACACTTAGTCATTATTTTGTTAGTATCATAGTGCAAGTCGAGTGATCAAATAAAGATGAGTATCATTGCAAGTAAAGTGATCAAAGCATGTTGAGCATAAGTAGCTAGACAATACATGATGAGTAATATATCCAGTCATTATTGAGCACTAGTATATGCTGAGAAGATAGTTAGTGCCGATTTACTCATGAGCCAAGTAAATAGAGTATACCAAGTCATTTAGGAACTGAGCTACAACATTGAAGATCTAGTGGATGTCAAACATTAGAGGCTTCAAGTGTCGAGTCAATAGTTTTGGATATAATTGTTTGTAATGGCACAAACTCCTATGTAAACTATGTTTGGGCTAACTTAAGGATTGTTTTATGATTCCAAAAGATTTATACAGGTGTATATTGTGAATCCCTATGTAGTACATGCAACCAATTAAATTAAGGGATGTTCTAGTAGAAAAATGGATAAATCACAATCATTGATTTTAACCTAACCTGAGCCAACTTGTGTTTACTGAAGAAGACAAATCTTAAGTAGTTTGTAAGTAATGTATGTATGAAGGAGATGCAAGAGAGGTAAATTTTATGTGTAGAGAGAATTTATAATGGCTATAGAGGTTGTGATCATGTTATGAATTTTAGAATCAGTTAGAGAGAACAAAGGAAAGTAGAGAGAGGACAGAGGAGATATATTTGATTAGAAGGATCAAGTACACACTAGGGAAGAGAAGATATGACATCTAGCAACATGTTGCTGATTAAAGGATCAATGCTGAAATATTCTAATAGGTTAATTAGTCAAAATCTCCTAACATAGAAGTCTTAACAGGCTTTTGTAAATCCTTTAACAAGGTGCTTACTTCATTGTAAGTTAAACTCCTTTGACTAGAAACACCTTTAGCAAGGTATTGAAATCCTTTAAAAGGGTGAGACCTAGAAATATTTGTAAGCCTTCAACAAGGTAGAACTTTCATAGGGTAGATCTATTAGCATGAATATTGATGATACTACTTTGGAGGGTATCCTAAGCATAAGAGACTACTGACATGTTGCATTCATGATTGTGTTTTTCATTGATGTCAACATAGCATGACTTTTGTAAAGTTTGGCTAAGTAACAAACAAAGATCTTGATGGTGCAGACAATATTTTGATTTTTTGGTGGTGCATAGTTATGGACATATTTGGCATAGTATTCTAATGATGTGGTCAAGTGCATAGAGTCTAAGTCAAAGATATACAAAATTTGTACCTGATTTATAGAGACAGAGTATTGGGAAAGCAATTCCTAATTTTTTTCACTATCTTTCATCTAAAATGTAATAAAGATATGCTCAATTAGGTAGTGATAGAGAATAGATAGTGGATGACATCAGCAAGTGTGCAAGCCTTAGTATTGGACGTGTGAATTTTTGTATTTTGATTGTAATTAATTAATCATATTATTATAATTATAATTAATTGGGAAAGCCTGAAGAATGACTCAATGAATTATAATGAAGATATGGTATAGAGGAAAGATGTTTTCCTTGTTTCTAAAGTGTATCTATTGTTGCAAGAAGTGTGAATTCTAAAAAGGAGCATAGTGCTTACTAAATGTGTGTAAGTGATCCAAGGGATTATTGGATGCAAGATTTGTGATCTAGTTACAAGATTAGGAGCAGAAGTCTAGTTGATAGGACAAAGAAAGAGGAAGGAACAATATAGTACCATTATATTATTCTATAAGGAATAGTACAAAGGTCATTTGAATAGTGGGTTCATTGGTCTTTCCCTTGAAGCTATTTGGATAGTGAGTTCAATTGTCTTCCACAACTCCTAACAGGGTTCAAATCTCCTAACAGAGATTCAAAGTCTCCTAATAGGGACACATATGTACTAAATGTTGTAACAGAATCCTAATAGGGTCTATCCTCTAAAAAGGAATATTTATATTAGTACATCATATTTTGGGTACCATCCCCACCATGATTTTCCCTCTAATCAAGGGTTTCTCTAGTTAACATATCTGGTGTTATTGTGCACAAGTATCTTGTTGTGGTTTTAGTTTATATTAATCATATGGCTAAATATTGTTTAAGGCTGATAATTGTGTTATCAGTTGGATAATTGATTCACCCCAACCCCTCTTAGTTATATCAGTGGACTATACACTACTACATTTGGGTCCAAATTACAATGGCAGGTTGTCACAATTATAATAGTAACTCATCACCCAATCAACATCAGTCATAATTGGCTCTCATCAGATAGGTATTGGACTTTTTTTTTTGTAAGTTGGAACATCAAGGGTTACTATCACAATTAAGATAGCTATAAGTGTCATAAATTGGGATACCATTCTAGAAAATCATTCATTTTCACTGTAAAAATTGTGACTAAGGTCTATCAAGGATACCTTTGCAATTATGATGTTTGTACAACAGATATGCTATGGGTCCCATGGGAAGCCATCAAAAATCTCTGTCATAATTGGGACAGGCATGTGGTAGGAATGGTGTGGAATTAATTGTCAGTCATCACAATTGCGATGGCATACTCTATTAATAAATTAAAAAATTGGTGGTAAACATTGAATATCTATGATGCAATCATAGGTTAATATTGATCTTCATTTGGTTTCAAGAATAGTTTAATATTCTCTACTAATCATGGCTAACCACATGAAAGTGGAAGTACTTCCCCCCCCCCCCCCCCCCCCAACAACATCTATATTCCTCGTTAACATTTAAAATCTTCAAGAAATTATCAATGTTTAAAGTAAAATTTAAAAGGGTCTAGACTTGAAAAAGTGACATCATTTTCCCATCTTCTAATGCATGCCATTTTTTTGTCGCATCCAAAATATACATGATGTAAAGATCAGAAGGGCATGATAACAAGATATGTATATATGTATGTATATGTATACTAAGGGGTCCTTTTTAAGGTGCTAAGTGACTTACCTCAAGATCCTCCACAAAAATAATGCAGACCAGGAAAAATGGGTAGAGTTCGCAAGAAATTTTACAAAAACATATCATAGTAGATATTTTTAGAAAGAAACAAGCCATAAACTAGTTAAATGGGTCTAGTCACTAATTAGTTGGGTTGATATATACATATATTTAACTAGGTTATGGCTTATGCAAGGGAATGAGCCTCATGATTATGGCATTTACATAGTTCATAGAAGTAGAACTTTCTTCTCCAACTCCTTACACTCAACTCTTCATTCAAGTTATTCTTCCAATAGTGAGAATAGCTACTACAAATTCTTGGGAGCCAAGGGACCCTAAACCTCTACTACATTTTCTAGAGACATGGGAGAAGTTACTATTGCTCTCAATGCTTCATTACATTCTGGATCATATAGTGATGCCCAAATTAATAGTAGTAGTAGATACTTGGGATGAATAGATCAAAAGGGCATGATAAAAAATTCCTATAGAACTATCATCATATTAGATAAAATAAAATGAATGAGATGTAAAGTTCAAAAGGGCATGACAACAAGATGAAGAGATCACAAAGGCATGATAAAAAAAATGCAATGATCACAAGGGTACAACAATGAAATCCTAGATCTCTATATGATACATACATACATGCATGCATGCATACATACATATATACATATGTATGTAAGTATGTATATATGTATGTACGTATGTATATATACAAAGAGATCTTTTTTAAGGTTCTTATTACATCTTAGACAAATAGAAAAATTGATCTAGTTGCATACATATTCTAGAATCCAAATATGAAACAATAAAACTCACTCAATCCATGCTAAGTGACTTAGCTCGAGATCTTGCACATAAATAATGTTGATTTTTCCTTTTGTTGTACCCAATCTAATGATAATTCTAAAATAATTTATGATCAATCCAAGTAATTAGTAACTAGACCCATTTAACTAGGTTATGGCTTGTATATATATATATATGTATATTTAACTAGGTTATGTTTGTTGCAAGGGAATGAGCCTCATGATTATGGAATTTACATAGAAGAAGAAATTGCTTCTTTAACTCCTTCCACTCAAATCTTAACTGAAGTTATTCTTCTAGTAGTGAGAATAGCTACTACGAATTCTTGGGAGCCAAGGGACCCTAAAACTATGCTACAATTTCTAGAGATGTTTGAGAAGTTGCTACCAGCATCAATACTTCATTACATTCTAGATCATATAGTGATGCCCAAATTAACAATGACATTAGATACTTGGGATCCTAATAGAGAGAGTGTGCCAATATATACATGGTTACATCCTTGGCTTCCATTGTTTGGCTAGTGTATGGAGCATTTATATCCAACCATTCATTACAAATTTTTTGGAATGTGCTTCATCCCTAGCATTCAAGTGATGCATCTGCATATGAAATTTTATCACCTTGGAAAACTATATTTGATCCTGCTAGCTGGGAACAACTGATTGTTCATTTTATTGTACCTAATATGATGATAGTTTTATAGAAAATTGTAATCAACCTAGCTAATCAACAACTAGACCAAATTAACATTAGCAATAGATACTTGGGATCCTCGTAGGGAGTGTGTACCAATACATACATGGTTACATCCTTGGCTTCCATTATTGGGATAGTTTATGTAGCCTCTATATCCAAACATTTGTTATAAATTGGGGAATGTGCTTCATGCCTGGAATTCAAGTGATGCATCTGCATATGCAATTTTATCACCTTGAAAAAATGTATTTGATTATACTAGATGGGGATATCAAATTGTTTGTTTTATTGTACATAATCTGATGATAGTTCTACAGGAATTTGTAATCAACCTAGCTAATCAACAACTAGACCAAATTAATAGAAGTAGTAGGTACTTGGGATCCTTGTAGGGAGACCATGCCAATACATGTGTGGTTACATCCTTGGCTTCCATTTTTGGGCTAGCATATGGAGCCTTTATATCAAACCATTCATTATAAATTGGAGAATATGCTTCATGTATAGCATTCAAGTGATGCATCTACATATGCAATTTTATCACCTTGGAAAACTTTATTTGATCCTACTAGCTGGGAGCAACAAATTGTTCATTTTATTATAACTATTCTAATAATAGTTCTATAGGAATTTATAATCAACCTAGCTTGTTAGAAACTAGAATAATTTAACTAGATTATAGCTTAGGCATGTGCTATTCCCATTTATCATATGGTTGTAATGTTGGAGACAACATTTTTTTATTTGTGCAAGATATGGAGGAATAGTAGTAGTTTTTGAAAACATGAAAATATAATAATGCAAAGTTACTTTGAGGAAATTGTGTATGCTATGTTTTCATCACACACCTAGTGCTCACAAATGTCCAATAATAAATGTATGTGAACCTACAATGCACTGCTATGTGCTAAAATATGTAGAAAATCATATAATCCTTCATCACAGATGATTTTTTGCTTGGTGTGCTCATTCATTAAGTTAAGAACCTAAGTTTGCATTTCAAATCATGATTTATCTATTTTGGGCTTAAGAAATGGTACAAAACACTAGAAAGAGTACCTAAGAAGTGATGGATCTCACATTCATTCATTAATAAAATACATAATTCATTCATTATCATATGAAGTAAAAAACAATTATGAGCATCCATAAAATAATCTCATAATGTCCAAAACTAATGTCTAACATTAGTCCATCCTTTAACATTCATTAACAGTAGCACATAAACACATAACATTCAATAACATGTGAAATAAGGTATTTAAACATGCCTTAGCCAATTATGATTTAATTTTGGATCACCTACCTGATTAGTTTGAAATTTTTTTCTCACCAAAAATCATAAAATGTAAGAAAAATTGTGCCAAAAAGAGCATAAAAAGGTTATTATTGTGCACTGATCATATTTTTTAGCTCTTTTGGCACAATCATTTTTACAATTTTTTGGCTTAATCTCCAACTAGTGAATATGTATTTTGAAAACTTATTGTTGGACTGTGAGTAAGGAAAAAGAGAAATATCAAACTTCAAAAAGATGTACATAAATGTAATTAATTTTTAAAATTTAATTTTATAAACTTACAAAGAGAACCATAGAATTATAAGAAACTATTGTGGATTTTACTAATTGAAAATTATAGTTACAAGTGATAAAGTTATATACCTTTGATTTAGAGAACACAAATAATGGAAATGAAGTATTGCAAAATGTGCAAGCTCAACTACCCCCCACCCACATATGGATTACATTGTTAAGTGGAGAATAGTTACTTCCATACATACATACATACATACATACATGGTTAAGTGCTACCTAACTATGTCCAAGGTGTGTGCACGCTAGAGGCATACTCTACGTAATAGGCTACATACATACCTTTATCCATGGGATCAAGAACCTTGAACTACTCACTCTAAAAAATATTTAGTTTTGGTTTCTAATTTTTTTGATGAAGTTGTATTCCTATAACCACTGGTGAACTTTATTCACCTAATATAGCTCTTGATCTTCATACACCCACTAGGGCGAATTAGGCCATTTTCTAAAATTACAATACTATAATACCCTAGTGCAATGTTTTTGTTTTAGTTTATAGTTAATGTAAGCTTAACCTATATATGTCATAACTCACTCCTTATATATCTATGTTTAAAATCTTGTGAAAATACCTATGGCCATGCTACCTGTTGAATGAGTTTTTTTGTTTTTCTATTGTGCCAAGATCTCTTTGTTTATATACATACATACATAGATCACAAGGGCATGACAATGAGATATAAATATCACAAGGGCACAACAAAAAAATGCAACAATCACAAGGGCACAACAGTGAAATCCTAGATCTCCACCAATCTCCACAATCCAAAAGATCTATATATACACATACATACGTACATATATATATATATATATATATATATATATATATACACACATATATACATATACATACATACATCTACATATGCAATTTTATCACCTTGGAAAATTGTATTTGATCCTGCTAGCTAGAAATAATTGATTGTTCATATTATTGTACCTAATCATATGACAGTTCTATAGGAATTTGTAATCAACCCAACTAATCAGAAACTAGACCAATTTAACTAGGTTATGGCTTGTTTCTTTCTAAAAATATCTACTATGATATGTTTTTCTAAAATTTCTTGCCCATTTTTCCTAGTCTACATTATTTTTGTCCAAGATCTTGAGCTAAGTTGGATAGCACTAGTTGAGTGATTTCTATTGTTTTATTATTTGGATTCTAGAATATGGGCTATATTTCATCATTGGCTTTGTTCAAAACCTAATTTTAATGAAGTAACAAAGTGTTTTTTAACATGGAAAGGACTATATAATGTAGAGGAAACTTGAAAACTTGGATGTTGAAATGTTGGAATGAAAGCTATCGAGGATCAAACACCTATCGCAGAGTTATAACACAATGTGAAATTGATTATATATATATATATATATATATATATATATATATATATATATAAGATGACATAAATCATTCCCCATTTGTTTTGATTGTGGAGAGTTTCATGCGAAATAGGGTGGAGAGCTCTAAACGGGGGTCGAGAGTTCTAAACATTGGTTGATTTTTCATTGTCATGACCTTGTGATCACTGGATTTCATTGTTGTACCCTTATGATCTCTCCATTTTGTTGTTGTTCCCTTGGTGGAGATTAGTGGAGATCTAGGATTTCATTTTCGTGCCCTTGTGATCTTTACATTTTTTTATCATGCTCTTGTAATATTTATGCCATTGCTTTGAGATTTCATTGTTGTGTCATTCCCTTTTGATATTTGTGCCCTTTGCAACACTACAACATTTGGTGTCAAATTATGATGGAAATTTTTTATGGTGGTGTAATTTTTTGTGTTTGGGCCCAAATGTAGTAGTGCTTACTCTATGATTTTCTTCCAAGCGAGAATAGGTACCTATGTAAATATTCTTTGATTTTCCTTCTAAGCATGTATCTCTTTATATTTCCCTAGCAGGTGATTAGAGAAGGTTGTCTTTGTGTGTGTGTGTGTGTGTGTGTGTGTGTGTACATATACAAAGATCATAAGCCATGACAACAAGATGTAGAGATACATATATACATACAAACATACTTATACACATGCATACATACATACATACATCTACATATGCAATTTTATCACCTTGGAAAACTATATTTGATCTTTACTCAATTACCAAGAGATAATATAATTTGTAAGTACAAATTTTTGCATACTTAGTTTGGTATGAATAATTTCAATTCAATTTGTCTGAGGAGAGTGAGTCTACTCATGATGATAATGGCTCCATGTATTGGTCTTTAGAGGAGAGATACTTACAAAAGATTAGATGTTTTTTATGGATATGGGATTGTTTTTTTGTGTGTATGGTTGATTGGGAAAGTTGCAAAAAATTAGGGTGTCAGTTGTAAGTAGTTTCATTAATTAGATAAGGAAATCAACTTTGAAAGTGGGATGACCAAAATTGGCATGTCCATCCTTATGATAGATGTCTCTATCTCATAATAAAAAAATTTCTCAAACAACAAGTGAAAAATTATTAAATATCTGGAAAATCAATAGAAAATTCACCTATAATATTTTTGAAGGATAAAATATAATAAAAATATATTTTGGTGGAAAAAACCATGAGCTATGTGGCTCCACATTGTGGCTATTCCATTGTCTAAGAGTGGAAACTCTTCACATTAAATATGAAGATCTTGAAATTAAAAAAGATAATTATTAGAGATCTACATGTCTATTTTAGTGATAACAAATATATAGTCTAATTTTAAGAAAAATAATAGTCTTAAATGTATATGATTAAATAAAATAAATAAGAGTACTAGCTAAAGCTATATAATTCTAGTATTACTGATTATGTTAAACAAAATATTCAATAAAACAAGTATGAAGTAACATAAATAGATCATCTACTTGATCCTATTATGACTTTATGTGAATGCATCTGATCATTACCTTGATGATATTATGTATGAAACCTTTACTGAATCACCAAGAGATAATATAATCTATAAGTACAAAATTCTACATATTTAGTTTGGTATGAATATTTTTGAATGAGTACAAGCATAATTGGTTGTGTAAATTCAAGACATGATGGTTAATTTAATCTAGTGCAAGTCCTATGCAAGTGTATATGTATGCATGTAAAGTAGTTCACATAGTGAACTGATTTACATACATATGTGCACATATGCATGCAATCATCATAATTAGTTATCCTTGAATCTTACAAATATATATCAACAAGAGATACATGTTTAGAAAGAAAAGAAAAGAGAATTTACATAGGTACCTCTTCTCCCCTTAAAGAAAATCATAGAGAAAGCACACAAAGATCACAAGGGAATGACAACAAAATCCTACATCTCTATTGATCTCCACCAATGTTCAAAGCTCTCCACCCTCATTCAAAGCTTTCCACCCTCTTTCACACATAGGTCCCCACAATCAATCAAAACAAATGGGGAATGATTAATGTTGTGTTTTATTTTCTTTTTTGTTTATAATCCATAATCCACAATCCACAAGATCACTCTATATATACATACATACATGAAAACAACAATGCAATTTCTAAGAGTTTATAATTGTTCAACAAAATTAATATTTTACAAGAAAATGAATTTGAAGAACTATTAGCTTAGAAGAAAGAACATGGTGTTGAAATAGCACAAAAAGTGATTGACATGAGAGGTTTAGAAGTGAGGTTGTTGACCAATCTTGAAAACTTGAATGCTAAAATGAAAGCCACAAATGATCAGACACCCATGCCAAAGTTAAAACATATTGTGAATTTGATTTTAGATAAGGTAGAGGTAGATATTCATAAGTTTGATAATCAAAATTTAAGGCATGAGAGAAAATGAGAAGAAGGGGCTTTAGAAAGAGACTGCACAAAAGAAACAATAGCTAGACAACATAGAGGATATTATGGGAGCCAAAAAAGTGGTGCATTAGGTACTATAACATTGGAATCACTTACAAATGTCTTTGAGAATTTACAGTCCAAATATCAAATGCTTATAAGAGTGTTTCAAGTATTGGCATACTCTCCCTATAATGATCCCAAGTATCAAATGCTTATAAGAATGTTTTAAGGTTGGGAACCACTTCAACATCCTTTGCATGGTTTAGAGGTAATGCCATTGTGGAAGAGGCTTTTGCAAGGGAATTATCCTCATGATTATGAAATTTACACAAAAGTAGAACTTGCTTCTTCATCTCCTTACACTCAACTCCTCATTGAAGTTATTCTTCAATTCCTTACATATGCAATTTTATCACCTTGAAAAACTGTATTTGATCCTACTAGCTAGGAATGGTTGATTGTTCATTTCATTGTACCTAATCATAAGGAAAAAAATTGTAAAGGAATTTGTAATCAACCTAGCTAATTAGAAACTAGATCCATTTAACTAGTTACGATTAGTTTCTTTCTAAAAATAACTCCTATGATATGTTTTTGTTAAAAAAAAATTGAACTCTGCCCATTTTCCCCGGTCTACATTATTGTTGTGGAGGATCTTGAGGTAAGTCACTTAGTATGGGTTGAGTATTTTTATTTTATTATTATTTGGATTCTAGAATATATATGTAGCTAGATCAATTTTTCTATTGTGTAGCTAAGATGTAATAAGCACCTTAAAAAAGATCTCTATATATGCATGTTCAAAAGGAGATATAAAGAGACACCTATTTACATGGAAAAGAAACCAACATTTGCATACCCTTGAAGAAAATCGTAGAGCTAGTGTATGGAAAAAAAAATTATGGAACAAGGGCACAACATGGAAATGAAATCATAGAGCAAGGGCATGGCATGGCAATAAAATCATAGAACAAGGGCCTAACACCAAAATCATAGAGCAAGGGCATGCCAAAAAAAAATAGAGATCACAAGGGCATGGCAACCAAATTGTAGGGCAGGGGCATAGAAAAAAAATGTAGAGATATATCATAGGAATGAAATTCACCAAGCATATATGCATAATCATGAGGCCCATTCCCTTGCATAAGCCATACCTTAGTTAAATATATGTATATATCAACCCAACTAATTAGCAACTAGACCCATTTAACTAGTTATGACATGTTTCTTTCTAAAAACATCTACTATGTTATGTTTTTGTAAAATTACTTGTGAACTTAGCCTTATTTTCATGGTCTACATTATTTTTGTACACGATATTGAGGTAAGTCACTTACCATAGGTTGAGTGATTTTTTATTTTTTTTGGATTCTAAAATATGTATGTAGTTAGATCATATATGTAATAAGCACCTTGAAAATATCTCTTTGAATACATAAAGAGATACATGATTAGAAGGAAAGATAAAGGCATACATGTTTACAAGGAAAAGAAAATAAATTTACATACATATCTCTTCTTTCCCTTGAAGAAAATCATAGAGCTAGGTCACATAGATCACAAGGGCATGACATGGAAATGAAATTATAGAGCAATGGCATGGCATGACAATGAAACCATAGAGCAAGGGTATGACACAATAAAAAAATTGTAGAGAAGGGGCATTAAAAAAAATTTAGAGATCACAAGGGCACAACAACCAAATGCACCTATCACAAGGGCCATGACAATGTTCATAGCTCTCCACCCTCATTCAAAGCTCTCTACCTCTTTTGTGTGTATCTCTCCAAAATCAAAATAAATGGAAAATGATTGTTTTGTTTTCTTTTTTTTTGTTTTATTCTTGCAAGGGTGTCACAATTACAACTTTGACGTCAGGGATAATTGTAAAAAATATATGAAAATGACCACAAATTACACTGTCATCAAAAATTATCGTCACAATTTGACCCTAAATATTGTAGTTATATATTGTAATAATTGGTAATAGAGCATCATTCCCTTGAAGGATAAGCTTAACAAATTTGGGAGATTAGCGATGATTTATTTTAGAAAAGATAGTCCTACATCAGATAGAGGAAATTTTGACACCTAGATGATGGAGATTCTTGGTGAGTTATAAGATTTGTGTAAAGAATAAAGCATTGAGTTTCTAGATCCAAAATCCTTTTATTGCATAGAAAAGAATAGAAGCACAGGTGAAGATAGGTCTAGATCTAAAGAAGACATGAAGAGCAAGGAAGGTATTGATCTTCTTATAAAAATAGAGCTAGAAGGTATGGAAATTTTTGTTTGTTGGACATGTAAAGAATTTAGTCATTTTTTAGCTAGATGTCCTAAGAGAGTAAAAAGAGTTCACTTTCTGATGAAGATGGAGAATTTAAAGCAAGTACAAAAAAATTCTTGAATGATTGTGATGATAAAGATAATAAGCTTAAATTTTTTAAGAAAGAGGAAGTAGTAGAAGAGATAGCTTTGATAACTATTGTTGACCCTAAGGCTAATCATGAAAATCTCAAAGTTTTCCTTGAGACTAAAAATGATTTGTAGCTTCATGTGCTAATTATTGAGAAAGGAGGAGAATAGAGATATAAACTTAGAGAAGAGATCAAAGTTAAGATTTCAACTCCTACACCTAATAGGAATTTAACAAAGGATCACCCTCCTGAGAAAATGATTAGAAGCAGAGACAAAGGAGTGATGACAAGGAATAGAGTAAATGAGGAGATATATATGTTATCTCATGTTGAACCTAAGAGTGTAGATGAAGTAGTTTAAGATGATAATTGGATCCAAGCAATGAAGGAAGAATGGGATTAGATAGTGAAGAATGATACATGGGAGTTAGTTCCTAGACCTAAATACAAGAATGTGATAGGAACAAAGTCAATATTCAGGAATAAGATGAATGAACAAGAAGAAGTTGTGAGAAAAGAGGCTAGACTTGTATGCAAGGGATATTCACAACAAGAAGGTAGACACTATGAGGAGACATATGCACCTATAGATAGAATGGAAGTAGTAAGGATGTTCTTGGCTTATGCAGAAAATAAAAAATTCAAGGTTTATTAGATGGATGTTAAATCAGCCTTTCTGAATGGAGAACATGAAGAAGAGGTATATATTGAGCATCATAAAGGTTTTCCTTTTATAGAAGAGAAAGACATGGTATGCAACTTAAAGAAAAAATTATATGGTTTAAAACAAGCACCTAGAACCCAGTCTACGAGGTTGGAAAGTTATTTGGCAAAGCTTGAATTTGTTAAAGGTATGATAGATAGCAACATGTATTTGAAAATAGTTGAAAATGATTTTTCAATTATTGTAATATTTTTTGATGACATACATTTTGGAGGCAATGATGAAGCAAGTGATTTTTTGAAGAGATGAAGAATGAATTTGAAATGAGTATGATAGGAGAAATGAAGATTTTTCTAGGATTGTAGATTCTATAGAATAGTGATGGTATTTTAATTTACAAAGCTAAGTACTTGAAAGAATTGTTGAAAAGGTTTGGTTTAGAAAGTTGTAAACCTATTGGTACACCTATAATAACTAGAAATAAATTATCTAGCAAAGATGATACACCTACAGTAGAGTAGAAGAAGTATAAATTCTTGATTAGAGGTTTATAGTACCTGACTCACACTAGACCAAATATAGAAAATGCAATTGGGGTTGTAGCTAGATTTCAAGATGATCCTAAGGAATATCATTTTACAATAATAAAGAGAATATTCAAATATCTGAAAGGGACATCTCACTATGGAATTTGGTATGAAAGATTGAGTGATTTCACTCTATGTGCATATATTGATGCAGATTGGGTAGGTAGCATGGATGAAAAAAAGAGCACTAGTGGTGGAGCATTCTTTCTTGGTGGACTATTAGTTTATTGGTTAAAAATAATCAAGATTGGATTTCCAAGAGTATTTCTAAGGTAAAGTATATTGTAACAATAAATAATTGTGATCATGTTATGTGGATGAAGCAGATGTTGAAGGATATCATAATTGAGTTTGAAGAACTTGTTATCATTTACTATGATAAAAAAAGTATAGTGATAATGTCTAAGAATCTTGTATTGTATTCTAAGACTAAGTATATATCTATTAAGTATCATATGTTGAGAGAGAAAGAAATAGAAAAGGAGATCAGATTGGAGTATGTAAGTACTAAATATTGGATTGCATATATCTCTACAAAGCCCTTGTCTAAAGATACTTTTGAGTACTTGAGAGGTATGCTTGGAGTTATGCCCCTTCCTACGTCTTAGTAGATGCTATAGAGGGTGCATTAGTCTAGTGGTAAAAAGCACTATTATTAGCCCGGTGTTAGTACCCGATGTGGTCACAAATTTAAAACTTCAAGTTTAGAGTTGTTGAACCACTTCGAACTGAAGTTCAAAGTAGTTCAAAATAGTTCAATGGTTCAAAGGTCCAAGTTGGTTTGTTGGTTCAACATGCAGACTCAGATCAGGCTTAAGGTTGTCAAGTTCAATGATTCAGAGCAAAGGTATAAGGATCATTTAATCCAATTTCAGAGGACTTCACAAGAAGTTTCGCAGTTTCCAAATTCAGTTTCAAATGTTGAACCTCTTCAAACCACTTTGAACTGAAGTTCAAAGTAGTTCAGAATGGTTCAATGGTTCATACGAGCATCTTGCAGTTTTAGTTCAAGCAAATTTCACATTCATGGTTCGAAATGTAGGTTCATTGATTCAAAAAGATTTATAATTCAATGGTTCGAGTTCAGAGTTTCAAATATTTGAAATTTAGTTCAAAGCAATTCAAATAGGTTTGAAAGGCAGAAGTGTTAATTTAGGAAAGTTCAAAGTCTAGCCTCAGTTCATGATTCAGAGTCAGTGCAAAAATTCAAAGGTTGTAATTTGAAGATGCACCTTGATCAAAAAACAAAATACCACTATGGCAAGTCTTCAAAATTTCTTAATTCTGAAGTTCAATATTCAAGCTCAAAGATCAATTTCAACCCAAAGGGGGTACTTTCTTCTCATTTTCAAGTTAGATTGATCCAATCCCAAAAGAGAAATCCAAGAAGGAGTTATGTGGATAAAGATGAGATGAACTTGGGTATATAAAAAGTGGAAACCTGTGGGTGTAAGCTAGGAATTTTGCAGTTACTTTTGGCATTTTCAGTGCTCTTCTCCCAAGTAGTTGGCTTGCACAATTTTTCAAGACACTGAAATTAATTTGTATCTACTAATACACGAAGGATCAACTGAGGTGGTCAAGTTATGTTGGTCTATTGCTCTCCAAGTCTACGAGCACCGTAGGGAACCCGATGGGTTGATTATGTGCTATTTATCATTTGATCCAACTACTTACTTTGGATTACACAATGTGGTGATGAGCCTGGAATAAGCCTTTGTGCTTTCATGACCATTTGAGCACTAGTTAAATAGGAAGAGGCTGCGGTGAAAAGACAAGAATTGAGTTTCAAATAAGCAGGTTGGCAGACAAGATTACATTGACTCAGGATTCAGCATGGAAAATGTTTGGACTATTATGAAGCCTCTGTTAGAACCCATCATCACCCTAGAGACTTTATGCTACTATCTTTTTCAGGAGTAACAAGAGTTATTGCAGCAAAATAATGCTATTAACAGGAAGGCATGTTCAAAATGGTGTGCAATGATCAGTAGGGAATTTCAATTCAGCAAGCCGGATTTTTTGATAGTCATATAGACCCTCAAACAAAGATCTATAACTTTTGACTTGGGAATTATTTTCAAAATCACCTTTGTGACAATGTGGAGAACTAGGATTTGGATAACATAGCCAAAATTCAGCAAGATCCAACAGTAGCATAATTAGTTATGCCCCTCACAATCAGGCTTATTTTTACTGTCAGAATCATTTCCAATCTGCCCAGCATCATGAATATCTTATTTAAAATTAGATCATTCAAATGATAGGTGGCATATGTAAACTCTCTCACATAATGCAAATATATGATAGGTGTCTAAAATTAAATTTTGGAAAGGAACAAATAAAATTATAACGTTTTATTAAACATTATAATTATCAGGATATACAAAAAATTCTGGGTTATAAACATATCTCTCGTATAATCTTTTCAAGACAGAATGTGAAAGATTATGTATTATATTATAACTTTAATGAAATATGTCATTAAGAGTTAATATTCAAATAATAATTAGCGGGAGATATTGCAAAGGAAGAGGGAAATCAAAATTTTTTCAAGAATCAGTTGCGAAAACCGAACAGTCGCAAACATCAGAAAAGATAAATATGTTCTAGTAAATGTAAAGATGGGGTTACATAGATCTTTTTCTCCAAGACTGTAGACTTGGTGCTACAGAAAAGAGGAAACTTTTCCAGATTATTTCCAGCATTAGCCCATTTTCTTATGAAGGCCATGAGGAACAGAGCCAGGGTTTTCCTTTCTTGCTTTCTAAACTGTGCATGTTAGAAAATAAGAGAGTTGTGTTTGTTTGAAATGCAAAGAAAAACTTTGGGTTTCATTAATGGTGATTGTAATAGAAAGTGCATCTTTATTCTTTTAGAGGAGGGAGACTTTAAAGCTAGTTGTTTGTCAAAACTTTGAGTTTGAGCAATCTACTTTCCACTAATTGTGATCTTTGTGTCACTTTGGTTTTCTCTAAAATATGCTATTATATCCCCATATCTTCATTTCTGCACTTTCTCAAGAAGATGGATAATGTGTTTCTTGATTCCATTTTTGTAGCATGTTAGGGTGAATAGACTTTGTGTCATTTTCCATTTAATTTCTTGTAGTTGTTTAGTTTTTCCCACATCTATGTTGTATTTATGGGTAGATGTTTGATATCCTTTCATGCTTTCTGGTAAAAGCACCCACATTTAATTCATTAAACATCTTGTATGGGGAGCTATACCCAATAAAAATTTAGAGGAAGCTTATCAACCCCATGATAACCTCTCCAACTGTTGGTGTTAGTTTGTCCTTTCACTTGGGCATTCAGGGTCAGATTTGCATGTATTTTCTCGAAGGACAATCTGTTCACTAACACTTGGACTGAATGTTGATGCTTCTTGTATGGGGGAGTATCTAGTATGTGCTAAGACATTGAGGACTCTTGGTATTTGATATTGAATAGTACCTTTGGACACTCGAGCTGATTGAAGAGTTGAAGAAGTAGTTATGACAATTGGTATGTAACAAATAGTATTATTTTCATGTGTTTGAGGTCTTTGACATTGATGACAATGGCAAAGAATATGCATGAAAAATTCATCTCCTAAGTATGCATAAGAGATATCTCTTTAGAGAGATTTAGAAATATTTGTAAAAGAAATATTATGAATTGTTTAGTGTGAAATAAAAAATTGATGTCTAAAAAGAAGGATTATGCACTTGTCTACACCTTTTGTATTTGAGATTCTTTTTGGGGCATGGACAACTAATGTTAGTTACCAACAACTTAACATTGTTTGGTATTCTTGGAACTTAGATATTTTTCATATATGTTATCATCAATGCAAATGGGTGAGATTGTTAGGATGAATGCTAATAATACTACTTTGGTTAGTATCCTAAGCATTAGAGAGTATTGGCATGTTGCATTCATGACTATGTTTTTTTTAATGTCAACATAGCATGACTTGTGTAAAGTCTAGCTAAGTAATAGATAGATATCTTGATGGTATGGATAATATTTTGATTGTATGGTGATGTGCAATTATTGACATGTTTGACATAGTGTTTAGATGATGTGGTGAAGTGCACAAAATCTAAGTCGAAGACATATGAAAGTTGTACTTGATTGACATAGAGTGGTTCAAAGACAGAGTATTGGGAAAGAAATTCCTAATGTTTTTTAGCTATCTTACATCTAAGATGTAATGAAGGTATGTGCAATCAATTAGTGATAGAGGATAGTTAGTGCATGGTGTTAATGAGTGCACAAGCCTTAGTATTATACATGTGAAGTTTTGTATAGACTATGAGCCAAAAGTGCTACTGTAATTGTAATTAATTAATTATCTTATTATAATTAATTGGGAAAGCCTAAAGGCCAACTCAAGGAATTATAAGGAAGATATGGTATAAAGGAAAGATGTTTTCCTTAATTGTAAAGTGTATCTATTGTTACAAGAAGTACAAAGTGTAAAAAGGAGCAAAGTGCTTGCTGAATGTATGTAAGTGATCCAAGGGATTATCGAATGCAAGATTCATGACCAGGTTACAAGATCAAAAGGAGAATAGGTTTGGTTAATAGGATAGAGAAAGAGGAAGGAACAATAGAATAACATTCTATTATTCTCTAAGGAATAATACAGAGATTGTTTGGATAGTGGGTTCTTTGGTCTTTCCCTTGAATCTTTTTGGGCAATGGGTCCAGCTCTCTTCCTCAACTCCTAACATGGTTAGCACAACTCCTATCAAGGATGGAATCTCCTAACATGGATTTAAAGTCTCCTAATAGGGACTCATATGTGCTAAATTTTGTAACAGACTCCTAATAGGGTCTATCCTCTAACAAAGAATATTTATATTAGTACAGCATCTTGTGGGTACCATCCCCACTGAGGTTTTCCTACTAATCAAGTGTTTCCCTAGTTAACATATATGGTGTTATTGTGTATGAGTATCTTGTTGCGGTTTCAATTTATATTACTCACATAGTTAAAATTGTTTAAGGTTGATAATTGTGTTATTGGTTGGATAACTGATTCACCTCCCCGCGCTGCCCCCCCACCCCTAGTTATATCAATGGACTATATATTCTAACAATATCATAGTTTATGATTAAACTTAGTTTAACCTTAATTGGCTACACTTTACAACTACAATATTGATGATTTGTGAGTTTCATCCCCACCCTAGTTTCACCTTCTCATTGGAGGGTTTGTGGGTAACCAAATATCTTGTGTCATATGTGTTATTTTTTTCATGCTATAGATGATTATGTTTAGTTTTATATTTCAATTTACATGCAAATTGTAAAATGGATGTGTGGTGAATGTTTTAATGGTTAAAGTTTTGAACTAACTATTCACGCCCCACCCTCTTAGAGTTTACTTCCCATTTTTATTTACAACAATTGGTATTAGATCCTTGTTCTCTAGAAAGGAAAGCTTTACAACTTTGAGGAAAGATCTTGAAGATGGAAGTCTACAAATTGGGAAAGGTTGTTGATAACTAGAAAATTTAAATACAGTTTATTCTACATTTGTTGAATGAAGCAAGAGATGAGTTAAAGAACTCATTGAAGAGAAGGAAAGAGATGGATATTGAACAAGATGGCACACAATATAAAAAGGTTGACACTACTAGATTGTGTGAGAATGGAAACTCAAGTGAGTTTGATGCAACAGTAGTAGATTTAATGAAAAAAGAAGGGAACCTTAATTAAAGAGGTCAAAAATCTTAAGATAGAACAAGAAGTCCAACTAGTATTGTTATGTGAGGTTACCAAGCAAAAAAATATAGTTGAGAAAGAAAAAGTCATGATTGAAGATGACAAATGGATACTAACTAATAGACTAGAAGAGAAGACATCAAAAGTAAAAATGATTGCTAGCTTGTAGCTATATATAATGAATCAATTCATGATTGTCAATCATGAATTGAATGGAATGGATATTGATATCACAACCTTGAAGTTACAAAATGAACAATTAAGGAATGAATTGTCAAAAGAAAATATATTTTCTAAAAGTTTCAACAAACCTAATGAAGCTATCAAATATTTTGAGAAACTGGTGAGATCTCCTAGATACAACAATGATATTGTTGGATTAAGATACACCATCACTAAGGAAGGAGAATCATCTAAAAATGATGAACAAAGAAACAAAAAAGGTATTAACTACAAACCTACTTCTCATAATTGTGGAAAGTTAGGTCATGTAGAAAATGTTTGCATGAGCAACAATGCAAATCAGAACCCTAAGCAAAAGTTCAAGGGTTACTGTCATAAGTGCAACAAGAAAAGACATCAGGTAGATGAATATAGGACCTAGACTTCAAGCACACAAATATTTGAAGGATATTGCTACAATTTCTATAAGTGTGGACATAAATCATATGAATGTAGATCTAATGCCAATTGGACATCAAACAAGTAGACAAAGCTACAACAAAATGGAAAATCCTACAATTGGGATTACAACACAAGGTATAGTTGTCCCTATTTTCAAGAGTATGTACATGTTCTTAAGAATTGCATTAGAAGACATTTCATAAGTGATTATAGTAGATGGTTGAGTTAGATTGCATGCTTTAGTTGTTTTAAGACTAGTCACATTAGCAAAAATTGTCCAACAAGGTCAAACGCACCAAGCAGTGAATTTAATAAAGGAACATAGAAGGTTGATGTTAAAAAAGTCAAAATGCAAATGACTAAGACATGGAAGAAAAAGGAAGATTGCAACACATAAATTTTAGGTGAGGTCACTTCATCCAATGGATTAGGTGATCACATCACCTCCAACTAGGAAATCAAAAGGTATGTGTGGGACTAATTTCTCAAAGATATATTTTACATCAATTCCAAGAATCTAAGTTCTCAAAAGATTATATATGCATGAATTAAGATGCAATGTATTGGTTAGAGCTTGGAAGAAATCTATATTTTTTTTAGTTTTCATGTTGTTATCGAGCATGAAAATTTCACAATTAATACCAAGTGTGAATAAAAATTTAGTTGATGTCGAGCTATTAAGTATGGTAGTGCTAGTCGAGCATATTATATGAACTAAGCATAGTGGAATTCATGTGTAAGCCAAGTGAGTTGGAAACCCTATATTGATTGAGCTTACAATTGTGTAAGAATTAAGCATTTATTGCAAAAAATTTAAAGCTTATATGCCATTTCTCAACTCATTTGCATTCATTTGATATCAAAGAGAGAATGAAAAGCACAAAGGTGAATTTCAATAGGATATTCTTGCATTTACAAACCAAATTCAACTACAACTTGACATATTCATCAGATTGGAAAGGTATTTTATTGGTGTCAAGTTTCACTATTTGAGTTTTCATAAACCCTAGGTATGAAATATGGTAGCAAGCTCTTCTACAAGTGTTGTGAAAGAGAGAAAGGAAGTGTTGAATTTTCAATTAATTAGTAATGAGGTTAGACAACCACCTTTCTAGGAAATACCTAAAATTTCTTATAAAGGAGACCTATCTAGTACGCTATTAATGATACTACCAAAAGTCTAAATGATTCAAGATATCAAGTGTTGTTAAACATGTAAAGTTGGAAAGATAGGTGACATGGAGTTAAAGGAATTACACAGTCAACTTTGTGATGATGGAGTTTTGAGGGAAGAGAATAAAATCATAGAAAAGAAAGGGTGGACCTATGCCCTAGATTTCTCTAATGTATTCAAGATTGAATGGATCAAGATTGTGCTCAACAGAACACATGAAAACTTCATATGACTATAAAATGGACCCATTAAGCTCACTAAAAGGATCATTAACCGAGTGATAGGGTATCCTACCCTAGACAAACCCAAGAGCATGCGAAGTGATGTGAAGGAAGTGATTGAGAAGAAAAAAGGTGCAGTTTGGAATAATAGGGGAATGCCTATAGATTTTATCTCAAGCCCCCTAATTTCTTTTATTGTGAGAGTGAAAGCTCATAATTTCTTTCAATTAAGAAGATTAAATAGCATGGCATGCATGGTTATAGATTTGGGATACAAAATAGTGAAGAGAGACCACACCTATGACCTTTCTGAGTTGCAACTTTAGTAGCTATTTGAAAACTTGCAATCCATAAGGAAAACTAAGAGTGCATCTTGAAATTTTGGTTCTCTACTAGTTTGTATATTCTTTTATGTGTAGAACACATTTCCTTCATTTTTTAAATTTTATTGGAAGACCAATAGATCTATTGTAGTTTAGATTGGAGAATTCATAGAGAAACTTTGGGATAACTTTGAGTCAGTGATGACAAGTTATTTTGAGGATCTTAAGAAATCTATGAAGCAGAGACTAAGGATTCTAGTGTCAATAGTTGAGGAATGTTATAATGATGTTTTCTTCTTAGTTGATGCTAACTATAATATGTTTAGGTAGCTATTCCCAAGGTCAAATGGCTTAAGCCATTACCATATGAGATAAATGTTGATGAGGCATCTACAACTATCACAACTTTACTAGAAGAAGAAATTGAGAAAGGTGCCACCTCATTTGGTTATTATGAGGTAGCCAAGTCTAGGATCACAATGGATTTGAAAACAACTACTTTTCTTAGGAAGAAGAACAAAATAGACAAGAAGCTAAAACAAAGATTTGGAAAAGAGGGAGATGAAGATGAAGAAGAGGAAGAACAAGTCCAAGCTTCCTTGACAATTACTAAAGGAAAAGGAGAATATAAGGGAGATCATGAAGAATGTATCAAGGAAGAATAAGTCAAGGAAGCACCTAAGCCTGCTAAAGAGAAATGAAAGGCTAGGAGCCTAAAGTGGAGAAACCCAAGAAGAAGATTGTGAAACTATCACAATAAAAGCTAGTAGTACCTATTACCAAGTCTAGCACAAGGAAAACCACTAAACAAGTCAAGATTTCTAACAAACCTAAAGGGACAAGGACCATTGCTTCAATAGAGCTGAGACAATTAGTAAAGAAGACATATGAGAGGTGAACATATGTAGCTCCAAATGAGTTAGATGAGGAGAAGATAGAATCAAATGACATGAGTCAATTCAAGTTGGTAAGCCATATTCCCACCTCTAATTTAGATAATTTTTGTAACAATATAAAATCAAATGTAGATTTGTTTGGTTTTGCGCACATAGATTTTGATAAGATAGGAAAAGTTGAAAAAAATACTATAGAAAAAGCCATATATGTGATGATGGCTACATTCAAATCAACTCATATTGATATTATCAACTCATTACATAAGAGTCTATATGATCAAGTTGAGTAGAAATGGTAATACAATCTAGAAATAGAGAGACAAATCAAGGAATCAATGTTAGCCCAAGTGATGCCAAAATTGGATAAAAGATAGATTACCATGGCTATGGAAAAGAACAAAAAAAAATTTTCCCCCAAATACAGATCTTTACATATACTAAATAAGTAGATGGAAGATGTGGTAACTAAAAGTACAAATATATGGAGATATATTTACAAGTTACCCACTCCTATAATAATAGAGAAAGGTGAGCAAGCATTGCAAGAACCTAAGAAAGTAGAGCAAGAGACAATAGAAAAGACAAAAAAGATAGCAAAAGATGACTCAATCAAAGATGGTAGTGTGGGAGGTATTGAGAAAGAAGTAGAAAAAAAGGCTATTGCTGAAGATGAGCAGAAAGATGATATAAGGTACAAGTGCCAAACAAGAGTCCTCCACATATAGACCAAGTGAGTTGGCAAGACTAAATACAAATCAAGGATGTTACTGACAATATTTCTTAGAACATCAATCCTTTGAATGAGGATGATTTAAAGAAGATGTTGAAGAGTTCCACCATGGTAGCATAGTTATGCACAAATCCTATATTGGTGAGAACTAATGAAATTAAAAAGGTAGATATAGCAGTAGTAGGGGATAAGAAAATTGACACATCTAGTGTGCCCTTAGAGGTAAAAGTTGTAGAAAAAAAGAGTGAAACCACTGTAAAACAAGGTTTAACTACAAAACTAGTTGCATTAGCTCTAGTTCCATTCATTTTTCATAAGAAAGCCTTACTTACAATTGATAATTATGGAACTAAAATCAAATTAGGTTAGGAAGCAATTCCTAAACCTACACCATAGACACAAGGTAAAGGGAAGAAAGAGGATAGTCAAATAGATAAACCTGAAGAATTGAAGGTGACTACTGACATAGAGTAACAAGTTTCTATCTAGACTCTGGTTACCTTACTATTTTTTATGACTCCTACTAGCAATTAAGTTCTTAAAGGGCAAGCACTCAAGCCACACCATTGTAGATATCCAGGCCAAGTGTAGAAAAATCAAGAATCTCAAAAGAAATATCTTATGGAGATGTAAGTCTTGATGAGGTGATTAAACTACCCAAGTATGATCTAACCACAATATCCATTGAGTAGATGAGCATTCTACAAGATCCTATTCATAGGAAGAAACACCAAGAGTTGTTGAGAAGGAAGCATAAGCAGAAGAAAGTGCTTCATGACATTAAAGATATATTACTTGATGCCTTTAGTCTCCTAGTTCCTAATGAAGATAAACCTATTCTCAAGAAACTAGTGAATATTGTTCACAAGATAAATGATGATGACCTAGACTCAAAAACTAAACTATTAGAATGGTCAAAAAAAAAGTTTTAGACAAAAGTACTTGAAAAGATATGTAGTGCCATTACACTAAGACAAGTTGAGTTAGTAACCAAGATAGATAATGTGAAGAAGGTGTTGGAGAACATTTTCTCTCTTTACACCAAGCTATGTGATGTAAATCTTTTCACACAAGAAATTTAGAGGCATGTTGACCGACTAGAGGGAGATCTAAATACTATAGGTACTATTTTACAACTATCTCCTAGTCAAAGTTAGTCACATTTTCAGAGATTGATATTCACTCAAGGTAGGCTTGTTCAGCTGAAAGCACAAGATGCGAACATTCAAGCTACCATGATTAGCATCTAATCCATGTTGACCCCATACATGGAAGTGTTACATAAGGAACTAGCCTTTGCTAAAACATTGATGAAGAAATATTCTCATCTTTTCACTCATGATGGCTTAGTTAACCTTGCTACCAAGCTAGACATATAGTATCAATCTCTAGAGGTAGCATGTAACAATTGGAATGCAGCATTAAAGATCACCATGGAGGTCCACAATTTTTTTTTTGGAAAAATACACTCTAAGTGTACCACCCATGACATAAGTGTCAAAAAGGAGGCATGAGAATGACAAGGAGGAATGTGAATAAAAATGGAACTGAGAATGAAATTCACAGTTTTTAGATAGAATAAGGGGGTAGTAGTAGTACAACATATTTACTCATCAAAAGTTCTACAAAATTTAGATACAACAAGGAACACTCAGCTCAGGGGGAGTTATGGAATTTTGGAGAGGTATGACTACTAAGTCATCAGTTTTGCAAAATTTTGAAAATTTTTAATTTTGTATGAGAACTAAGTAATACATATATAGTATCTAAGTTATGATCATAGTAAAGATTAATATGAATGACAAAATGTTTTTTCCACTCATTTCAAAGGGGAAGATTGTTAATCCTAGATTGATTTTGACAAGGCAATGACAAAACACTTAATCATTATTCTATCAGTATTACAGTGCAAGTTGAGTGATCAAAGCAAGCCAAGTAATCAGTGCAAGCCAACTGATCAAAGAATGTTGAGAATAAGTTGCCAAACAATACATGTTAAGTAATCTACACAGTCTGTGTTGAGCACTAGTATGTATTGAGAAAATATTTAGTGTCGAGCTACTCATGAGCTGACTAAATAGAGTATGCCAAGTCATTCAAGAGTTGAGTTATAGCATTATAGATCTAGTGGATGCCGAGCATCAGAGGCTTCAAGTGTTGAGTGAATAGTTTTGGACATAGTTTTTTGTAATAGCACAAACTCCTATGTAAACCATTTTTGGGCTAACTTAAGGATTATTTTATGATTCTAAAAGATTTATACAAGTGTATATTATGACTCCCTATGCAGTACATCTAACCAATCAAATTGAGGGATGTTCTAAGTGGTAAAATGGATGGATCACAATCGTTGATTCTAACCTAACCCTATCCAACTTATGTTTACTTAAGGATACAAACCCTAAATAGTTTGTAAGTAATATTTGCATGAAGAAGATGCAATAGAAGCAAATGCTAAGTGCAAAGAGAATTTTTAATGGCTATGGAGGTTGTGATCATGTTATGGATTGGAGAATCAGTTAGAGAGAACAGGGGAAAGAAGAGAGAGGGTAGAGGAGATATATCTTATTAGAAGGATCAAGTTCACACTAGGAAAGAGAAGATCTAACATCTAATTGAAGGATCAATGCTGAAACATTTTAATAGGTGAATCAGTCCAAATATCCTAATAGAGTAGTCTTAATGGGCTTTTATAAATCCTTTAATAGTGTGCTTGCTTTATTGTAAGTTAAAGTCCTTTAACCAAGTACACTTTTGTAAGGTATTGAAATCCTTTAACAAGGTGAGACCTAACCATCTTTGTAAGCCTTTAACAAGGCAAACCTTTCATAGGGTAGATCATAGTTTATGATCAAATTATTGTAACCTTAATTAGATACACTTTATAGCTACAGTATTGAAGATTTGTGGGTGTCATTCCCATCCTAGTTTTACCTTCTCATTAGAGGGTTTCTAAGTAACCAAATATCTTGGGTCATGTGTGTTATTTGTTTCATTCTATGGATGAATGTATTTAGTTTTCTTTTTAACTTTACATGCAAAATTGTGATATGGATGTGTGGTGAATGTTTTAATGGTTAAAGTTTTGAAGTATTGATTCCCCCCTCGCCCTCCCCCTCCTAGATTTCACTTCCCATTATTATTTTCAACAATAAGAACCATCCTTTTAAAATATGCATATAATATCAAAGTGCTATTACAAAGTGGGGTTATAATTGTAAGGTTTTAGTTCATACCAAGATACTATAGAAAATCAAAATTTAACATGGTGTCAAAGCTAGGTTAAGAGAAAATATGGATTAGAATTAATTATTTAGTGCAATCAAATATTATTAAACCCTACTTATCAAAATGATAAGAGGGATGAGGATTAAAGATAGACTTGAAGGTGCTTTAAATTTTGAATCATAGAAATTGTGTATAATGATGATACTAAGAAAAAAAAAGTTAATAATGATAGTGGAAAATCCTCCTAAAAATAAGAAGACTGGTGAATGAGAAACTAATAACACTAAAGAAATGGAATTATTAGTAGATGGAGTAAAATATCATCTACTACTTATTATTACAAAATTAGATTCTGCATATGATATGTTCAAATCTCTAGAGGACATGTTTTAGATCAACAACACTAGCAGGATTCTCACTCTAAAAAATCAACTCAATAATATAAAAATGAAGAAAGGAGAGACCATTACATCATTCTTTATGAGGATAATAGAGTTAAGAAACAAATTATTAATAGTTGATAACAACTATGATAGAGAAGAGTTAATTATGGTATTATTAAATGGGCTTCCTTTTTCATGGGAAAACTTTAGATAGGGAATAGGTTCTCATTCTATACTCCCCAAATTTGATCAACTAAAATTTGATTGTATTCAAGAAGAGTGTGATAAAAAAAACTAGAGGAATTGACATGAAGTCCACAAATGAAAAAATTCAACCTCTCACCACAAACTTAAAAAGGGAAAAGATAAATAATGATAAAAAACCATTCAACAAAGAAAAAGATCCCATGTACAATGTTTTAGATGTGACAAATATCATCACACAATAGCAGGATGTCTTGGCAGACTCAAACATCAAGCTTATTTCATTGAAATCGATAGTTCAAACTTGGATTTAGAGAATCTTGCATTTTAAAATAACCTCGTTGATTTTATGAAATTCTAGACCAAGAGGGAGTTCTTTATTATCTGTACTAAGTCTCTAGCAAAATAAATTTAGATCACTTCCAAAGTAAACTTGGTATGTTGAAATTAATGAGAAGAGTCTTAGGATATTTAATGTACTATTGAATTACTTATTAATAAAATTTGTTTCATATGGGCCCTACATACATCATGAGGAAGTGATGACTTCCAAATGATTTTCACTTGTATTTGTGAGAGTTATTGAAAGGTGACAATCTTACAATAGCTTAATCTTCTATTAAGATGGATGCCTTATGATGTCTATATACATCATGATAGATTATGGTGAATATTTATGTGGTACACATTATGAAAATTCATGTGCACATACCTTATTAAAAAAAATTGAGTACACAGTAAATGTTATGTAAATTGATGTGAATGAGGCCATTACATAGAGTAATTGGTGATTATAAAATGAGTTGACATTTAGGAGGCCATTACTCACAGTACTTAGTGAATACCTTGCAACTCTATATTTGGAAGGTCATTACTGAAAGTCACCTAGTGAATTTTAAATGAGTTGTCATTAAATGTCAAATGAGTTGACATCCATTTTCAATATTACATTAAGGTAATATGTCATTCATATTGTGTATGAATCATGTTATCCTCCCTAGCTCAGGGGATTTTTAATGTTTTATAGAATTAGTAAAAAAAAACATAGAGTGAAAACCTAAAAGTCATCTCTTTGATTAAATAATCATTATAATTGTGTGTGTGTGTGTGTGTGTGTGTGTGTGTGTGTGTGTGTGTGTGTGTGTGTAATTCATTTTTAATTTATATTATGTTTGATCAGACATATTAACTCCTTCTTTGTTGTGTGTGCCATTTCTCCTCAATCTATCTAATGTCCTCATCTCAAACATCAAGTCATTGAATATCCAATGTCAAGCCACATGACTATGTCATAGGTGACTTTCTTGGTTTCCATTATACCTTGTTATCCTTCATAGTTATTCGCACATAGTAGGGTATGCTTTCATTAAAATTTTATTAATGAGTAGTGTTAAGGTTGATAAAAGATTAGGCCAATGACGTATATTTTATTAGATGAATGCCTTGGTGAATTTTAGATTTATGACCCATACGTTTTTATTTAAAGGAGTAAGAACCCTCCCTTTGAAACACACATATAATATCAAAGTGATATTAAAAAGTGAGGTTCTTATTGTAAGGTTTTAGTTCATACCAAGATACTATCATATATATAATCAAAATTTAACACAATAGGAAAAAGATAATTTCAATTCCATGCAATGCTTATATGGACAATACATGATGCCCCTAGGCTAACTCATTTTTGCAGTATGTTAAATTGTTAAGGTCACATATTTTTGGTATGTTGCAGTGCTTACACATTATTTTTGTATGTTTAAGTTGTGTGTGATAATTGTAAATATCAAAATAAACATATTTAATCCAATTATACACAATATTTTAGGTCTTCAAACAAAGAGAAAATTTATGTCCAGCTTGTGGTCCAAAGATGAAATCTCATCATTCAAAAATTTTAGGAAAATAGGTGCTCGAAGAGTTTATGAACTTTCTCCGCAATAATCATAAGTATCAAATTATTGAAAAATATTTTTTTAATGGGAAAGAAGAGACAACATCAAGGCCATGAAGTTTGACATCTCATCTATGGAAGTTGGAATTCAATATTGTAAATTGCCAAAGTAATATCATTCCATCTAATGATTTTTGTTTCAAATTTATATTGTGATATTATATTTTATTTAGTAATGATGTAATTTACACTCTTGAAGGTCATCAAGGCATCAATGAAGAACTTCCTTGAGGAATACAAATTTATCCTAGTTAATTTAGTAGGCTATTGCACAACAAGGATCTCCCAATCGTACAGTTGTTTGATGCTATGCATATTGGAAAGAATGTAACAAGGAAACTATGAAAAATATTGGATGGAATGTGCAAAAAAAGAAAAATTGTCAAAATTTGTAATGGCATTCATGAATCCAATCATGTACTAAAAATTTTCAATGAATCAAATAGTAATGGAAACCACATAAATACGAGTGCCCTTTCATGGTTATTAATGAAGCAAAAAGGTGATGGATTAAAAGAAGTCTTTTTTTTAAAAATTCCCATAGGATTTGCTACAAATATATGCAGTCTCGTATCAAAGAAAGGTGATTTTGGGCCAGGGTTGAAAACACATGAATGGCATACCATCATTAAGCTAAGTCATGTTCTTCTTTATTTACAATGTAATTGTAAAATTGCATATACTTTTTATTGTATTATTTTATAATATATTAAAATGATCATTTTTTAATTATTACAGTATGTCCTACCCCTATCCTTCCCACACTAGTTTGACAACAGTGGTAAACAAGTTATATATAATCTTGGAAAATACATAAGGTTAGATGTGTTATTTCTTAGATTTGTTGTACATATAATATACTTACAACTTGCTTTACTCTTTGTGTAATTACACCAGACGTGTTTTATACAATGGGAACACAAATGCAAATATGTCAAAATAGATTCTTCGTCAATAAATTAAAAATGGGAGTGATTACACACTAATTTAATTAAAAAATATTTGATAAATGCATTTTATTTCACCATGGCCATGTGGCACCTTATAAAATAAATAAATAAAAAATGTATCCCCAAAATAATAGGGTGACATATGGCTATCCCAAAATAATAGGGTGACACATGGTCGTCCTAAAATAATAGGCTCCAAAATAATAGGGTGTCACATGGTCATCTCGAAATAATAGGGTGGCAAATGATCATAGCAAAATAAAAAGGTCAAAATAATAGGACCCCAAAAAAATTGGAAAAATAAAAAACAACAAAGAATTTAGAAATAAATTTAAAAATAAAATATTCTTAATTATTATAAATACTACATAAAAATAATTGTTATTAAATAATATATATCATTCAATGAGATTATTATTCATAATAATATGTAATACAAAATTTTAGTTGGATATTTTTTTATATTAAAGATTGAATGGATATAAAATATAATTTTCTATAATATTTAGGAAGTAATTTTATTTTGTTTGATTAGAAAAAAATAGAATGTTTTCTACGCAAAATATACATGTATAGAAATATTCATAAAATATTTGGAAAAAATATATAAAAACATTCTATTGAAATCTAGACTTTAGTTTTAAATTTATTTTAATGATTTTTGAAGATTTGTTCAAATATTTTAAAATTAAAAAAAAAAAATTTAATGAGAAAATATTATTTGATTTGTATTTAATAAAAATATTCAAATGATTAAAAATAAATAAATAATTTATAAATATAAATTCTCTTTTAAATTAGCAATTAATTTTAGAATAAATTTAAAACTATTTCTACTAACAACTACATAATATAAGTTTATCTTAAATTAAGAACTAGTATAGATATCTTAAATAAATCAATCTAAAGAAATGCCGATAGATATCCCCTAAGAAATAATTATAATTTTATTTACTGCATCTAAAATTGTTTATATTTTCTTTATCTCCATTTATTTAGGTTTTTAATAACTAAGCTTTTTATTTTAATTTCTTAAAAAATGATGCTTTATATCTCCAAATATTATAATTTAAACAAATATTTTATGTCATATTTGTTAAATTATTTTAAAAGTATATTCTATTTATAATAAGATTTAAACTTTTGACATGTATATGGTTGTCAAATTTAACCTAGAAGAATAAAAGTTAACATTAACATGCTTACACAATCTCACTCCCCCATTCTTCCATTGTAGAATGCCTATTGGCATTAATAAGAACCTAGATGGAGGCTGAAATAATAGGGCCCAAAAAAGTAGGACTTGAAAAATATGCTAGAAAAAATATGAACCAAAAAAAATAGGACCGGAAAGAATAGGCCTAAAATAATTTCTTTAAAATTTTAAATATGAAACATATTATTTTTGTTGAGAGATTATTTCATGGAATGTTGAGAGACATCTATTGGGAGATATGAGGAGCCTCTCATTTTCATTTTTATTTTTGTAGTGAGGAAGAGTTAGAGATTATCGGAGTAGATCGGAGTTTTTAAAGAGCAATAGATTAAAGTTTTTGAGTAATTTTTTCACAAGTGAGATTTCTATTTCTATTTTTATTTTAGTTTTAGTTTTTCATTTAGATTTAGATTTAGTTATGCATTTAGATTTAGATGTAGATTTAGTTTCAAATTTTGTTATAATATTCTACTTTGATTTAGATTTCAATTTCAATTAGCTTCATCTCAAATTTAGAATTGCACTCAAAATTGTTTAGATTTGCATGTAATAGTTTAGCATTAATTTCAATTAGTTTTATCTCACATTTAAATTTAGAATTTGAATTGCATTCAAAATCTATTTGATTTATATATTTGATAATACTTTTCATTTGTGCATTTTTAATGTGCATGTTTCAATTTAGATTTAGATTTGCATGTTTCATATCAGTTTTAGATTTGCATATTTCAAAATGCTTTTGGTTTGTATGTTTTAGATTTCTATGTTTCATAATAGTTTAACATTTTCACATTTCATAATTAAATTTTATCATTAATGTGGATGGCAAGGTCAACATTTCAATAAAATGTGTATCTACTAAAGTTAATAATTAACTTAAAATAGACAAATTTTTCATAGTATGTATAGATTTTTATTAATATTTATGCTTGTAATGTTTGAAAAGTGGAAGGCAATGCCACCATATTTCAAACATTATGATCTAAATATTTGATTTGAAATAGTTTTGATTTGTATTTATCTTATTTTGAACATTATTCATTTGAAAGAATTTATGTTAATTGTTAATACTTTTTAATTCTAATTATTTCTGTATATTGATTTTTTTTATAAGTCTGTAGGTTACTATTTGAGTTATGGATGTCTCGAATAAAGAATCAAACATTATTGATTCTAACTTGACAACTTGAATGACCTCAAATGATTTCTTTGAGACTAAGTTTGACAAATGCCTACAAATAATTAAAGAGGCATGCACAACTATAAGTAAAGATGTGGAAAATACAATATTGACAATTGACTATGTTTAGGAAATAAAGTAATGCAGATGAAAGATGTAGAAAAATTCCTACATGATACATCTGCAAAAGTGTTGAATCTAAATCTGGTTTTGACTATTTCATGTCAACACACTTAAGTTGTTTACTAAGTTCATGTCAAGCTAGTAACACATGCCAAGTAAAATATGTATAGATGTCAAGTAAAATAGTTGATGAAGATAATATTGACAATTGACTATGTTGAGGAAATAGAAGTAATCCAAATGAAAGATGTAGAAAAATTCCTACATGACACATCTGCAAAAGTGTTGAATCTAAGACTGCTTTTGACTATTTCATGTCAACACACTTAAGATGTTTACTAAGTTCATGCTGAGCTAGTAAGGCATGCCAAGTAAAATATGTATAGATGACAAGTAAAATAATTGATTCCAAGTAAATAGTTGATACCGAGTAAGTTCAAGTATTGAGCCAGATAGAACTACATCAAGTGTCGAGCCAGACAGAACTACAATAAAGGCCAAGCCAAATAGAACTACAACAAGTGTTGAGTAACAAAATGATCAAGTGTTAAGCATCAGAGGTAACAAGTGCCAAGTAACACTAATTGGATATAGTTGTTTGTAATCACACAAACACCTATGTAAACTATTTTTGAGCTGCAATAGAAGAATCTCAAAGGATATTAAAGATAAGAACGAATCTTCTACATTATCTATGCAATCAGCATGCAGCCAATATGAAAAATGAAGGCATGCAACCAATAAGAAAAGTGCATGAGTTAAGTAGGAAATGAAGAATAAATATGGATCGTAGATTCATACCTAATCCTAAGTTCTTGAAATCTTTAAAAGGAGGACAAAATCACATTGTATGTATGGATGAATGAAGTGTATGGGTGAACTATAGAAAAATTCAGAGGGAAGTGTGAAAAGACTTAGAAGAACAAAGCAACATTGCAGCATTCAGTTGATCAAGAACAAAGTATCAGAACTTTAAAGAGTGACATATTAGATCAAGCAAGGATTAGGTCAGTTAGAGTAGAATAAGGATCTAGAATCAGCAATTGGAGATTGCAAAGTTATCAAGTCAAAGACTTTCTAATACTCTCTAGCAATTGTATTAGATAATGGAAATCCTATGGACTTAGGTTGGCCTAGTAGCCATTTGTAAATCCTTTAATAGGGTGGCATTCCAAGTGAATGTACAAAAGTCCTTTAACTAGGCCTACTTTTAGTAGGGTAGTGAAATTTTTTAACCAAGTCACTTTTGACAGAGTGTAAAAGTCTTTAACAAGATAGGTCTTTCATAGGGCAGACCATTGGAAGTGGTCAAACATTGTAACCTTGAAAAATTACACATTATTGTAGTGATATTTTGTGGGTGTCATCCCCACCCCAGTTTTACCTTCTCATTTTGGAGGGTTTATGGGTTAACAAATTTGTGTGTTGTCTATTTTCATGCATGTCTTTACTTTCAAGTTCATTAGATAGATTTTATGCATGTGGATGATTTTAGTTAAAATAAATTAAAATAGTTAAAGTTAGTTACTTCTGATTCACCCCCTCCCCCTCTTAGAAGTAAATCTCCCTACTTGTTAATTCCAAAAATTGGTATCATAACCAAGTTCTCACAAGAAGGAGCCTTACAGCTTGGAGAAAAGATATGGAAATGGAAGTCTACAAACTTGGGAAGATCATAGAGAATCAAACAATTGACATACAACTTGCTTTACATGCTTTGGAAGAAGCTAGAGGAGAACTGAGAAAATCCTTAAAAGGAAGAAAAGAGATTGCCATAGCTGAGAATGACATATAGTACAAGGAGATTTACAACTCAAATCTATTTTCAAATGAAGATTCTAAAGAGTTTGATGTAGCAATAGTAGATCTAATGGAGAAGAATAAAGCTCAAGTAGAAGAAATCGAAATACTCAAGCTTGAACAAGAATCACAAGACATAATTCTTTGTGAAGTAACTATATAGAAGAAAAGAGCCATTGAAGAAAAAGCCATTTAGAAGATGACAAAAGAAATCTTACCGATAGACTAGAGGAAAAGACAATTGAGTTTGAAAGAATTTCTAACATGCAACTGGACACCTTAAGTCAAATGATGAATGCACACCATGAACTAAATGTTAAGGATATTAAGATCTCTACACTGAAGATGCAAAATGAACAATTACAAAATGATCTGAAAAGAGAAAAGGAGATTATAGAGAGCTTCAAAAAACCTAATTAGGCCATCAAGTACTTTGAGTAGCTATTAAAATCACCAAGCGCTAGTAATGATACTTCAGAAATTGGTTACACCAACACTAAACAAGGAGAGTCATCCAAGATTGCAAAAGAAAGGAGTAACAAAGGTAAGGACACTAAACCTACATGTTATTTATGTGGTAAAAAGGGATATACTTCTAATGTATGCAGGAGCAAAAATGCCCATCATCATGATAAGCCTAAGAATACAAGTTATTGTCACAAGTACAAAAAGCAAGGACATCAAGCACATGAATGTAGGAATAGGACTATTAGTGCACTAAAATTTGAAGGTCACTACTATAAGTACAAGAAGTATGGACATAGAACTTTTGAGTGTAGATCAAAGCCTATGTGGACAACAAATCAGCCAGTAGGAGCAAATCATGGATATCACTACAATTGGGACTATAATACTAGGTATAGCTATCATTACTATCAAGAATATGGACACATTCCTAAAAACTACATAAGAACACATTTGAGAGGAAACTATAGCCGATGATTAAGTCAAACCACATGTTTTAGTTGCTTAAAGACTAGTCATATCAGCAAGAATTGTCCAACAAAGTCAAAGGTACCCAACCTAGAAGTCAACAAAGGAAACGAGAAGGTAGATGTTGAACACATCAAAGGAGAAATGAATAATACATGGAAGAAGAAAGATGAGTTTAGTTCATCAAATGAAGGAATCACTTCACTTAATAGGTCAAGTGATCACACTTCGTCAAACTAAGTAGATAGAAGGCATGAGGAACTGATTTACAAAGTTTTATCATGCATTAGTCCTAGAAAAGATAATATTGAAAAGAAGAGATCAGCATGATTAGAGATGAAAAGTTAAAATTCAACATTTTCACTAGTGTTTCCAAGTCATCCTTAGATGCCAAGTAAATGTCAATATATACCAAACTACTAGTAGGAGCTGAGTGATTGGTCATAGCCAAGTTGGCAATGGAAGCCAAGTGAAGAGGAAATCTAGTTGGATTCAACTGATGGAAAGTAAATGGAAGCTGAGTTATGTTGAAATCCTTAAGGAGCCAAGTGTACAGTTGTATATGCTCTAAGCATTTAATGTTATGTTTTGAAGAAAATAAGGTCAATTTTTTTATCATTTCTCATCATTTGAATGTAGAACAAGAACAAGAAGAGCATAGAAGTGATTGATGAATAGCAATTGAAGTTTTTGCACAAATTTTGACAAAGATCAAGCACTATTTTCATTGATCTAAGGTATTCCTCAAGTGCTGAGTTGTGCAATTATAAAGTTTAATTTCTTTTAAAACCCTAGATTTGTAATATGGCTTCCTATTCTAAAAACGCTAAGGAAAAGGAAGGTTTTGAGGTTCAATTAGTTAGGAATGAGGTTAAACAACCATGTTTTTGGATAATTCTAGAATTTGGATATAAGAATGACGCTACCGGTGCACTATCCATGATTCCGCTCGAAGTTGTGATGGTACATGGTGTAGGAGCACCCAGGCTGGCCTCTACTAGTTAGTCAATTTTGGCTTGTACTTGACTCTAGCCAAGTCAAGAAGTTAGTTTAATTTGGTTGATGACCTTAGAAGGTCTTGTTTTATGTTGGCTAGGTGAATTAGTCACTAAGACTGAGGTCACACAAATAGCCTTTGTTAGTTGCTATTTAAATTCTTAATGTTAGGAGTTAGGGAGATTGAGTCATTAATATGTCTTAGGCCTAAGAATGGTTAATGGTTATTAAATAAATATCATGATCATGAATTATCTTGGATCCTCAAAATATTTGAGGATAAGAAGCCTATAATATAGGATTAAGGCATCTATCAAAGTTGCCAATTGTTGTAAGAATGTTGTCATAACAACATTTTGCACTTATTGCAAATATTCCATGCAACATGGATAGCCTTGGATTCCTTTGATTGTGGGAGGTTATTTTCAACCAAATAGGCCCTATAATGGTGGAGAATACACCTAATGGAGTGATTTCTTGAATCTCCAAGCATTGGTTGCATATTGTAAAAAAAGTTTGAGTTAATGAAGTGGCTGGAAAACTCTATTTTTGAAGTGATATTTCAATTTTTGAAGGAAAATTCATACTTGAAGCCAAAAATGTGTTGATAAAGTGGTTGATATTTGTTCTATAGTAATTTTTAAGACTTTTTAATTTTATATGTTAAGGGTTTAGAGTAGTTTTATCATAGTTTTCAAGTTGTTTTAGTTGAGGACTTTCTTTTGGTCACACTATGACAGATTTTGTAAAAATGGCTCCCACATGAGTTTCAACCATGGAAACGCTAAATAAGTGGTTTAATCTTCAATTGGGGTCTCTATACATATTTTATCTAAATTTAGGAAGCATCATGAGAAAGGAAGCTAGCTTAATGATCAGGCCCTAGGCGAGTTTGACATACCCGGTTAGAGGCTTGACAGTGAGAAATCAAATCATTTCATGTGGGGAATGGGAAGTACAGCACCTCCCCAGGAATTTTTATGGTATTTTTTTATGTTATTTATCCATCCTAAGAATTTGGAAGTCTTACCAGTCCATTAGGATAGGTTTTTAGCATTTTTCATCAATCCTAGACAAGCTGTCCTGGAAACTAGGCCTCTTAGCCTTGTTTCTCCTTGATATTAGGAAGGAGGTGTACGGTCACTTTGAGACCCAGAAACCTTAATGAAAGTTTTAAAACTTCCAAAAGGGTATCCAAATAAGGTTTTAGTTTTCTGAGTTGTTTTGGAAAATATTTCTAAAAAGGGGGAAAACTGACTGGTGAAGGCTACTAGAAATAGGCCTATTTTTAAAATCTCTTTTGGATGAAATCTTGAATATGATAAACCTAAGAGCCAAGAACCTTCCCAAATCAGTAAAATGGGATTTAATATGAATGAATTCAATTTGAAGAAGGTCCCCACAATGAAGTTTGAAATTTGTGATGTTTTAGTGGATTTAGCACTTAGATCCATCTAAGTGAAAGTGAGAAAGAGAACCAAAATTAAGGTGTGGATCATCCAAGGTGGAGTTTTCAAGGTATGAATCTTGTAGTAAAGATTGAATAGGATTTATTTAATGATCTAATCCTATTAGGATATCCTATAGAAGCATAGGATACTAGGAGATAAGAGAAATCTCTTGGTGGAAGTGGAAAACTAAGCCTAGGAGTTTTATCTTACACCATATTGGTATCAGAGCTTAGTTGATCAAGCTTGTGGTCAATGCATCAATATTTTGAATTAGTAGGAGAGAATACACCAACCCAAGCCATGGTGACTAATTCTAAACTAGCAAAGAAGGTTGAGGAACAAGAAGAGGATAACAATTTGTTAAGACAAAGAATAGCTCAAATGGAGCAGCTCTTGGGTGAAGTCCAAGACAAAGATGATAGGGTCAAAGAGAAGATTGACCTTAAAGAAGAAGCTGAAGCAAAGGAGAAAGAATTAGAGTTGGACGAAGAAGCACCAGCTCCTAATCCTATTCTTCCTAAAGATCCATTCTTGAAAGCATTGAAGGCATTGAGTGGCAAGGCTTTAGAAGGTGTTCCACTTTTTAGTGGACAAATGGATCCAGATTTAGTTTTGGATTGGATAGATAGCATTGAGAACCATTTTGAATGTGATGGTTTCTCTGAAGCACAAAAGGTAATGGTGGCCAAGTCTAGACTAAGAGGTTCAACCCTTACTTGGTGGAAGTTTGTGCAAACTGAGAGGGAAAAGGATGGTAAAGGTCCTATTATGACATGGAAGGGTATGGTATCCAATGTCAAGCAAACATATCTTCCTGATGACTATGAAGTCCAAATGAATAGAAGGAGACAAAATCTTAGGCAAAAAGATTTGGATGTCCAAGCATATACCGAGGAGTTTCAAAAACTGTGTTTGAGGTCCAAGGTAGTTGAGGATGAGAGCATCAAGCTAGCAAGGTATTTGAATGGTCTCAAATGGTCTATTCAAGAAGAGATGAGCCTAGTGAACTTCAAATCCATTAGGCAATGCTATCAAATGGCCTTGAAGATAGAGGAGAAGAGAAAGAGAAAGCAAGATAGCTCCAAAGGTAAAGGCAAAGGAAAAGATACAAAAGGTCAAAGAGGTGGCTATGGTGGAAGAAGTTCTGATTCTAGAGCTCAACGTGAGGTAAAATTCAATGAGCAGCAAGAAGGAAGCTCAAGTAGAGGTCGTAGAGGAAGGAATTCTAACTCTAACTTTAGAGGAAGAAGTGGTGGTTCTTCACAAAGAGTAAGAGGTAATTATTTTGCCAATATGAAGTGCTACCATTGCAATCAAATGGGGCACCCTGCCTATAGATGCCCTGAGAAAGGTGGCTCATCACAAGGAGGTGAGAAGAGAGCTAACCTTGTTCATGAAGACACTAATGCAGCAGTTAAACATTATGAGATTCCATTAAATTCAGATTAAGGGGAGAACCTCATGATGAGGAGAACTCTAATCAAGGAACCGGTGAAGGAGGAGCCAAGCCAAAGAAGATCTTTTTTTAGAATCAAATGCAAGATAATGAGAAAAGTATGTAGTGTCATTATTGATTCAGGCTCTACTGATAATATAGTGTCAGAAGAAGCAGTCAGCAAGCTCAAATTGAAAAGGATATCCCATACCAATCGTTACAAGGTTACTTGGCTCAATAAGGGTCAACATGTGTTAGTAAATGAACAAGCATGGGTGGAGTTCTCCATTGGAAGGTACAAAGACAAAGTTTTATGTGATGTGTTGCCTATGGATGCATGTCATTTTCTCCTAGGTGGACCTTGGCAATTTTACCGTCAAGCCATACATGATGGAGGAAAGAATTCCTATTCTTTCAAGAAGGATAATACTACCTTCAAAATTCAGTCATTGTTGGAGGATGCTGAAGTAAAGACAGTAGGTCCAAATGTTCTTATGGTAGGTGAAAAAAAGTTCCTACAAACCATGGAAGAAGGTGAAGGCATAGGGTATGCATTGATGTTGAAACCAAGAGAAGGAGATGAAGACAAGGTGACTAAGGAGACTGAATTACCAAAGGAGATTCAAGGTATGTTGCAGACTTACCAAGGCATTGTAAGTGATGGTCAACCTTCAACCTTGCCCCCTCAAAGAGCCATAAGTCATAGGATAGATCTTATCCCATGAGCTACCCTACCTAACAAAGCAGCCTATAAAATGAACCCTCAACAAAATAAGGAAATAGCAAGGCAAATACAAGAGCTCTTAGACCAAGGCCTAATTAGAAAGAGTATTAGTCCATGTGTTGTACCCCCCGTACTTGCACCTAAGAAGGGAGGAAATTGGAGGCTGTGTACTGATTCAAGGGCTATCAATAGGATAAATATAAGGTATAGGTTCCCTATCCTTAGGATTGAAGACTTAATGGATTGTTTAAGTGAAGCAAAGTACTATAGCAAGATAGACTTGAAGAGTGGCTATCACCAAATAAGAATGCATGAAGGAGATGAGTGGAAGACAACCTTCAAGACTAATGAAGGACGGTATGAATGGCTTGTCATGCCATTTGGATTGTCAAATGCCCCCTCTACATTCATGAGGCTCATGAATGAAGTACTCAAGGACTACATAGGCAAGTTTGTAGTTGTATATCTAGATGATATACTGATTTTTAGCAAGACAAAGAGTGAGCATTTGAAACATCTTGATATTGTCTTCAAGAAGCTGCATGAAGAGAAGTTGATGATCAATTTGGAGAAGTGTGAGTTCATCAAATCAGAATTGGTATATCTTGGGTTTGTTTTATCTCATGGCAATCTGAAAATGGATAAGAGCAAGGTAGAGGCTATCATGAATTGGCCTACTCCAAGGTCAGCAACTAAGGTAAGGAGTTTTCATGGTCTTGCACAATACTATAGGAATTTTATAAGACAATTTAGTGCAATTTGTGCTCCTATGTTGGATACTATCAGAGGAGGAATGGAAACCAAGTTTGTGGGGAATGAAGATGCTAACAAGAGCTTTGAGTTGTTGAAGGAAAGAATAGCTACCCAACCTATTTTGGTTCTGCCAAGCTTTGAGAAGCTATTCACTATTGAATGTGATGCTAGCAATGTAGCAATTGGGGTTGTTCTAAGCCAAGAGGGTAGACCGGTGGCTTTCCATTCTGAGAAGTTAAGTGAGGCTAAGAGGAAGTACTCCTCATATGACTTAGAGATGTATGCATTGGTCCAAGCTCTAAGAAAATGGAGGCACTACTTGCTTCCCAAGGAGTTCATTGTGTATTCAAACAATCAAGCACTTAGCTTCCTGAATTCACAAGAGAAGTTGAGTCACAAGAACATGAAGTGGGTTGAGTACCTACAAGCCTACACCTTCCATATCAAGCACAAGAAGGGTGTACTAAACAAGGTGGCTGATGCATTGTCAAGAAGAACCCTCACACTACAAGAAATCCAGTTGAAAAGCATGGGGATAGATCATTTCAAGGATCTATATGTAGATGATGAGGACTTTGCTGACATCTATAAGGTATGTACTGAATACAAGAATCATTTTCATAGCAAATATGTTGATTATACTTTGCAAAGTGATCTCTTGTTCAAAAGGAATCAATTGTGTGTTCCTAGAGGTTCTATTAGAGAGAATTTAATTCAAGAAAAACATAATGGTGCTTTGAGTGGTCACTTTGGGATCACTAAGACTCAAGACCTTGTTTCAAGGTTTTACTTTTGGCCTAGAATGAATCTTGATGTTAGGAGGTATGTGGAGAGTTTTCTAGTATGTTAAAAATCCAAGGGCACTTCAACAAATGCTGGTCTTTACCAACCACTACCTATTCCTACTAGGCCATCGGAATGCTTAAGCATGGATTTTGTAGTTGGGTTACCCAAGACAAGACAAGGAATGGATAGTGTGTATGTGGTTGTGGATAGATTCAGCAAGATGGCTCACTTTGTGCCATGCAAGACTACACATGATGCAAGTCAAATAGCATCTCTATTCTTCAAAGAGATAGTGAGAATACATGGACTACCAATCAGCATTGTTTTAGACAGAGACACAAAATTTATGAGTCATTTTTGAAAGACTCTTTAGCAAAGATTTGGAACTAACTTATCCTTCGGGTCAGCCTACCATCCCCAAACTGATGGTCAAACTAAGGTTGTTAATAGAATTCTTGGAAACCTTCTAAGATGCCTAACTAAGGAGTATGGACAGCAATGGGATTAGTTGATTGGGCAAGCTGAATATGCCTATAATGACATCATAAATAGATCAACCAGGAAGAGTACATTTGAAATTGTATATGGCCTACATCCTAGAGGTGTCTATGAGTTGAGATATTTAAAAGATGGATTCAAGGCAAGTGCATATTCTGATGACTTTGCATTTGCTATGCAAGAAGTTCATGAAACAGTGAGGAAAACATTGACAGAGAACACTATAAAACATAAAGCCAAAGTGGATGAAAGTAGTAGGACAGTTGATTTTAATGTTGGTTACTTGGTTATGGTGCATATCAACAAGTCAAGACTAAAAAAAGGAGTCCCCCACAAGCTACAAATGAGAAGGATAGGACCCTGTCCTATATTGGCTAAATATGGTGACAATGCATTCAAGGTTGAACTGTCGGAAGACAGTGGATTGTCACCCATTTTTAATATTGCTGACTTAGTCCATTATAAAGGACCACAACAAGACATGGATCAGACTCTTCATGAAGTGATCAGAGATGTGGAGGATCTCCAATTACCTACTGCTACAGTCATAGGCCCAGACATCATACTAGATACAAGAGTCTATAAAAAGACAAGGACTAAAGAGTACAAGGAGCATCTCATTAAAAGGCATGGACAAAATGATGTTGATGCTATTTGGATAAAAGAATCAGAGTTCAAAAATATGGGAGTTGATCCTACCATCATCAATCCAAGGGTGGATTGAACTTCTTATTTTGGGGAGGATGGTGCAGGAGCACCTAGGCCAACCTCTACTAGTTAGTCAATTTTGCTTCTACTTGACTCTAGCCAAGTCAAGAAGTTAGTGTAATTTGGTTGAGGACCTTAGAAGGTCTTGTTTTATGTTGGCTAGGTGAATTAGTCACTAAGACTAAGGTCACACAAATAGCCTTTGTTAGTTGTTATTTAAATTCTTAATGTTAGGAGTTAGGGAGATTGAGTCATTAATATGTCTTAGGCCTAAGAATGGTTAATGGTTATTAAATAAATATCATGATCATGAATGATCTTAGATCCTCAAAATATTTGAGGATAAGAAGCCTATAATATAGGATTAAGGCATCTATCGAAGTTGCCAAGTGTTGTAAGAATGTTGTCATAACAACATTTTGTACTTATTGCAAATATTCCATGCAACATGGATAGCCTTGGATTCCTTTGATTGTTGGAGGTTATTTTTGACCAAATAGGCCCTAGAATGGTGGAGAAGAAACCTAATGGAGTGATTTCTTGAATCTCCAAGCATTGGTTTCATATTGTAAAAAAAGTTTGAGTTAATGAAGTGGCTGGAAAACTCTATTTTTAAAGTAATATTTTGGTTTTTGAAGGAATAGTCATACTTGAATCCAAAAATGTGTTGATACAGTGGTTGAGACGTGTTCTATAGTCATTTTTAAGACTTTTTCATTTTATTTGTTAAGGGTTTAGAGTAGTTTTATCATAGTTTTCAAGTTGTTTTAGTTGAGGACTTTCTTTTGGTCACACTATGACAGATTTTGTAAAAATGGCTCCCACATGAGTTTCAACCATGGAAACACTAAATAAGTGGTTGAATCTTCAAGTGGGGCCTCTATAAATATTTTATCTAAATTTAGGAAGCATCATGAGAAAGGAAGCTAGCTTTATGATTAGGCCCTAGGTGAGTTTGACATACCCGGTTAGAGGCTTGACAATGAGAAATCAAATCATTTCATGTGGGGAATGGGAAGTACAGCACGTCCCCAGGAATTTTTATGGTATTTTTTTATGTTATTTATCCATCCTAAGCATTGGGAAGTCTTACCAGTCTATTAGGATAGGTTTTGAGCATTTTTCATCAATCCTAGACAAGCTGTCCTGGAAACTAGGCCTCTTAGCCTTGTTTCTCCTTGATATTAGGAAGGAGGTGTACGGTCACTTTGAGACCCAGAAACCTTAATGAAAGTTTTAAAACTTCCAAAAGGGTATCCAAATCAAGTTTTAATTTTCTAAGTTGTTTGGGAAAATGTTTCTAAAAAGGGGAAAAACTGACTAGTGAAGGCTACTAGAAATAGGCCTATTTTTAAGATCTCTTTTGGATGAAATCTTGAATATGATAAACCTAAGAGCCAAGAACCTTCCCAAATCAGTAAAATGGGATGGAATATGAATTAATTCAATGTAAAGAAGGTCCCCATGATGAATTTTGAAATTTGTGATGTTTTAGTGGATTTAGCACTTAGATCCATCTAAGTGAAAGTGAGAAAGAGAACCAAAATTAAGGTGTGGATCATCCAAGGTGGAGTTTTCAAGGTGTGACTCTTTTAGTAAAGAGTGAATAGTATTTATTTAATGATCTAATCCTATTAGGAGATCCTATAGAAGCATAGGATATTAGGAGATAAGAGAAATCTCTTGGTGGAAGTGGAAAACTAAGCCTAGGAGTTTTATCTTACACCAGTACAAGATGTTAGGAAATATTACAATTGCAAGGTAGGAGCAATAGGAGATATGGAGATTCATCAAGCATATGATAAACTATGTAAAAATGGGGTGTTAAAGGAAGAATTTCAAATAGTTGAAAGAAAGGGCTTAACTCGTGCCCTAGTTTTCCCCATAGTTTTCAAAACTAAATGGATAAGTATTGTCCTAATTAGAATACATAATGTTTATTTATGGTTAAGAGGACCTATCAAGATAATGAATAGAATTGTGCATAGGGTTATAGGTTTTCCAAGCCTAGATTGGTACAAGAGCCTACGAAGTGATTCTAAAGAAGCTATTGAAAAGAACACCGAGGCAAAATGGATAAAAAGGGGCATGACTATTGCTACAATAAGGGATCCCCTTTTGGACTTTGTAGTAAGAATCATATCTCACAAGTTCTATCAATCAAGTAGATTGAATAGTGTTTTGTGCATTGTTGTGGATGTGGCCTACAAAATTGTCAAGAAGGATCATAGATATGATCTAGAATAATTGCTATTACAGTACATCATGGAGAATCTAGGAGCAATAAGAAGATCAAAAGGTTCTTAGTGTAAGTTTGGATTAATTTTGATCTATATATTTTTCTATTTTTTGGAAGAATTTCCCTCCTTTGGCAAAGTACATTGGAAATTAGATAAGTCAGCTATTACTCAAATCAATGAATACATTGAGAAAATGGGAGACAACTTTAAATCTCTAATGACAAATTACTTTGAGGATTTCAAGTAATCCATGAAGAAAAGACTAAGGATACCAGTATCCCTAGTGGAATAGCACATCAATGATATTTGTTTCTTAGTTGATATTGATTATACTTATATCCAAGTAGCAATTCCAAGGACTAGATGGCTAAGACAGCTAAATATTGATGAAGCATTAGCAGTAATCATAGCATTTCTTGCAAAGGAAATTGATAAGGATGCACCATATTTTGGAACATATGATGTGGTGAGATCCAAAGTGGATATGGAGTTGAAGACTGCCTCCACTTTAAAGAAGAAAGACAATCTTGTTAAGAAGCTTAAAGAAAAAATTGGTGAAGGTGTTGATGCTGAGGAAGAGGAAGATGATGATGAAGAAGAAGAGGAACATCAACCTCTTGCATTAACACAAGGCTTATGTGAGGATGAAGAAAAGGAAGAAGGTGCCAAGAAAGAAGAAGCTAAGGAAGCACCAGCTCAAGCCAAGCCCAAGAAGAGAAAGGCCATAACTCAACATATAGCCCAACCTAAAGGAAAGAAGGTTATGAAGCCAAGCCAAGCCAAGCCAACTATACTATTAACAAGAGCCACCACAAGAGCCTCAACTCAAAGGGCCAAGGAGAAAGACAAAGAAAAGAAGAAGGTTACTGAGTTGACTGGTCCTATGTAGAAGAAACTAAAGAGAAAATATGTTGCACAACTAGAGTCAGATGATGAGGAAAGGATAGAATCTAAAGATATCAACAAATTTAGAGTGGTAAGCCATGTTCCTAAGTCAAATATTGATAAAATTTGTGATAATCTTAGGAAGAATGCAGATTTTTTTGAATTGAAAAATATTGATTTTAATAAATTCAGTAGAGAAGATCAGAATAAAGTTAAAGAATCAGTATATGCCATGATGGTAGAATATAAGAACACTCCTCTTCAATTAGACAATACAATGCCCAAGGAGTTATATAAAATTGTTGAAAATAAGTGGCATTACTATTTAAAAATGGAAAAAGATATAAGCGAATCCACATTGGCACAAGTAATGCTAGAATATAGTAAAGGTCAAATAACTAAGGAAAATAAAAAACATGGAAGTAAGTTTGAACCAAAATATAGAGCCTTCCACATCTTGCAGAATAAAATTGAAGAAGTTGTCAATAAATCAACAAGATTGTGGAAGTTGATATATGGCTTGACTATTGTCAAGGATGGAGAAGAAGATATCCTTGAGGGATAGAATATTGAAGAGAATGAAGATGCAAATAAGGTTGAGGCTAGTAAGGAAGAGAAGGAAGAAAAAATAGTGGAGGAGGAAACAAAAAAAGATGAAGGAGAAAAAGAAACAGTGGAGACACATGGTGAAGAGGAGTAGCAAACTGAACAGAGTGTCCAAGACACCCAGTTACCACCACCAAGTACTCCACATATAGAACTTGTAGTTATAGTCATTGTAAAGAATGTTCCTAACACTTCTACTCTGAACATCAACCCTTTAACTATAGAGGATCTCAAGAAGGTCCTTCACCAATCAACACTACAAGTACAACTTTACACAAATCTAGTATTGGTAAGTGTTGATGAGTTGCAGAAAGCTATAGCAGCAATAACAAGGGATAGGGAAACTACACAAGAATAAACCTCACAACCTCCTATGGCTACAACAGATCAACCAAAAGAGCAAGAGGTACAAGACAAAATTGCTAAGGTTGATTCTACAACAAAAATGACAACTATTGTTGAGGGGCCTACAAAGGAACCAACAGGACAAGATGTTCATGCAGCACAAACCCAAGGTGAACCTCCTCAAGTTGTCATCATTGATCAAGGTAGTACAGGAGAGGAGAAAGAAGTGGAGAAAATCCCTAAGGAGCTAGAGGCAATACAAACATTGGTAAACTTTCCTAGCTCAGGGACTCTCAGAAGAAGCTAAGCACTGATGTAGTACCATTGCAAATATCAGCACCAAGCTCAAGAACTACCAAGGTTACAAGGGTACTTCACTATGGAGACCCTGCACTTGATGAAGAAATAGTCATACCAAGCTATGACTCAAGGAAAATGAACCTGCAATAGATAAATGAAGTGTAAGAGGTACTAGAAAGGAGAAAGAGGCAAGAGATACTCAGAAATGAGTATAGGAAAAAGCAAGCATTAGTGGAGATCAAAGAAATATTTCTTGATGCCTTTAGCTTGCAAGTACCTAATGAAATTAAGCCCATAATGGAGCAATTATCCAACATTATGGACTAGGTACAGAATGAGGACCTTGAAACCAATGTCAAATTATTGGAATGGTTAGAGAAGAAATTTTAGATGAAAGTAAATGAAAAGATATCAAGTGAAATAGCACTATCATAGGTTGAATTGGTGAAAAATATTGAAAAAGTGAAAAAGGTACTTGAGAATGTATTCTCATTGTACAAAAAGTTGTGTGATTTCTCATACTTCACACAGGAAACAAGCCAAAGGATAGTGAGCTTCAAGCAAAATCTAAAGATTTCTAGCACACAGATACCAAATGATCTAGCTCAGAGTGAGAAGCATTTTTTCCAAACACTTCACACACAAAAAGAATTAGTTGTGTTGATAGTAGAAGAGGCCAATATCAAGGCCAAACTGATGCAAATTCAGTCTTCCATAACCCCACATTTGGAAGTACTCCATAAAGAACAAGCCTATGTAGAGAATAATCTAAAGAAAGATCCTAATATTTCTACTTTGGAAAGACTTGTTCATCTTGCAATAGAGATAGCTATCTAGCATAAATCATTGGAAATTGCTTTGGAGAATTGGGATGCATCTCTTAAGATGATTATGGAGGTCAATAAAACATTTTTGACAAAATATGGTCTTAATCCTTAGAACCCTTTGACGTAAGTGTCAAAAAGTGGGAGATAGAGTTAAGGGGGAGAAATATTTAAGAGGGAGATATAATGTTTTGGGGGGAGTTGTAAATAAGAATGTAAGATAACACAAGTATAGAGTATAGGGTACACAAATATAGAAATAGTGCATGAGACACATACAACACATCAACTCAGGAGGAGTTACAAAACTTTTGAGGTATATATATAGTTTTTATAGAATTTTGAGAAGTTTTGAAGTTTTGTATATATGTTGAGCTATATGCATATTTTACTCGAGGAGATTAGACTTTGATATACTACTAAGTGTTTTTCACACTCATAGAAAACGGGGAGATTGTTGAATCTAAGACTAGTTTTGACTATTTTGTGTCAACACACTTAAGATGTTTACTAAGTTCATGCTGAGCTAGTAACACATGCTGAGTAAAATATGTATAGATGTCGAGTAAATAGCTGATGTCAAGTAAACAATTGATGCTAAGTAAAAAGTTGATATTGAGGAAATAGTTGATGCCAAGTAAATAGTTGATCCAGAGTAAGTTCAGGTGTTGATCCAAATAGAACTAAATCAAGTGTCAAGCCAGACAAAACTACAACAAGTATTGAGCCAAGTAGAACTACAACAAGTGCTGAGTAACAGAATGATCAGGTGCTAAGCATCAAAGGTGGGTGAATGCACAAAGTTGGGTCGCAATTCTGTGGAAGTCAAATCCGCAAAGTGAAACTTCTTAGAAACGGGTATCCAATTTTAAAAAATAGGCACCTATTTTTGGTTTGGGTGCCTGACCCTAAATTTAAAAAATGGGCACCTGTTATTTTTAAAAATTGGGTACCCGTTTTTTATTTTCAAAAAATTGGGTACCCATTTTTTATTTTCAAAAAACGAGTACCCATTTCTCAAAAAAATAAAAATAAAAATTTTTAAGAAATGGGCACCCATTTTTTAAAAATAAAAAATGGGTACCCTTTTTTAAAAATCAAGTACCCATTTTTTAAAAGTAAAAAAGGGTACTGATTTCTTAAAAATACAATTTTTAAAGTTTTCAGCAGATTTTACATGCCGCTTTTAGCTTTTCAAAATGGGTACCTGTTTTTTGAAATTCAAATAACGGGTGCCCGTTTCTTACAACATGAGGTGGGATTTTTTTTCCTACCTCGTATTTTCGTTTGGGATAGGCTTGGTGAGACCAAGCCTGTGCCTTGGCCTCTTAAGATTTGGCTAAGGCATTCAACTAACAAATTCATGCCTTGCCATAATTTTTACAGGGTTTTCCTGATCAAATCTTTTTACGAAACAAAAACCCATTAGAGCTCTCACTATCTTGATTTTAGAAATATAAATTTTATAGAGTTATGTTTTTATTTACTATTTTTTTTTTTTTTTTTAATCAAAGGTGGTCCCTAAATGTAAAATAGCAACGTTCACTAAAACTTTAATAAATTTTTAATTTTATATTTTTTCTTAAATTAATTTATATGTCATCAATCTACATTCAATTCTTTTGAAGTTATAAAAAAAAAAAAAAATTGAAAAAAGTGAAATTTTGATCAAATTATGGTGTCCGTACACGAGAGGTTTTAAAATTTTCTTTTATAGCCAATTAAAAATTAATAATAATAAAAATATTCATTAAAAAATTCAAGAAAAATATTCTCATCAATATTTGGTGTGTCAGGTAACTCCGTTTAAAAGGATTCACAAAAATTCATTCATTTGTGTCAAATTATGGTGTCCATACACGAGCGTGGTATGGTCCTGAAACAGGCATTTTGAAAAAGTGGTTTTTAAAGATCCATACCAAAAAAATAATCTATCATATGGGTATACAAATAAATTACATATTCAAAAAGAAGATTTCAGGCACTACAATTTTTATTTCTGAAGTTTTTTTATATTTAATCTCTAAATGGCTCAAAATTTGGCATCAATTGAAAAAATATTTCAAAAATAGGAAAAACACTTCCACTTTTTGGCCAAAAGTGAGACCCAACTTCTTGCACTGACCCAGGTAACAAGTTTTGAGTAACATAGATTGGATATAGTTGTTTGTAATCACACAAACACCTATGTAAACTATTTTTGAGCTAACATGGAAGAATCTTGAAGGATATTAAAGATAAGAACAAATCTTTTGCATTACCTATGCAATCAACATGCAACCAATAAGAAAAATGGAGAAGGCATGCAACCAATAAGAAAAGTGCATGAGTTAAGTAGGAAATAAAGAATGAATATGGATCATAGATTCATACCTAACCCTAAGTTTTGAAAATCTTTAAAAGGAGGATGAAACCCCATTGTGGATGAATGAAGTGCATGGGTGAACTATAGCAAAATTCAGAGGGAAGTGTGAAGAGACTTAGAAGAATAGAGCAACATTGCAGCATTTAGTTGATCAAGAAAAAAGTATCAAAACTTCGAAGAGTGACATATCAGATCAAGCAAGGATTAGGTTAGTCAGAGCAGAATAAGGATCCGGAATCAACAATTGGAGATTGCAAAGCTATCAAGTCAAAGACTTTATAATACTCTCTAGCAATTGTATTAGATAATGGAAATCCTATGGACTTAGGTTGGCCTAGTAGCCATTTTTAAATCCTTTAATAGGGTGGCATTCCAAGTGAATATACAAAAGTCCTTTAACCAAGCCTGCTTTTAGTAGGGTAGTGAAATCCTTTAACTAGGTCACTTTTGACAGAGTGTAAAAGTCTTTACCGGGACAAGCCTTTCATAGGGCTGACCATTGAAAGTGGTCAAACATTGTAAACTTGAACAGTTACACATTGTTGTAGGGATATTTTGTGGGTGTCATCCTCACCCCAATTTTACCTTCTCATTTTGGAGGGTTTCTAGGTTACCAAATTTGTGTGTTGTCTATTTTCATGCATTTCTTTACTTTCAAGTTCATTAGATAGATTGGATGCATGTGGATGATTTTAGTTAAAGGAATTTAAAAGGGTTAAAGTTAGTTACTTCTGATTCACCCCCTCCCCCTCTTAGAAGTAAATCTTCCCACTTGTTAATTCCAAAAAAAAGTGGATGGGTTTCCCTTAAAAATGAAAGAAGTCTATCATAACCATTGTTCAAATAATGGTCACAAAGGAATCCTAATCATTGAAGAATGTGGCATGTATTTACACCATTATAGAGATTTGTTTGGTATATAGTTCATTCTTTTCTCTCGTTTTAGAATTTTGCTTCTAACTAGTTGTATTGGGAGTTCTTTTTCTCCATTGTTTTATGTAACTTTCATGAAGAAGAGAACAAGAAAAAATAAATTTAACTTTGTACAAAAGATTTCTTCAATGGATGTGGTTACTAAATATGTTAATTAAGAAATAAAATCATAAGTCTAAAAGATGTCCTTAATGCTAGGCATATTTATTGATTACATTTCTTGATCATTGCAATAAAACTTGCATTAGCATTATTAAAAATTCAATAATATATAATGTTCTCACATCATTGTGGGAAAATGATTTCCATAAAATTGACTCTTATATACTCTTTCACACTTTCTAGATCATCTAAATAGTTGTGTTGGGAATTATAAATTCCCTTTCATAAATAAGACACAATTAAAAAAAATCCACTATTCGAGTTATATTTAAAACCTATATCCTGAATTTGAATATAGTTGTACTCCAACTACTCCAACACTACACGCAAATCCCATACTTCCCTTAATCATGTCTCATATTTTAGTGTAATATTTAACCATTTATTAACCCTAACCATAACACTAAGTGTCCTATTAATAAAATTGTAAACCTTGGATCCTTAGTCTAACTGTTACTCAATATGTTACTATATTGAGCATTTAGTAAATTATATACCTTATCCTAACCCTATATGTACTACTAACTAGAAATAATATTATATTTTTTATAAGTGGGAATATATATGTGTGTGTGTATATACATATATATACATATATACACACATATATATACATATATACATATATATACATATATACATATATATATATATAGAGAGAGAGAGAGAGAAAGAGAGAACATTATAAAAAAGTTAATAACATGGGTTATAATAGCACTAATCATGGGCATTATAATAGGACTGACCCACACAAAAAATTAACTTGATAGCTATCGTAACAGTAAGATAAAGTGTAATAATAACACTAACATCAGATATAATATTATTAGAAACCCAAAAATAACCTTAACTGCAATCATAACACAATCCCTATCTCTGTCTCTAACTCTAACTCTAATTATAACCCTAACCCTAATTATAACCCTAACCTTAACTTGAACTCTAACTTGAACTCTAATTTTATCCCTAATCCTAACCTTAACCCTAATCCTATATAACCCTAACTCTAATCCTAATTCAAACCCTAACCCCAATTCAAGCCCTAACCCTAACCCTAGACTATAAATCTAATTCTAACTATAACTCTAATTTTTTCCCTAACCCTAATCCTAACACTATTTCTAACCCTAATTGTAACTCTATTTCTAACTCTAATGCTAATTCTAACCCTAAAACTAACTTTGATTTTAATCCTAATTCTAACTCTAACTCTAACCCTAACTCTAACTCTATCTCAAATTCTAACCCTAACCCTACCCCTAATTCTAACCCTGATTCTAACTCTAACCCTAACTATAACTATAACTATAACTTTAAGTGTAACCCTAACCCTAATGATAACCTTAACCCTAACCCTAATTTTAACCTTTACTCTAACTCTTACCCTAAATCTAACCCTAACCCTAACACAAACCCCAACTCTAAATCTAACATTAATCCCACTTTATCTCCATCTTTAACTCCAACTGTAACTTAAACTTTAGCTCTAACTATAATTCTAACCCTAATCCTAACCCTAAACCTAACCCTAACCCTAGCCCCAATTCTAACCTTAACACTAACACTAATACTAACCGTAACCCTAACCCTAACACTAGCACTAGCACTAACACTAGCACTAGCACTAACACTAACACTACCACTAACACTATAACTCTAATTATAAACCTAACCTAATGCAAACCCTAACTCTAGCTATAACCCTGGCTTTAACCCTAACTATAACCCTAATTCTAACCTTAACCCTAATTCTAACCCTAGCTCTAACTCTAACTCTAACTCTAACTCTAACTCTAACTCTAGCTCAAACCCTAACTCTAATTCTAACCCTAACCCTAACCCTACCCCAAATTCTAACCCTAACTATATTTATAACCCTAATTCTATCCCTAACCATAATTCTTACCCTAACCCTAACTGTAATCATAATTATATTTGTAACCCTAATTTTGACCCTAATCCTAACCCTAATTCTAACTCTAACTCTAATTCTACCCCTAACCCTAACCTTACATAACCATAACTCTAACCCTAATTTGAACCCTAACCCCAATTCTAGCTATAACCCTAACTATAACTCTAATCCTAACTCTAACCCTAACTCTTACTATAACTCTAATTCTCATCTTAACCCTAACTCTAACACTAATTCTAACCCTAACTCTATCTTTAATGCTAATTCTAACCCTAACCCTAACCTTAATTCAAATCCTAAATCTAACTCTAACTCTAACTCTAACCCTAACTCTAACTCTATCTTTATCTTTAATTCTAACCCTACCCCTAATTCTAACCCTAACTCTAACTGTAACCCTAACTCTAATTGTAACCTTGAGCCTTACACTAACCCTAACCCTAAGTCTAACCTTAACCCTACCCCTAATCCTAACCCTAATACTATATATAACTCTAACTCTAACCCTAAACCTAATTCCAATCATAACCAAACCCTAAATCTAACCCTAACTCTTACTCTAACCCTAATCCTAAATCTAACCCTAACCCCAACTCTATCTCTAACTTTAACTCTAACTCTAACTTGAACCCTAACTCAAACTCTAATTCTAACCCTAACCCTATCCCTATCCCTAATCCCAACTCTAACCCTAACTCTATCTCTAACTCTAACTCTATTTCTTACTCTAACTCTAACTCTATTTCTAACTCTAACTCTAACTCTTAAACTAACACTTACACTACCTCTAATTTTAACTCTAACTCTAATTGTACCCTAACCCAAAGCCTAATTGTAACCCTAACACTAACCCTAATTCTAACCCCAATTCTAAACCTAACTATAACCTAAACTCTAATTCTAACTCTAACCCTTATTCAAACTCTAATTCTAACTCTAACTCTAGCCCTAGACTCTAATACTAACCCTAACCCTATTTCTTACCCTTACCCTAACCTTAACCCTAACTCTAACTCTCTCTAACTTGAACCTTAACTCTACTCCAATTCTAACCCTAACCATAACCCTAGCCCCAATTATAACCCTAATAATAACACTAAAATAACACTAACACTAACACTATAACTCTAATTGTAACCCTAACCCTAATGCTAAACCTAACTCTAAACAGACCCCTAGCATTTACCCTAACTCTAACCCTAGTACTAACTCTAACCCTAATTCTAACCCTAACTCTAAATCTAACTTTATTTCTAACTCTAATTCTAACTCTAACTTTTACTGTATCTCAAATCCTAACTCTAATTATAATTCTAACCTGAACGCTAACCTTAATTCTAACCCTAACTATATTTGTAACCCTAATTCTATCCCTAACCATAATTCTTACCCTTACCCTAACCCTAAATTTAGCTCTAACTCTAATTGTATTTGTAACCCTGATTCCAACTCTAAACCTATATAACCCTAACTCTAATCTGAATTCTAACCCTAACCCCAATTCTAGCCCTAACCCTAACTATAACTCTAATCCTAACTCTAACCCTAACTCTAACTCTAATTCTCACCATAACCCTTACTCTAACACTAATTCTAACCCTAACTCTATCTCTAATGCTAATTCTAACCCTAACCCTAACCTAACCCTAACCCTAACCCTAACCCTAACCCTAATTCTAACCCTAAATCTAACTCTAACTCTAACTCTATCTCTAATTTTAACCCTACCCTTAATTCTAACCCTAACTCTAACCCTGTCTCTAACTATAACTCTAACTCTAATTATAACCTTGACCCTAACACTAACCCTAACCCTAAGTCTAACCCTAATCCTAACCCTAATAGTATATATAACTCTTACTCTAACCCTATTCCTAATTCTAATCTTTACCCTAACTCTTACTCTAATCCTAACTCTAACCCTAACCCTCTATCTAACCCTAACCCAACTCTATCTCTAATTTTAACTCTAACTCTAACTTGAGCCCTAACTAGAACTCTAATTATAACCCTGCCCCTAATCGCAACCCTAACCCCAACTCTAACTCTCACTCTAACTCTAATTCTAACTCTAACACTTATGCTAACACTAACACTACTTCCAATTTTAACTCTAACTCTAATTGTAACCCTAACCTTAATGCTAACCCTAATCCTAATCTTATCCCTAACACTAACTCTAACTCTAACCCCAATTCTAACCCTAACTATAACCCTAACTCTAAATCTAACTCTAACCCTTACTCTAACTCTAACTCTAACTCAGATGCTAATTCTAATTCTAATCCCAACCCTAATTCTTACCATTACCCTAACACTAACCCTAACCCTAACTCACTCTAACCCTAAATCTTACTCTAACTCTAATTCTAAACCTGATCCTAACCCTAACTCTAACTCTAATTGTAACTCTAACCTTGACCCTAATGCTAGCTCTAATTATAACACTAACCCTAACAATAACCCTAACCCTAATCCTAACTCTAATTCAAATCTCAACCCTAACCTTATTCCTAACCCTAAGCATAACTCTACTCATGAATGTAACATTTTACGTAACAATATCCTTAAAATAAAAACAAATTAAAGTCATGCAAATTAAACACCATATATAGAATTAAAAAATAAAATGTTGAAGAATAATTTTATAGTAAGTTTATACAACTACAATTTTATAGTAACTCTATATAACTATATTTAAAAATAAATAAATAAATTTTTACTAATCTTATCAAAAATAGAAAAATCAAAAAATACTTTCTTTTTTTGCGTCATGATTGCCACTAGCATATATATACCTATATATAAATTATACCGAGACTAATCGTTCTCGAGGTGCCTATTTTCATAAATCCCAATTCTGATTTAATAACCTTAGGATTAAATGAAAATAGGTGTCTCGAGAATGATTACTCTCGGTGTAATATATATAGGTATATATAGCTAGTTTATTGCATTTTTTTCTAAAATCTCATTTATGTGTTATGGCTTGTTGAATCTCTTTTAGGTGGCTATCATCTAAAGAAATTGATAAAAAAAGATATAAAATATTGGAAGAGAAAAATACCTCAGCTTATGTGTGAAATGCAAAAGTGTCTACCTTCAGCTTTTTTCAATGCTCAATAATACTACCACATAAATCAAGTTGAGGAGATTGAATTGTGTGAACCTATACAAACTAGGTCAATGTGGATGGTTGAGAGGCACTTGAAATTTATGAAGGGATTGGTTTGATAGAAAGAATGTCCTTAGCACGTACTAATAGTTTACCACTATTTCCTTGATCAGCTCGTGTTACTAGTACTAGTTCATTGGAGGGTCATAATTGTTGAACAAGAATAATATGATTCCATTAAAAGTACCCAAGCTTCTAGGTGCTTTAAAATTGTTGTGATTTACAGTGTAATGTAGTTGACTTATACATAACTCATTTTGAACTAATAATCCTATGATGTTTTTGTAGGAAAACATATTTATTATTAGACTCTTTTTGAAATTACATTGAAGCTATTTGGGCTCACCATATGTAAAAGTTACATAGCTCTATATCATTGGTACAATATTTTTCTTTTCTTCCATTCATTGTACTATATTAAAGTTATGTAGTTTCAATTTTTTTTTAATCTAACAATTTTGTTTTCTTTTCGAAAAAGGTGGAATGAACAAGGTCCTAAGTTAAAGAATTAGTTGATTAAATCTTTAGAGGACCTCATATAAAGATGGTTAGGGACCAATATAGAAGGTCTCTAAAGTTAAACACAAAGTACAAGTGTCCTCCTATGATTACTCTAATAGAGTGGAATGAAATAATTTCAGATGCAAAAGAGAAAAGGCTATAGGATAAAGGAATTCAACTAGAAGATGAAAAAAGAAGGTATGTCATGATAGTATTAAGTAGAATGTAATCATGCACTAATTAGTGATCTTTCTATTTATATAATCTAACATGTTTCAAACTTTTTATAAACTGCAAGACACATCAAAATCTATAGAAGTGAGAGTAAAAAAGGTTGGCCAATACAAACTTGGCTCTAGTGGCTATATAAAATTTCACTCTCGACTTGTAAGTAGGAGAAATGGAATTTCATAATAATTTTTTTATATAAGGTTGCAAAGAATTTTGTTTAATCAAATCATACATGAAAAGATGATGATATTAAGATAAAAATGTAGGCCACTGAATTCAATGTAGAGCCCATGGATGAAGAAAAAAAAGTGCCTTGAATCAAGGCTATAAAGTCATAGTTGCATGCCTATGCCCAGAATACCAAAGAATCTAGTGCACCAGATGACACACAGGTAAATTGGTCAAATGAAAAGTAAATCAAATTGAATAATTAAGAAATTTCATGTTTGGTGTTAATTTTGAACATAAACTGACTATTCATGTTTTATATATCAAACAATGATAACAATGCACATGACATTTCACTGCAGCCTTCAAATCCTATCACAAAACCTGCACATGGTGAAGGCCATGATGTGCATCACACTAGTGGAGGTATTAATTTTCCATTGGAATTAAATTATGTAATTATTAATAGAATTTAACATCTTCAATTGCAATTGGTGTAACCCTTTCCTAAATATTTTAGAGCATGTTGAACATGATGGTAAATGAGTGGAGCATCTTCTTAGTGTTTAGCATGTTGAGTCGATGGTTGATCAAAATGTTATTGTACATGATGTGGCATTCTTAGGTAAAGAAAAATACATGTTATGTTATAATGGTTAATGAAATACTTGTAATAGTAAAAAATTGGTATGTAAATTTAACACGTTTACTTGTTATTGTAACATACCCCCCTTTAGAGCAGTAGCCTCATGCTCGCCAAACTAGGAGGAAGTGTCATAATTTGACATCACAGCCACAAGAGGAGGAGAATGATGAAGATATTGATGTTCCTATCAACCTTTTCCTTAAGAAATCAAAGAAAAATAAAACTAAATGATTTTTTTTAACTACTCTTTAATAAACTTTGTTGGATAACAAAAGAACTTTGTTTTAATGAATTATTTATGAATTTTGTGTATTAATATTAAATTTTATGTCATGTTAATGAATATTTCTATGTGTTAATGAATTTTATGTCATATTATTGAATGTTATGTGATTGTATTGGTTGAATGTTATAGTTCATTAATGGATGAATGAATGAAAGAAGCATGCAATTAGATGTTAATGGGGAATTCAAAGTGATGTTAGTAGGATTAGGTGTGAGGACAGATGAGCTTCCACCTTCACGTGGTTGTCCTTGTTAAGTAGAGAATATTAAAGTATTCTTGAAACCAAGTGAAGCTCAAACTAACATACCTTCATTAATTAATCAAATTCATTTTTTCTAGGTCTTTGATCATAAGTGCATTTTGCATGTGTCATTTTATGGAAACTATCAAATAAAAAATTGGAAGGGCCAATACTCAACTTGTTTGGCATGATTCAACGTCATTCAAGTGTAAGTATTCTCTTCTTGAATGTGTTAAATTTGCATGGTTCCTCTTACAGAGGTCAACTTTGTAGTTTGAAATTGAAATTAAATCCTTTCTATATGAAAATTATGACATTGAGAAATACTAGATATGTTGTGTTAAATACTACTATGGTTCTCTTTATTGCTATTATGATAATTGTTGCAATTACTATTATATTAAATCAAGACCACCCTCCACCATTGATGGGATATATAAGGAACATTGAAAAGGAAACAAGTAAGATTTATTGGTATATTTTTACTTAACTTCAATTAATATGGCTTCACAATGTCCATTTAAAATATACTTTAACTTCCAACTTACAAAATACAACTTGACCTCGGGAATTTAAACTAGTACTTCTACATAAGGATGCAAGGAGTGAATATACTTGGAATTTTACTAGATGTAGTCTTGTTATCTACTCCACTTACCTAGTGCAAGATTTCAAGGTGCATTCAAATGATTTTCATATCAATAGCATCTCCTTAATCCCATCTATGGATGCAAATCAAAGATCAAGTATAGATTGAAGTTAATCACAATTAACTACCAAATCAGCTATTCCTTTGGTATATGATGAGGTTACTCAAGGATGCATTCATATTTAATCAAAGAAACTTTGATACAATATTGATTAACAATAAAGTATATGATTTATGATCTTCTTGTGCATATTTAAATTCTACCTTTTTTGTTAAGCATCTAAATATTTATCATATATAATTAAGTTATTATTTACAAACATATTGCACATCTGAAAATGAAAGAAATACTGTACATATGCTCCAATTCATTAGGGACTTGAATTATTTTTACATTTGTAAAACATGATTGTAAATATTACTTTGTCAAGTGATTGGCATAGACAACTTATATTATTTATATGATTATCAAAGAATATGCATTCCATTGTGTAATGTCCCCTAACTGATCCTATTGATTTCAAGATTGATTTTGTAATTCAATCGTAGAAGACTCCCTTTGATCAATGATTATACTTAATTCTTCAACTTGTCACAAATAAGAGTATGTTGTAGTGAAGGTAATTAGGAACAATTAACCTTCAATAATCCATTGTATAAATTTTTCTTTCAAAAGTGTCAAGCATGTATGGTGGGTCAAAACATTTGAAATGACATGTATAGATTCAAGATTAAGAGTAGTCCTTTCAATCAAAGGACTATTCTCCACCTCTTTTGACAATGAAATGCAACCAAGAATGTTCAACATTACTCTTATTGGAAACTATAGCTAGATGGTTTTCCACTCAAGTATGGGACTCAAGAAATTTTGGTCCTTGAGGTGTTGTGGAAAGGAGTGAAGTTGGCTTAAATATCATCTAAAGTGGTAGATATGAAGAAGCATAAAGTTCTTGAACTAAAACATAACCATGAAGGATCTCATTAAAATGATTGTTTCCCCTTACATTCCTTTGGGCAAGAGGGAAACCAAAGAAGATCGAGATACACTAACATGGACAAATGTATCAATTCTTACATCAGTCTTAGATTGAAATTGAGAATGCTTTGCTTTTATACATTTCATTTCTAGGTTGCAATTGATTGAAGATAATAAATAAATATGTATACCTTTTATTTCTAATTTTTAGTCGATTGAAATCTTAGCTAGGAAAATTACATGTGAAACATGGGAGTTAGTGTGAAAAATTTTACTCTAGTGGAGGGAGGTTGACTTCAAATTTCATCTACAATAGTAATAATATAATGCATTAGTTTTGACTCAATACATAAGTCATTCTAGAACATAGGGAAACATTTCCATTATCTTTTTCAATAAATTTAAAAATCATTGTGATACTGCTATCAAGATTTGACTATATACTTTTTAGTCAAACTCATTCACCCATGCTTCATGAGTAGTGGTTCCAAAGAACCCATTTGGCATGAGAATTAATGAAACACTTAGCACTCACTACATTTTGGTTATGCTCACAATGGTGAAGCATTGCGATTTACTAGGTCACCCATCTCAATAATTCTTACACTCTCAATAAGTCTTGGGATTCATTGCAATGGGTAACCTCCCAAGAAGTCTCGGTGCTTTACCTCTATGAGCATCACCTAGATGAAATGAGTGTAAGCCTATTAATTCTTCCAATCAATTTATGATGTTATTCTATACCAATATTGGGAAACACCCCCCCCCCCCTCAATTGATGAGGTTGGACTAGCTATTTCATTTTTCTAAAACAATGCATATTCATCAAAATTTTGACAAACATACTAACTAGCATGTCATCGTGGGTATAGCATTCTGGTCCCATGGGTGTCAAAAGTTTGACCAGTGTTTGTCAAACTTTCAATGAACATGCTAACCAACATGTTGTCATGGGTATGGCATCCTAGTCACAATGTTGTGGAAATTTTAACCAATGTTAGTCAAATTTTTTATGAACAAGCTGAGCAATTGTCCAAGCCACCTTCAACCAATATGTGTGTAGAAATTTAAACCTTGGCCCAATCTTGTCAAAATTTTAATGAAAAAAATACCGACAAGACCAATTGTTGATCTTTGGACCAATGTCTATGAAAAATTTGACAAATTTTCATCAAAAAAAGAGGTGAATTATACTAATGTAGGGAATTTTGCATTGAAGTAAATATTACAAAGCATTTTTCATTTAGAGAAACATACTGGATTTTGTAAGGGATCATTATAGAAAACATGGTTTATTCACCATATGGATCATATTAGGATAGCTCATCAACAAAATTGTGAACTAGTGGAAACAAGTCTTCTCAAATCAAGTAAGTATTTATGTCCTATCTCATAATTCATTGTTTGTAGATTGTAAGAATAAATCATTACAAATGGATTTTTTATATTTAGGACCATTAATCTTTAAGGACTTTAGTTTCCATTTCCTAGATTGGCAACCAAACTTCAGTCCTAAATCTTATAAACCCAATAAATTCCCAAAATAGAAAAGAATGGGATATTTATTGGTTGAATTTCTTCATACTAAAAGCCTAGAGTCCATTGGAAATACAGTGGGATCTTTCATTCAAATACAATAGAAAAACCATAAATGTGGAGTAAGAATACTTGTAAATATAGATACTACTAGTAAATTCCTTGAGCCCTTAGAAAAATTATAAGAAAGGGGTAACTATATTAAAGTTGAATTATTTAAAGGTCACATTATTGGAAATGTAGTGACAAAAATAAATATTCAACAAAAATTAAAGATAACATGGAATTGATCGGATGTGGAAATCACTATAGACATATTAATTTAATGAATTAGGAGGTTCATAGTTGAAATCTCTCACATTATCTTGAAAAAGAAATGAACAATAAACTATTAGTTTGTGTGATTGATCAGGGAAGTAATATACATACTCAAAAAAATTGTGCTCTATTTTATGGGGATTTTGGGTTGATGTGTAATTATTAATTATAACCCTAAAGCACTAAAAATTCTTGTATAAAAAAGAGCTTAGGGTTAGGGGTTTTCATAAGGTGTGATGCAAAAATTGCTTCTTGTGGTGGTATTGAGTTGTAAGGGATTACAGATTGTAATCAGATTGTAATCATTGGATCGTAATAATATTGGACTTGTTGTTTGGTGGATGTGGCCTAAGGATTGGGTGAACCACATTAAATCTCAGTGTCTTGCATTCCCTTCTGTGTGATCTATTATTTTTTGATATTGTTTATATTTACATGTAATTGTTATTTCTATCTAAGGTTTAATCCTAACATAACCCACCAAGATCTTAGGTAGAATTAAGAAGTGTTATTCAAAGAATATAGCAACATTAAATAGATTACTAGCACATTATCCTGACAAAGAAATGAACAATAATGTATACCAAAATATCAAGTAGAATTAAGAAGTCTTATTCAAAGAATAAGGAAACATTAGATAAATTACTAGTTGATGCATAATCATTTTAGAAGGTAAGTGAGAAAATGGCTTCATTAGATAAATTTTATAACAAGGATACTATCACAAAGTAAAATCTCATAGAAAGGAAGAGAAAAAACTAGTGATTAATGTAAAGGATAGAGAAATCTATGAAGAAGTTGTAAGAGAATTTATTCCTACAAAGCTAGAAGCTATATATGATATAATGAGCCTAAATCAACCTCTAGGAGTAGAATTTGAATTAGAAGTGGAAGGAAATATGAATATAATAGGAAAAATAGAGGATGCTAAAAGATATTCATGAGCTAGAGGCTAGGGACATAGAAGAGGATAAAGATTCTTTTGGTTTATATGATCATGCTTTAGAAAAGGAAGAATTGAAATGTAAGTAGTGCAATTACCATTATCACAACCCCAAATAAAGGAAATCCTAAGTATGCAAAGCCAATAAAAAAGAGAGTAATCTTTATCAAAATAAGCAAAAGATGTAGGAGTGCATGATGATCAAACCAAAAGTACATTATTATTTTATGCTGGAAGGGTGAAGAGCCTTCTTGAATGAGAAATGAAGATAAGAAATTAGAATGTTAGGGGCTTGAACACCATTAACAAGAGGTTCTTAGGTTAGTGTATTTTATGAATTTTTCATATCAAGATGATAACAATTCAAGAGACTAAGCTAAGCATAGCAGAAATGAATAATAACAAATCAGCTATTTGGAAAATATAGTATAGCCAAAGAAGAGGCCTATAGAGAGATTGGGATAATCTGGAAATCAAGAAATGTATTTTATTTGAATGTCATAACTAAAAACATTGGTATAAAATATATTTGCATGGATGATGGTTTAGAAGTATTAGTAACCCTTATTGTTGGGGTGACACAACACATTAACCATAGTAGGAACCTAATGTTTTTTAATGTATCCTATCATTTTTATTATTTCTATGGGGTTTAATGGGTCCTAAGTGGTCATAAAAACCTTAGGACACATTGTGACCCCTTGGAACCCATTCATACCCATTAATACACATTATGACCACTTATAGCACATTAGTCATTGTATGCTACACTTCAAGGTTCTAATGTATTGTAATCAACCCTAACTTATCATAAGGGACTTTAGGGGGACTTAAGTGGTTTTAGGCACCCTTATGACTCATTACAACCTCCTAGGACGCATTCTGACACATTAGGACCCCTTAGTGCATATTAAACATTGTAGGACATGTTTTTGGGGACTCAAGTGTCCTAATGGGTCCCAATGTGTCCTAAGGGGGCATTAAGGCACACTAGGGACCCATTACAACCCATTATGAAACATTAAGCTCCATTAGGAAACATTAGGTCTCATTAGTACACATTAGGACCCATTAGGACACAATAAAACCAATCACAACCCATTCCAACACATTAATCATTGTATAACACACTAATGTGTCCTAAGGGGTCCTATTGTATCCTAAGGGATCATAACTAGTCCTAAATGGTTCAATGATTTAGGATCCATTAAGACCCCTTAAGATGCATTAGTACCATTTAAAACACCTTAGAACCCATTAATATCCCTTAGACCACCTCAAGGGGCTGAGGACAAACTAATGGGCAATAATAGGTCCTAATGTGTCCTAAGGGGTTATAATGTTATCTAAGTGATTCTATGGAACCTTATGGCCCATTAGGATCCCTTAGAACACATTAACCATCTCAAGGCACACTAATTTTTCCTAAGGTGTCGTAATGGGTCCTAAGTGTTTATAATCAGTCCTAATGTGGCTTATTTGACTTTAATGGTCCTAATTTATCATAAAGGATCTTCATGGATTCGGATGGTCCTAGGACCCTTTATAACATATTCACTATTGTATGACTCATGAATAGGATGCAAGTGACTCTAATGTATCATAAGGGGTTATAATGGATCCTAATTCAGCCTAGGGCCTATTAATGCCCATTATAATCACTTGGGACACATTAGGATTAATTAGGACATATTAGTACCCATTAATACCCCTTAGAACACATTAAAGGGTGCTTTACATACTAGGATATATGTATGTGTACTAGTATATGGTAATGAGTTTGAATGGGTTGTAAAGGGTCCTAGAACACAATAATGTTTCCTAGGACTCTACTAACCCCTTAGGACCCCTTACCATACATATTATTGTTCCCAAATCATCTAAAAAGGTTGTAAGGGATCATGGGACTCGTTACCATACACTTAGGTATCCACTAAGAGATCATAAGGGATCCTAGAACACATTAATCTGTTCTATGACCTTTACAATCCATTAAGAACCCTTACCATCCATTAGTGGATGGTAAGGGGTCCCAAGGGGTATTAACTAGTCTTGCAATATATTAATGTGTTCAAAGACCCTCTGTAACCCTTTAGGATTGTATATCATACACTAATACATGGTAAGAGGTCTTAATGGGCTATAAAGGGTCTTAAGGGGTCATTGTGATTATTAATGTAATTTAGGACCCCTTAAGAACCCTTATAAACCCTTACCATACATTTTAAGGGGCCCCAAAGGAACTTAGGACAAATTAATACTATGACCCCTTACTAATTTGTGCTAAAGGGTCTTGTAATGTCATAAGGGGATATAGAACAAATTAATGTGTCCTAAGACACCTTATGACCTGTTAGCACTACTTGTTCTAAGTTCTATGGTTCTTATGAGTTTTTAAGTACTCCTAGGAACACTTGCAACTCTTAGAACCTCTTACCATATTCTAATGTATGGAAATGGCTCCTAAGATGTTGTAAGGGGTCTTAAGGGTTTCTAAGACACAATTTTGTGTTGTGAGGACCTTAAGAACCCTTGCAATCCCTTATGATACACTAATGCATGGTAAGGGGTCATATGAGGTTCTATGACACATTAATGTCTCCTAATATGCCTTAAGACCCCTTACCATACATTAATATTGAGGGGTCCTAAGAGGCCTTAAGGGGCTATAGGACACATTAATATGTTCTAAGAACACTTCAGACTCTCTTACCATACATAAGTGTATGGTAATGGGTCCTAGAATAACTTATGACCCCTTTGGACCCTTTAGGAACCATAAGATATATAGTAAGGTGTCCTAAGGTAGGTAGGGAGGAAGGGAAGGTGTGTGTGTGTACACACACACATACAGAGATATAATGGTCCACTAGAAATCAGGTTGAAGATAATGTATTGATTTCTTAAATTTGGTTGTCTTGTTTTTGAAAAACCCTTCAAATATAGAATCTTTATCTTAACTCGCATGTAACTGAAGCCACTCTCAAACATCCAAGAAATATATACATGAAATGTAACTACGTAAAAGCACAAACCCGTGTCGCCTTTTATAAAGGAAAGTGATATCAAAATTCAAACTCTTCAACTTTAACAACATAAAAGTCACATTTGTGTTTGGAATTTGAAGATGATGTAAACTAATAAAATGTGTAAAATTGGATGAAGTTTATGTCTGTAGTTTTAAAAAAAAATTGAGTGAAAATTTTATTTATTTTTAAAATTTTAATGTCTATTTTTTTATTTTTTTTAAAATGCTAAAAATATAGAGTTTTTTTCCTATAAAAAAATATAGTTTTTTTCCTACCAAAAAGAAAAATTGAAATTCGGCTAATATTTTTCAAGTTATAATTGGTCAAAGTCAAAGTTATCCAAAATTGATATTTTTTCTCTCGTCAAACTTTTTCCATCAAATCTACATATTTTTTAAAACAAATTACATATTCTTGAAGAAGACTTCCTCCTCTAGTGTAGCATTAAAAAATAATAATTTTTGAAAATGATTTACTATTTTTTTCTATTTTTTAATAGGCATCTTCCTGAATCTTAAAATACCTACTTGTAATATGTTCAAATTATAACATATTATCCATAATCAAAATAATAATAAAATTGTATGATCATAATCTTGACTTCGAGACCTAGAGAAGTATATTTTTAGTTTTTAAAACAACTTCATTTTAGTAGGTCAAATTGGCCTTAAAAGTGAGATGCTTACAAAAGTTCTTATTTTTGCTTATGTGGCTACCACTTAGGACACCACATAGTTAGTTATGACCGAAACCCTTCTGGCCAAAACTATTCCGGTCGAAAGTGTTTTGACCATAACCCCCATTAGCCTATCAAACCGCTACCAATTAATTTGGCTATTTTATATAAAATAATTTTTTTTTTTCCTTTATTTAATAAATATAGAAAAACAATGAAAAATAAAAGAGAATTTTCAAAAGATGACTTTTGAAGCCATTTTTAGCAACTATTTTGCAGATTTAATCACAACTGCAAAGGACCAAATATTTTTAAGGTGATTTTTTCCTGTCTATTTATTTTTATGTATTCTATATTGAGGCATTAGCTGGTATTTAGTGAAATCTAAATTAATTTTTTTCTTCTATAGATTAAAGTATTGAATGGGTAGTGCAAGGAAAAGATCAACGAAATATGATAGAATAAGAGATGACAAAACAAAAGGTCATACAAAATGTAACCAAAACCAACCTACTGAAATTCTTGAAGAGTATGAGATTCATGAAGAGAATTAAAGTAATGAAGAGGAAGAAATTGGCAGTTCTAATAATAGAAACAAATTAAAAGGCACAGAAAATTTGATGGATTTGGATGAGGAACTACTTTTTAACCAAATACCATCTAAACATATGATAAATGATAACACTATTAGAAAGCATTGTCAAAACATGTGGGATGAATATTTCAAAGATAAAAGTATATTTGGATAGGCACAATTATTTGTCAAGTTATTTAGGAGAAAAGATATGAGACCTATTTTGGAGTTGTTGGTTGTTGATAATAGGAAAAACCATGCACATAATATTAATAAAATAATAGTTTAAAACTTGTAAAATGCTTATAACAAAATTGACAACACAACTTGAGGAGGTGATTTTAGTAATGAACATACAGCATTGATGACTACTATATCTAGTAGAAAATTGACACATAGAAAATAGGTATGTGCAATTTTTGATGTACTACATATAACTAGAAGAACTATTTAGAGATACATCAAGAGGAGAAATATGCTAGATGATAACATTGAGAATAAATGGGTGAATATTTGTAGAGTTCCTTGTAAAGAAAAAATTTATGAAGATGTAAAAAGAAAAGTTGTTGAATTTTGGACCACACATTTTTGTGTTTCTTCCAACAGACGTGATACTATACATATTAAAGATCAAGAGACAGGGGTAAAAATTGAACATCCAAAATATTTGATAGATATAACTCAAAGCGAATTATTTCAAGCATTCAAGCAAGAATTTTCAAATGTCAAAATATGTCAAAGAATGTTTGAGAGTTTCTTTCCTTCCTTTGTACACATAAATAAGATACGTGAAACTTATTTTTGTCGAAATCATGTTGAATTTGGTCTACACTTACAATCATATAAAAAAGTTATGGCAATACTTGATCCTAATTTGGTCATCCTTGGCAATACAACAGAATTTTTGAAGTCCATATTATGTGATAAATTAGAAGATTCAGATGAGTTCAAAGTGCAATGCATCAAAAATCAGTGTGAAGATTGTAGAGATTTACATAACTTTTCAATGCAAATTGAGAATATTAATGAATCGAAATAGTTTCATGGATGAGATATGAATATGAAACATACCAAAATAAGATAGGAGATGAATCCAAAAAAATTGTATTTAAGGAGAGTAAATTGCATTATGATGAGTTTATGACCAAGTTTTGTTCATTGATATATCTACATATCCAACATTTTCATGGTGCACAATGGCAAGCTAAATAGTTTCATGACTCAAAAAATTGTTTTCCACCTGGCTGTATACTTTCAATTGTAGATTTTTTTGAGAATTATACATTTGTACCTCAAACAAAACTTCAAGGGCAATATTTTCATTCTAAACAAGTTGCAATATTTGTGCAAGTGACCTATAGACATGCACAATTTGACGTGGATGAGATAGAAAGGTTGGATGAAAATGAATGCATCATCATCAAAGAGGTTCATTTCTATATTAGTGATGATAGAGTTCATGATAGGAGTAATGTGGCTCATTTTTTTGCAATGTTCTCTGAAGATCTTAGAAATTGTGGAATAAATGTTTCAAAGCATTGGATTTGGTCTGATGGTTGTGCAGGTTAGTATACATGAAATTACATATTTATTTAACTTTAATTTAACTTATATTTATTTGTACATGCCTATTTCAATTTGATACATGTACATAGATAATTGTTTCTACTTATCATTTCACATTCATGGGAAAATTCAAATTTGCAAAAGTATTTAATTGGTTAGCAATGCAACATGCTAGAACCAATGTTAGGTTTTTATGGAATTTTTTTGAAAGTGGACATAAAAAAGGAGATCAGAATGGAGTAAGGGCATGTATAAAGCATGTGCTTTGACAACATGAACTTGCAGGTAAATATGCATTTAATGTGCATGTTTAATACTAGTAGCATGCATATATATATATATATATATATATATATATATATATATATATATATATATATATATATATATATATATATGTTGTGTGTGCATACAGGGAATAGGGAATAGGATAGAGAGTGCAAATCAAATTATTGAATCATGCAAATTTCATTTTGCTACTTGAGATACTAAATACAATAAGCGTTATTTTTGGGAAGTGAAAGGTCAACTTTATATTTATTTTTAATGTATTTTTCAATTTCAAGTTTTTTATTAAATATTTATTTTGAAATATGACAATTACTTTTTGTATTTATAAAAGATATAGATCGATCTAATCCTTACAATTAACAAACAATTCTTGGTATTAGAAGTTTACATCAAGTGATGACTACATGAAAGCACAAACCTCCATTAATAAAAGTAAGAGAGAAAAGATGTTTTTGTGATGACTGCATTAAGGACAATCTAGTGAGTGTATGTGAAAATACTGCAAATGGATATGTTTCACATTGAAATTTAAAGGAGATAGTTAGAAAGCCTCCTTTTGAAGATGCTAAAATTGACATTGACATTCATGATCCTATATATTCAGTTGATTATGAGTGCATTTCTAATTTAGTTATGGTAGGTTTGTGTGCATATATACATGCATACATACATAAATACATATATATATATGTTCATTTTTAAATTAATTTATATTTTTCTATTTTTATATACATGTAGGAGATATTTTTGCAGTTTAAGCCTTAGTAGATAATATGAAAAATGTGGACTACTATCTTTTAAGATGCACAAAAGCAAAACACAAGTTGCTAGAAGGAACTATAGATGCTGATGAACAATCATATCCAATTGGATCAATTGTTATTGAAGGAACATATTATCAACAAATAAGGGTAACTGATAGTGGTATTGAATTTATTGAATACAAGCCTGGAGGAAAAGTTTTACATTTCAATAACCATGTTATAGCAACAAAGTGACAATTTGAAGTAATACAAAGAAGAGGACATCGTCGAGATCAAAAGTGGAAATGGCCTATTGAAGAAAATGAAAAACTTCTAGAGATAATAAAAATTAGAGAGGTTCCTAACAATACAATGTTTGTGGAGCTCTAGCTTACCTATGTACTTATTGTGGAGCTCTAGTTCAGCTATGTCTATATAGCTCTTATACTTTCACATTTAATGTTGATAGGATATTCATTTTATAAATTTGTATACAATGGATCATTTATCTTGGATATGCAAAATTAGACATGTTTTGTTATTTTTATTTAAATTAGACATGGATATCTCATTTAAGACAACCTCTTAGGACCTCCCCTTAGGACCACCTATTACCTAACCTCCCCTTAAGACCACTTATTACCTTACCTACCCTTAAGACCACCTATTAGGACATCCCCTTAGTACCACCTTTTAGGACCTCTCCTTAAGACAACCCCTTTAGCATTTGTATGTATTTATATACATTGTTTATGTTTTCTTATGATTGTTAATGCTCTTATGTATTTATGTATATAATCTTTATGTTCTTATATGTATTAACTTTTATTAATTAAATGTTGTAATACGTATTCTTAGGTCATATTCTTTATATGTTCTCATGTACATGTATATGTTATATTCTTACCAATGCATTAATCTACATTCATATATATGTATAATTTATGATCTCCCCTTAAGACATGTCATTAAAACTAGTTAATTATACTTAGATTAAGGCATTAAAAACAATAACATATACATAAACATGAATATTGAAAATATGCATGTCTACATTTAACATGAACATATTTACATACATCTATGAAATAAAATATACATTACTCTACATTTTTATGTATAATTAAGGATATCCCCTTAAGACATGTCATTAAATATAGTTAATTACACTTAGATAAAGACATTAATATCAATAACATATACATAAAAATGTGAATATCGAAAACATACATGTCTACTTTTAACATGAACATATATACATACATCTATTAAATAAAAAATACATTTTAATCTACATTCTTATATATAATTTAGGATCTCCTCTTAAGACATGTCATTTAATTACACTTAGATTAAGGCATTAAAATGAATAACATATACATAAACATGAATATTGAAAACATACATGTCTACATTTAACATGAACATATATACATATATCTATGAAATAAAATATGTGCATTTTAATCTACATTCTTATGTATCATTTAGGATCTCCCCTTAAGACATGTCATTTAATTATACTTAGATTAAGGCATTAAGATGAATAACATATACATAAACATGAATATTGAAAACATGAATAAGACATTAAGATGAATAACATATACAAAAAAATGAATAACACATATATAAACATAAAAGATTAAGACATTAAAAGATCAATAACATGTACATAAACATTAATAAAAATATGAATATTGAAAACATGCATGCACATTCAACATGAATATATGTACATATACATCTATGAAATAACATCTAATACATGTACATATATATGATAAAATATATATGGAGAATAATGTACCCATATCAAATGTATAAAAATATCATGTATCAAATGTCTCAAAATATCATATCAAGCATGTATCCAAATAGCATATATAAAACACCAAAGTCTTCATATAAACATGTATCCAAATAACATATAAAACATCAAAGCGTCCATGTAAACATGTACATCCAAAATACTATATCAAATGTCTCCAAAATAACATATAAAATAAAATGCCATCTAATCAACTACATCCCCCTCCTAATCCATGTCTCCAAAAGGGTCTATCAGCTACGTCTAAACCCTATGTCAAATTATATTGTCAAATTATGTACAAGCAAATTATATCATACATATAAATCAAACATATATTTAAATTGTAACATACCTAAGACTCACAACATGTAGGATCTGTTGATGTTTGCAAATCACCAAAATGTAACATACTATCACTCAAACCCTATAACACACATATACATACATATATATGTACACACAAGTTAGATTGTATCAAGAATTAATGTGTGTTCCTATATATTTAAGTGTAAATTTACCATAATTAAAATAAATTTAAACATATAGACATATTTAATGTAGCATCATGTAATGCTCTGCTAATCTAACTGATATTTGAATAATGCAATGATAAAGCATTATCAACATCCAAGTCAATAATGTCATCTAAAAGCATAGAGGCAAATAGACCAAGTTGTCTAGTAGCAGAATCCTGAGTGGGGGGGATGGGTGTTGTAGGGTCCTAAGTAGCTAAAGATGGTGCTACATGGTCTTGGGTAGCTGGGGTTGGTGTTTTAGGGGCCTATGTAGTAGTAGGTGTTGTAGAAGGTGCAGGGTCCTCCTACCTCTGTGAACCCTGTGATCCTATTGTCCGTGACATAATATGACTGATCTGAGTGCTGATGTCACAAAATGGAATCCTTGTGACTATAGATAATGCTTGATATGAATCCAAAAGATCAAATGCTAAATAGGATCCCAAACAACACAATGCGTCCACATCTAAGACTGCAAAAACCTCTAGTGGAGAAGGTATGTCTTCTACCCCATATGCATCATCAACACCTATGCTAGATGATGCAACTATGGGAATAGTACCTCAAGACTGTAACATATATCTACCACACCAATCAGATGAAATCTCCTACAACTATGTAGCAATGGTGGCATTGCTTGAATAAATCCATGTCCTGATTGTGTCATCAGGAACACTCAGGCCTACATCAACCATCTCTAGACCTCTCGGCATAACCAAAAGATTTGGACCCACCATTTCCCATTTATTAATGGATGCAGGAGTGTCCACAGGTTTGAATCTCTCTGAAAGTCTACCCAGACCCTGCCAAACATTACCTGGATAATCTATGCAATCAACATTGTATTGTAAATGAAATTCTGCAAACAATTATTTGTAGAAATATAGTGTCATGCCCAAAATACGACAAAGGGCAAAAACACACAAATATATATTTTTTAAAATTTAATAATAAAAAGGGTCACTAAGGTTGAAGAGTTAAATTTACAAGTGCAAGAATAGATTCACTACACTTCCTCTTAAGTTTGTAATAATGAGGATTGAATCAATCATTAAATTTGAACTTCTCGTTATTAAATTGATACTGACATTTGTTTCGTTATGATATTAAGATATAACAATATATTGAAATTAATTGAATGACACTGCAAATTGAACTTAGATTTTAACTAAACAAAACTAACAAACATTATCTAATAGTCTATCATTTACTAACATGATAAGGTAAGATACTAGCTCACATGAAGTTTACTAACACCTCTAAATATATTGATAAAATTTCTACTAAAATAGAACTAATTTCTAACTTCATCTTATAATCTAAACACTTCTTACTAATACTAATTAATACAAATAACTCAACATCCTAACACTAAAAAATAAAATTTAATTAACCTTTCCATAATATATTTAATTTAGAACATACTAAAACAAATATAACAATTGAAAACTATAAGACAATTTCTTATTTTAAAACTCTTATCCATCACTACTTTAATAAAGCTTAAAACACTAATACTAATATTAAATTAAATGTTATTAACATAAATTTAAACTAGTCATAAATTACAACTAACAAAAAAAAAACTTTTAAATAAATAAAATACTAACTAAATCTTATATTAATATCTATAAAAAAAAAACATAATATAAATTTAGCCTCAACTTTAAGTTAGTTACATCCTTACTAAATTCTAAAACTAACAAACCTTACTACCCAAGCCTGTGCGCTTCCTAAGTGCTTCCCAATGGCACCTTGCCCAAAACAACACCATGCACTAACCAAGGTGGAAAGGTGGCAATCCAAGGACAAGGTGGGGGACAGTTTGCATTAATCCAATGTAGTCTCCAAAGCATGATAAAACTCAAGTGCATCCTTTCCATGAAATTTGCAACTGCAACAAAAGGATGGGGAGTACAGGGTGATGTCACCCCAAAACATATGCTTTGACTTTGTTTTAAATCCTTTTTAAGCCCATTCCAAGAGTTGGCACCCACTAAGGAGGAGTTAAAGCAAAAGTAAAGTTGGTAAGAATGGATATTTAGGATAGTAAGTTCTTATGCAATTTCTTGTTATTATACACATTTTTATTTTATTTTTTAATTCTAATTTTAAATTTAAGAATATTCTCAAGAATATCCTTTGTTGCAATGTGACAATTAATCCCAAGCCCATACAAAATCCAAAGGGCTTTTGCTCTAGGAATGTTTTTTTTTTTTTTTTTGTGTCATATTTTTCTAAGTGTTGAAAATTTTCAGAACAAAAGGCATAAAGATAAATATTTGTCTAAGTATAAATACCAATTTTATCCATTATTCAAAGGAGATATATATATATATATATATATATATATATTAATGCTATTGATTTTTTCTAAAACATAGTTAAGCCAAGAATGGAATACCTTCTTTAAACAACATTGCAAGATTGATTTTTGATTTCAATAATCACAAAAATGAATCTACGTTCACCACATAATTTTCATCTCAACATATATGAAAATTGAATTTTTCCTAATCGAACATCATCATTTCATCTTATTTTTTATGTGCATCCATTTAACTGAAAAATACAAAAAACTCATGAGAAGCAATAATACTCAATGACCATTTTATTGGCAACTTGATTCAAAGGCTCTGCCAGGAAAGAACCAGGAAGAAAACCCAGCGTCGTTGCCATTACAACAAAGTTTTTAAATAAAATTTACATAGGATTCCAATCCCGAAATTACAACAATCAAATAAATTCCTTTCATGACCCTTATCAAGGGATCCATATCATTTTCTACAATACATTGCTAATATCATGAAGGGAACAAAATCTAACCAGGTGAAAAACAAACATAACAAGGAGACAAAATCAAACATTCATATCCATACTAGGTTTTCACAACAAGATTCAACATTGAATCAAAACTAGGGAAAGGTGGATTTTTCCAATAGATGTCAGACACAACACTAAATTAGGTGCCCAATCAGGGCTATAATTCAAGAACTTCCATTCTTCCATTTTTACATGCCAAAACTCATACGTGGTTTGTGCTAATAGGTAGGGGCCCATAACACCCTACCCTCTCTCCCTCTTCTCGTCCTGAGAAGAAACTCTACACTGTTGGAGTCCAACTAAATACCTTTTCCAAAATTGGCCACTTCTGCCCTATCCAAGGGTGAGTAATGCCAAAACACACATACAAGAAAACTTCGAAATTCAAACAAAAACATGAAAGAAAAGCATTCAAGAAACATGGTTTCAATCCTTCCCAATCATACCCAACATACATACAAGCATACCAAAAAGAACAACATAATACATAAGCATAAACCAAGCATGAAACATCATGAGCAACATGAACAACAAGAACAAGGAGATGAAAAAACTCCTACCTTCACAAAGAGGTTATGGTAAAATGAACAATTTTGAGAAGAGCTTTTCCTTTCTTGCCTTCAATCTTCCAAGACTCCTCTCTAAAAGTAGAGATTGGGTAACAACAAAAACTACTCCAAAAAGGGCCTCTAAATAAGATCCAAACTCAACCACCAAAAAGGGAAATAACTTACCCCGCTCACCTAAAAATCTAGAAGTTTCTAACTCAACCAATCCTAAGCTTAACCTCTAAGTGGAGTTGAGGTTATGCAACTCATGGTAACCACTTTCAATTTTCGCACAAAGGAAAAAATAGACTTTTTGAGTGACCTCAAAAGTCAACAAAAGGGGCTTAGGGGGTGGAAAATGCCCCCAACCCATACCCATACCCCTTGGGTATAAAGATTTCATGTTTTAAGGCCCTAGGAATAGATGTGGGACCAAAAAAATGCTAGAAATATTTAGGACCATCTAACAACTCCAAAAATGCAGATTAAGAACTAATTTGGATTAGGGGTAACTAAACTTGATTAAGAAACAAATTAATGAAAAGGTCACTAACTTAGTCTGACTTAGGTCCAAAGGTTACACAGTTAACCCTAACTAGCATGTTGGAATGCATATGCAAATTCACAAGTGTCAAGTGACACTATAAAATCACAGTTCTGAAACATTAACATTTACTGATCACAAGTAGTTACATTCATACATCTTACAATAAAATTAAGTTATGAACAACAAGGTTTCCATGAATGGCACATAGGGATCAGTTATGTTCCTTAGTCGGGTTTCTCGGCTAAAATATCTTGCACACTCACTACACACATCAGTAGCCCCATAAAATCACATGCACATATGTATATATGTATCAGGAAGTCACATAAATTAAAACATGCATCTTTCAAATCAATCAAGGTTTCTCTCGTCCTACTCATATTCTTAATCATTACAATTTCATAATCAAAGTGTTAATCCTGCATTTACTTATTTCGTCAACATGCATATTCATAAAACATTAAATGGAAAACTCAATATCTGAAAGTAAACATCACAGAACATGAAATAATATAATATGTTCAAGTATCTAATAATGTCTCAACATCTCGAGTCGTGAGTATCAAAATAATAATAATGTATCACTATGCTAAGATGGGTCAGGGCAAGGCCTCACATCCTCCCCCACTAGGCATGAACTTCCTCTTGGAGTTCATCAAAAAGATAAGGGTACTGAGATTGCATCCATGTTGCATCCTCCCACAAAGCTGTGACCTCATCGTAACAATCCCACTAGACCCTAACCTAGTCTAGCTCTCGACCTCGAAGTGCTAGGGTCTGTCGAGCAATAATACAAATAGGATCCAATGCTAGCTATCTGTCTAACTCCACCTGCAAAGCATTCCAATCTATAATATGAGACTCATCATAAATGTATCCTCTAAGTACTGAAATGTGAAACACATCGTGGATGCATGATAGGCTAGGTGGCAAGGCTAAACGATATGCAACAGGTCCTATCCTCTCTAGGATCTTGAACGGTCCAAAAACCAGGGTGCCAACTTAGAGCCCTTTCTGAATCGAATTGGACTCTTGTGCAGTCGCACCCTCAAGAACACTCTATCACCAACTTGATACTCTTGATCTAACCTCTTCGCATCAACATACTTCTTTTTCCTATCCTATGCCTCTCTTAGGCACTATCTAATTAGGGTCACCTTCTGCTCCATCTCCTTTACTAAATAGGGACCAATAGATACTCAATCCTCAATCCTATCCCAACTCAAGGGCATCCTGCAAGGTCTTCCATACAAGGCCTCATAAAGTGGCATACCTATGGAGGAATGGTGCCCATTGTTATAGGAAAACTTGACAAGATGTAGGTATTCCTCCCATTTGACTCAATGGTCCATCACGTACATATGTAGCATGTCCTCCAAAACTTGATTTACTCACTTATTCAGACCATTGGTTTGAGGATGGTACGTTGTACTAAAGTTGAGCCTAGTGCCCAAAGCTGCCTGCAACTCTCTCTAGAATGAAGAAGTGAACAACGAGTCTCTATCAGAGATGATCTTATGAGGAACACCATGAAGTCTAAAAATTTCTGCAAGAACACCTAAGCTATGTCTTGTGCGGTGTACGTAGTATGCACGGTTGAGAAATGGGAAACCTTAGTCAAAGTGTCAACTATCACCAAAATGGGATCATGGCAGCAGGATGACATGGGGAGACCAACAATGAAATCCATAGATATAGCATCCCATTTCCACTCTACAATCTCATGCGGCTAAAGAAGCCCACCTAGATGATGTTGCTCTGCCTTTACCCTCTGACACTCAAGGCATCTCGCAACTATGCTAGCAATCTACACTCTCATACCTAGCCAATGATACAACTGCCTCAAATCTGCATGCAACTTCTTAACATCGAGGTGCACTACATAAGGTGCTCTTTGAGCCTCAAGTACAATGAACTCACTTAAATCCCCAAATGGAAGGTACATACATATGTCCTCTATGACACAAAATTCCATTGGACTCCAAGGAGAACTCTGAATACTTCCCTTCTAAGGGTCACTAAGAATGCGCTATCTGACTCACTTTTGCATAAAGCTCATTGGCTGGTAAGTGCTATAAGATGTGCTCTCTCAAGTCAGTGTAAGTAGTCACAGATGAAATCTCATGGCACCTTCTACTTAAGGCATCTACAAACACATTCTCCTTTCCTTTGATGTAATGAACATCAAAATCATACTCACAAAGAAACTCCATCCACTTTCTTTGCCTAGCATTAAGGTTCGGCTGAGAAAATATGTACTACAAGCACTAGTGGTCGGAATGAAGCTTGAATCTATGACCTAGAAGGAAGTGTCACCATCTCACCAAGGCATGAACCACTACCGCAAGTTCTAGGTCATGAGTAGGATAATTGAGTTCATGATTCTTCAACTTCTTAGACTCAAAGGGAATAGGTCATCCATCCTGCATAAGGACTGCTCCTATACCATCTAAAGATGCGTTAGTGCACACCACAAAATTTGCAGAAGGATCTGGTACTGCAAGAATTGGTGCACTCGTGAGGACTCTCTTGAGCTCTTGAAAAGCTCTATCACACTTCTCTGTCAACTCATACATCTTCCCCTTTTTTTTGAAGAGATGTGATTGGGTGTGCCAATCTAGAGAATCCTAAAATGAAACATCGATAATATCCATATAAACCCATAAAGCTCCTCACTTCAATGACACTGGTGGGTGTTGGCCAATCCATGATGTCCCTAATCTTTGATGGGTCTATTGAGACACCATCACCAGATATAACATGACCCAAATAATGTATCTTAGGTCTGAAGAAAGCAAATTTTGACAAGCTGCCAAACAACTAATTCTCTCTCAGCTTTTGCAATACTTGCCTTAGGTGCTCTTCATGCTCTTTCTCGCCATGAGAATAAATTAGAATGTCATCAAGGAAAACAACCTTAAACTTATCCAAAAAGGAAAAAAATACTCCATTCATGAGGCTCGTGAATACAGCTGGAGCATTCATGAGGCCAAATGGTACCACGATGAACTCGTAGTGACCATACCTAGTATGAAAAGCAGCTTTGGGGATATCACTATCCACAATCCTCAACTGATGATAACCCGACTTCATATCAATCTTTGAAAATACTTGGGCACCCTGCAATTGGTCAAAGAGATCATCGATTCTGGGAAGAGGATATTAGTTCTTGATGGTCACTTTGTTCAATTACCGATAATCAATGCATGACCTAAGTGACCCATCCTTCTTCTTGACGAAGATCATTGGTGCACCCTAAGGTGACACACTAGGTCAAGTATGCCCTTTCTCTAAGAGTTCCTCCAATTGATCCTTTATTTCACTGAGCTCATGAGTAGTCATCCTGTATGGTGCTCTCGAAACTGGCTTGGCTCTTGGCACAAGGTCTATATGAAAATCCACTGCTCTAGGTGGAGGCATACCAGGGAGCTCTGAAGGAAACACATTTGCAAACTCCTGCAGGATTAGAAAATCATCGAGGGATGGCTCCCCCTCTAAATCTTCCTCTCTGTCACTAATGGTGATAGCAAACAATTGACAACCCTTTCACATGCACCGTCTAAGCTGCATAGCAAAAATCATACGAAGGGATACACGTCTCTTCACTCCAAAGATCTACTTAGAGATACCATCATCATCCACACATTCCACCCTCTTCTTTTGACATTCCATCTTGGTACTGTGGGCATAAAGACAATCCATGCCAAGAACAACATCATAGGAACCTAGAGGGGTAATGCATAGATCAGACATTGTGGACATGTCTTCAATCTGCATATGGCAATTCTACACCATGGAACTAACTGACACTCTAGCTCTTGAGGCTAACTCTACTTCCCAACTGACATCCTGTCTAACTACCACTAGCCCGCAATGCTCCACCATATATGGAGATATAAAAGAGTCAGTAGCTCTGAAATCAAATAAAATTGCAACCCTACGGCCCTGTATAATACATGTATCCTTGATAACTATGGCCTGATGCTTAGCCTGGTAGTTGTCAACCACTGCAAAAACCTCTGTGGGATCTACCCATGTCACCAACTGTCAGCTCTGAAAAAACCCCTCTTGGACCACCGGATGCATGTCCCTACAGACACTCCCTAGCTATATGATCCATGCCACCACAAGTGTAGCATGGTCCTTGGGTATAAGATCGTGCACCCTATGCTCCAGACTGTTGTGGGCCCCCTGACCTACTAGATCCACTGTATCCACCCCTAGAAGACTGTTGAGTCTTCACTGACTATAACTATGGGGCTTGTACTTTCTTATCCTATTTGGGACCTTATGACTACCAATACATTCATACATCTTACAATAAAATTAAGTTACGAACAACAAGGTTTCCACAAATGACACATAGGGATCAATTCTGTTCCTCCGTCGAGTTTCTCAGCTAAAATATCCTACACACTCATTGCACACATCAGTAGCCCCATAAAATCACATGCACATATGTATATATGTATCATGAAGTCACATAAATTAAAACATGCATCTTTCAAATCAATCAGGGTTTCTCTCATTCTGCTCATATTCTTAATCATTACAATTTCATAATCAAAGTGTTAATCTTGTATTTACTTATTTCATCAACATGCATATTCATAAAACATTAAATGATGAACTCAATATCTGAAAGTAAACATCACACAACATGAAATAATATAATATGTTCAAGTATCTGATAATGTCTCGACATCTCGAGTCATGAGTATCAAAATAATAATAATGTGTCACTATGCTACGATGGGTCAGGGTGAGGCCTCACATATAGAGGGAACTGATCCTTCTATGGCCATCTATGATGAGTAGCCAACCAGTGAGGATAGATAAATGGTGTGATGAGCTCATCAATACACTTCATCATCGAGTAGCCTCTAACTCTAGCTCTATTTGTATAAAATGGAAACATGGTCTTCACCATGGTAGTTGAGACCTCAGTGTCAACCTATCTATGCTTTACAGTGCCACTGACACTACGAGATAAAGAAGAATAAAATGTCTCAATACTGATATAATCAAAAGGGTTGTATGATTCAATGCTATGAATCATATGAAACAAATCCTCTCACTTCACTATAATATTCTCCCTATTAGGGAGGGTGGTCGAAGAGGAAAACAAGGAGTCTAGAACCTCTATAGCACAAGAGATAATCTAGCAAGAGTATCTCTAAATAATTTTTGTCTATCCTCAATGGAGGATGTGGATGTATGTGTTGTATCAGACTCAACACTATGACCCCCTCTATGGTCACTAGCATCCCCTAAGGATGCAAGAGCACGATCCCCTAAACCAAATGCCATAATATATGAGGATATGAGTGTGAAGCTACAAGAGACAAAATCTAATAAATATCTAGAGATCTACACATGCATACATATACGCATATAAACATACAAGTGTATAAATTAAAATCATTAAAATTTAAATTTAATTTGAAACACACGTATATAAATAAACAACATTTAATGTATGGTGCTATTCAATCATGTACATATATTTTAAAACAAATTATCTTAGAGACCATATGTAATGTATTTTTATGTGCTCATATAAATGTGAAAAATAAATGTTTGTACATGTACATGTATATGCAATAAAAAATAAATAAATAAATTCTTGATTGAATTATAATTAAGTGTACACATGTAAATTAAATTTTTTACTAAATTAGATTTTGACTTAGCTACAGGGTTAAACAATTTTTCTAAGTTTCATATAAATGTACAAGTGTTGCATAATTTTTTAGAAATTAATGATATGTTTTAATTTCAAATTTGAATATAAAAAAGTTAATTTTGTTTATTTTTACCTAATGTTTGACTACATTTTACCTAATGTTTTTCTACATTTTTACCCAATGTTTGACTGCATTCTTGCTTATGTTTTTAAATAATTTACTAAGAAATCTAAAAAATGATTTGAATATATTAAAAAATTAACAAATCTAAATAATTCACTAATAAAACACATAAAAAACAATTAATTTGACTACCATTAACATTTACTAATCAAAAAACACTTTAAACTTTTTTTTTTTTTTTTTAAACTAAATAAAACCACTAACTTGTTACAGTCCAAACACCTTAACCACTCTCCAAGAATCTCACAACTACTGCAGTGAAAATGATAGCCAAAAAGTAATTTTTGGCATTTATATAAAGCACCGAGGTTACGACAGAAACTCTTCCAACCGAAAGGGTTTTGGCCATAACTGTACAAGCCACATCGACAGGGAAACCTACCATGCTTGTACAGCTAGAACGTGTTTGACCATAACCTGTATGGCCATTACTATTTCAGTCATAACCCTTCTAGATATCACAAAGGGTGACACAAGTTTGTGCTTTTACACAACTAAATATAAGAAAGGAAGAGTATGCAACTTATAGTTAAGTTAAATTTTGTGTATGTACTTCTAGGATGTTTGAGAGTGGTTTCAACTTCATATGAGTTAGGATACTTAAATGTTACATTTTACATATATGATCCTGGTATTGAAATTGACATCAATATGCCATATATAAAAGGATTTTCTAGTTTTACATTATTGCCCCATAGAGTGTGTACATTATATCACATACACCTTATATGACACACACATTATTTAATCCACTAAATTTTGATAGTGTGCTCACGCTAAAGGGAAAACACACTTTTTAATGTATTGGAATTCACCAAGCCCAAGGCTTGCATCTGCCTTGGAGATCAAAGCCAAAGGTTTGGTGATCTCAAATAGGTCTAAGACATGTTTCCAACAAGCATACCAAAAATGCTTAATTTTGTTTGTGTTCTCTCCATCGGGTTTCATCGTGGTTGAATATTGATGAAATTAGGTTACATGATATTGAACATCTTTGTGTTAGCTATATAACCATATAATTTATTTTTAATATAGACTATTTTAAGCATTTCAGCCATAATTTATTTTGAATATATGCTAATTTTTTTCTCAAAAACTAGCATGCAGTATTTGGGGGTTAAATTTCAACTTGTTTATCAGATTTTGCAACAAGTTAGTTTTCTAGAAACTAGACTCCATTCTACACACTTGAAAAAAAAAAAAGAGCTTTGAATTTTTATAATTTGTCAATGATTTCTAGGTGAAGCACATAAATATTACACATTTTTGGGATGAGTTCACTTACAAAATTTGTAAGAATATAAATATACATTAAAAGATTACCCAAAAATAATGGGATAAACTACATGGTGTTAGGTACCTACTAACCAAAGTGATTAAAGAATTTTAAAGAAAAGTTTAGCATTTTAGGGGGGCACGCCTAACACTATGTTAAGTTTTTACTAAAACATAGTACCACTTTGTGTGACCCCTTTTTTGAGAGCCTTAAACTTCAACATTTAAAAAAAATAGTAGTTTAGAAAGTAAATTTAGAGGACTATGACTAGTGTAAGTACCTTCAAACACTCATCAAAGTTCAGAAAATGTTGATTTCAAAAAATAAAGGTATCTTACATCCCCTTTTGGTACCACAATTTTGTGCACACACGCGTGCCTGCACACACATGCACGTGCATGCACACACATATAAGAAATTACAATAAATCAAGCTAAGAACGATTGTTATATATATTTAAAAAGTAGAATATCATTATGATAAACATATGGAGTAAAAATATTTTTTCCATCTTATGTCAATGTGATGGAGGGTGCTCCCCTTAATACCACAACAAACAACATAAACAAATAACAACACAAATTGAGAGAAAAAACTATGGGTTATTTATTATCATCACAAATGTGGAATTACATAAATATAATATGCAAATCCACAAGGTTCTGTTGGGTGGTCATTTTGCACAAGGTCAACGGTAGGAATCTATTGTTCAATTCCTCTCTTAAAAAACTAATCTTATGGGATAGACTCCAAGGTTCAGTATTTGTCTTGCGACATACCAAAATCTACTCAATTGAAGATAAATGTGATTGTTCACGAGGAGGCCTTTGCTGGTTCTATTATGATCTCAGAATGAAGTAAATATGTTTGTTGTCTCAAAATCACACACAAAAGAGCAATATTTTTGTATTTTTTGATTTTTTAATTAATGCAATTTAACAATGCAACTAAAATGAGTTCCTATTCTAACAAGGGGTTAGCAAAGCAAATAACATGAAATTGAAATAACTTGAAATTGAAATCCTAAATAGACATAAGCTACAGAAAACAACACGCTACGAGTTAAACTTTCAAAAAAATTGGTAGGAAACCAATGAAAACAAGAGTAGCGCTTCCTAGAATCCACTAATGTAATTGTTTCATGCTTCATCAAATCGCAAGGCCATGGAAAGTGTGCTCATGCAAGACAAAGAGTTATGAAAGCACAATTTTTGATCTCTCCTCAAGCTAGATACGTTAGCAAAATTCGTAAAATCTATAGCAAACACCAAAACTAAAAGATTGCACAACAAGAAACAATGCAATAAAGCTTTGGCTCAATCACAATCTCATGAATAAAATACACAAAACAATGATACATTCAGGAAAGAATCACTACCCTCCAAATGTGAGCACCAAAAGCATAATTTTATTGCATAATAACGATGGCCTTTGTAACATTTTACAATGGGGTATTTATAAGAAATCGTCTCCTCAATTTGTGTTGAGAGTGAGAGATATCTTAATGCAATAAAATACTTTTAAAATATTAAAAAAAACTAAATATATACAATGTAACAATTAATCAGGTGCTTAGTAGGACTCCATCCATATTTTATTCATTAATTGGATCCATGAGCCCTTTACATGTCAAAAATAAAGAAAGCATGAGAGAGAAAGTAGGAGGAAGCCTTCAGTTAAAGTAGGAGCATCTAGAGGTGCCAAAAATAGAAGTTGGTCCTTCACTAGGCATGTGTCACAGTTAAACAGTCGCTCGAATGCATTCCCAATGCATGCAACGCGCTATTTTTGGAACTAGCAGTTAACTATAGGCACACCTCTAAATTGCAGAGTTGTGGACGTACGTACCAATGGACTTGCGGACCTATGTACCTAGAGACCTACATAGCTACAGAGCCCTTGACAAGGTCAAAATTTCAAAATTTTACTATGTCAAAATTGAAATTCTGGCATTCGAGTTTTGTTCTCCTTTATCCCAAAGCTATGTTCAGATGTTTGCCCTTGATTTTCTCTATCATCTCAATAATTTTAGCCACATCTAGAAGATCTAAAGCCTCATACTTGTCCTTGACCTTCTATTTGTAGTTATCCACCTCAATTTGAGTCTTTGCAAAATCTCTGAGTTTGGTGTGCAACTCTAACAATGGTTCTTCTGTCCTAAAGGCTTGTCAGATGTCTTCATCATCAGAAACCTCCACAAAAATCTTCCTAAAATTTTTCACTACTGTCTCTACAAGTAACAACCTCTCTCATTCCTCATCTTCAAAAATATCCAAGCATGCATCAGTGTAGTGTCTCTCTCCTTCCAAAATTCACTATCGGGCTTGGTCCTTGAGCCAATGGATCTCTTCATGTAATGTCTCCATTACATTATTACTATCTACTATTTTCTCTATCCAATAATCAATCATGTCTAATTCTTCTCTGGTATATACATCGATCAAAGTGCAGTACCTTTGCCCCTTTATGGCCTGTAGAGTCTACAAATCCTTACTCCAAGATCGTACCTCATCCATGATATTGAAGTCCTGCTTCAAAATTGCTACGATATTATTAACATTCTCCTACGTAGCATGTAGTAACTTCAAATTCCCTGTGATGATTGTAATATCTTTCTCCTCAAAAATTTATCGCCATTCTTGAAAAGCTCTCAAAAATGGATCAAGTTGCACACCTCCCCCTTCTCTAAGTACAATGTTCAAAGTATGCTCCGAGTGTTTAGAATCAAAAGGACCAACAACTTCAGCTGGATATCCCTTTAGAATCTCAACTTGCCTTTGAAGTGCATGAAGTTCAATCTCCTCTTGTTCCATGTACTTGAGGACCTTTTTGACTCCCATAGTCCTCATTTGTTGGGCTAAATCCCATGTAGGCCTTCCCAACACAACATCCTTTAATTCATAATCTTTGAGATTAAGGCCTTCTATATCTATGCCTTTAGGAGGGAGAGCCACTTGTGAAAATAAATCCTGGTTCTATATGGTGGTGACAAATGCCAATAGTTTTGCCTCGTGTGATGGAGACTCAGGTTTGTTCAAGATCTCTGCAATATCACAGATGTCTTCCTCTAAAGCATGGAATTGAGGCTTAGTACTCCTCATTATCTCCTTTCGAATCCATCTAGGGATGCGTCCTATTAAGGACCTAGCTCTTGATGATGAAGGGGTGTGTTTTGCAACTTCCTTTCCTTTGTTGCTCTTGTTGGGAGTTGTATCATGTTGGTAGGGCTCTTCTTGCATAGCCTCAATCTCAGTAGACCCTATAGCCTAAACCTTGATGTCATGAGAAAATGGTTGAGAATATTCCACCATTTTTCCTTCTGACACTTCACTGGTCACCATTTGTTTCGATCTCTCCTCTAATAATGGTTCCTTCTAAACATGCTCTTCCTCTAAACTCTAAGGTGGGGGAGTCACCGAACCCTGTTCTACCATTGTAACTCATGGTGGAGATGGAGTGGTAAGATCAGGACCCTATGTATCTGGCAGCATATGTGTCCAGTCTTCCTATTGATGTTCACCTATAGGGGTGTCCTTGATCTTATCCCCGATCAACTCTGTACCTACAAGCATGAAATAAAAATTTGACATTGAGAAAACATCATCACTCCCTTCACTTTTCTCATCTACCTACTATTGTACTTCATCTTTTGAAGAAGAAAGCTCTAAAGGCTCTACTTGAGTGGATGGTAGGGTACTTGTGACACTCTTTCTCCTTTGCAACTCTGTAACTCTTGCTAGTCGAGCTCTTCCCTACAAGGGCACTTGTTCTTCCTTTTCCTCCTCTGATTTTGTTTGTTCTTCTTCTTTATCTCCCTCCAAAATGGTTTTGGGGATAGATGGATTAGGCACTAATCTTCTATTGATCCTTTTCCTTTTCTTCATCTGAATCTTAATTCTTTTCTTCTATTTCTTGGAGATAGAAGGAGAAGCTGGCTCATCTTGCATAGGAGGAATGGAGATTTGTGGAATCTCTCCTTCTTCTAGTTGGCTACACATAACAAGAGGCAACTGAGGTTCATCCTGGACTTGAATATCTCCAGTATCTTGGGACCCTTATGCACTCTATTCCTATTGTTGGGGAGACACCTGTTCTATCTAAATCCTCTAAGGAAAGGTCCTCTTTCTTTTGTTCTTTCCCTCCCTTTTAGGAGGGTGATAATATCCAACCAGGTGATAAGGCTGGTAGACTATCTTTGGCCTGATAAGAGATTGAAGCACAAATGTAGGAATTGTGACTTTCATTCCTTTACCCATTTCTAAGCAAGCATGTGCATGAAAAATTACAGTGTCAAGAATTGGATCAAGTGGAAAAGGTTTCTTGATCCAATCCTTTGTCATTCTGATGACATGCCTTGCTTGATGATTAATATCATCTCCCTCTTCATTGTCAACCTCTGCATTCAAAATAGGTCTTTCACCAATTTTATCTACGATGAATGGGGGTTCCAATAACTCCTTTGAATCTTATTGCCTTATCTCATCAGGAATGTTCAACTGGAGAGCCTTTTCTGCTAGATACAAAGTCATCCTACAATAGTCTCTAATGCGAACATCGTAGTCATTTGTGGAATTCATCTAGTGATCTTCAATAGCATCCTCATGATGGAAGTCTTTTCCTACCAGACTCTCCACGTTCCTGACATTATCAAAATATAGCCGAGGGGATTTGTATTCTTCAAGAGGATAGTTTTCCCATTCCCACTCAAAGGTTGGAATATCCTATTTCCTCTTCACCTGATATGCTCCTATGACCAGTGGCCATGTCCAGCAAGGTCTCGGTTGTCTCTTGATTTTCTCATATGCCAACTCAATTTTTTGGGAAATCTCCAACAGTACCAACTTGTCACTAGGATATATTGGGAGTTTCTTAGGATTGATGGATGCACCGGCTACCTGCAGATATGTGAACATTTTGAACTGGATGAAGTAGGCTTCGAGAGTTGTGACTTGTGCTTTAGCTTCATCAGATAAATTCTTCCCATAGTCTCCCTCGATGAATCAAATGATCACAAAAATGAACACATCATTCACAATTATGTATTCTTTGCACTATCCTGAGAGCTTCTTCTCTACCAACTAAGGGTAGACTATATTAGGCTAGGCATTGGGGTATTGCATACTACCTTTCTTATACAAACTAGGATAGTTAGTTGCCCTTGCTGCAAGTACGTATATCATGTAAGAAGTCATGTAAAACTTCTTCTTGTCCTTCACCGTCTTCAACCGTTCACACAAGTTTTCACTTAGTGTGGTGGCCCAATCCCATGGTATCTTTGCCTGTTTGATGGTCTCAATAAAGTTGACCATAAAAGTGCTGAGGTGTCCCACTATACGTAAGCCTATGAATTTTCTCAAGAGAATAATAGAGTATCCAATGTATTCTTTCATGTATCCTTGAGTCATATCTACCTTGCTAGTTATCCTTCTCTGAGGAGGCTTCTCAATCAGGTACGAGGATTGTATAATGTCAATGGCCTCTTGCTGATACTCCCTATACCATCTCTCAGCTGCTTCATATGAAATTTGGATGAACTGTTCTGCTCTTGGTAGGTGGAAAACCCTCTCAATCTTATCAGGTCGCAAATTCAATACCACTTCCCTTGTGATGCTCTTGACCACCCTCTCATCAAGCACAAAGTGTTGGGACAGGGTCATGATTAATTCAATTGATTGTACAAACACCGAATGTGACACTGCATTCACCAATCCTAAATGGATAAACGCGAACACCAAAGTTGACCTCTATGTTGGCTTGTTAGAAATTCTCAAGAATTTTCCTAGATCTGTGTGCCCGAGGTTGATATCTCTGATCTTAGTGTAATCATCATGGAATCTTGACTTTGAAGGTACACCTTGGAACTTGAAGACTATTGATTTGGGTGCTACTCTAAATATGGACACCATTTAAATATTTGCACATTATGAAAAAAATGTTATTAGTCCAAAAATGTGAAAACTATGACTTAAAAATAAAAATAAAGAAAATAAAAAAATGCCCCCATTTAGGCACTTTATTTATTTTCATTTATTTTTATTATTTTCTTCATTTTAAAAAAAAATATTTACTTATATTTTTAATTTATTTTCTTATATATATATTTTAATTTTATCATTTTTTTAATAATTTTTGACTAAAAAAAAAGAAATTTATAATAATTAAAAGAAAGTGTGGGCAAGGGTAAAGTGCGTGCGCCTAGGGTTTTAAGGTGCGCACCCAAACAAGTAGTGCATAGGCACAAGGTTTCTCAAGCGTAGTATTCATAGGGAAGAGAATGGCCAAACCAGCAGCGCGTCAATGCAAAGTGCGAGCACATTTATTTTCAATGTGCAAGGTTTTTCAAGTGCGAGTAGGGAGCCTACCGCATGACGATTTTGAGAGCGCAGGCACAAAGGTCCTCACTTGAGTGTTTTGGGAGCATGGGTGTTGCCATCATGTGAGTGTTTCATAGGTGTGGGCACAACCGCCACCGCACAAGGGTTTGTATATGTCATGGGAATTGCCGCCACCACATGAGTGCTTTGAGAGTGTGGGCAAAATTGCCACCACACAAGGTTTGTATATGGCATAGGCACTGCCGCCACCACGCAAATGCTTTGAGAGCATAGGAACTGCCATCACCGCATAAGGGTTTGAGAGCACGAGTGTTGTCGCCATGCAAATGTTTGTGTATGGCACGGCAAGTATTACCTTGCATGATGATCAACAAAAACCTTCAAACAAACTTTAAAAAACAAATGTTAAGTTGAGCCTGCGTAGAGGTTTTATAACCCCTCGCCGAGTGGGGGTGCACGGCGCGCCTCGGTGCATGCACCAGTGTGTACGCATTAATAAAATTTATTTACTTATTTATTTTTATTTTTTATTTTTTATTTTATTTTCTGAAATGATTTAATTATTTTTTTGTATTTTTCAATTTTTCTATGTTTTTTGTATTTTCTCAAATTTTCAATTTTTTTTGTGTTTTTGATTTTCTAATTTTTATTTTTATTTTTATTTTCTAGTTTTTTTGTTTTTTTTTTTTTTTTGGTTTTTTTTTTTTTTTTTTTTTCAAATTTTCCTAATTTTCTCATGACTCTAATGATTTAATCTTAACGAAATATCTTCTCTCAACTCTTGAACTATGAGTCTGGGAGTCAAAAAAAGTAGGGAGTCCCCATTCCTAGCGAGGAATGGGGCATGTGTTATGGACAACACAACAAGTTCCTTACAACAATCTACACTATAGAGTTGTGACTATCACCCAAAATTGCCCTAGACAACCTACAGGCATTCCTTATATAAGCACTTTTTACCAATCAAGAATATTCTAAACACTAAGCCCTAACCCTTGAAGTTGATCAACCTCATATTATGTCAATTCATTACACTTTATTACATGAGATGAATTGAAGACAATTTACAAATTACATTTTTGGATGGGTCTACTTCTAGAGACTATAACTAGCAAACCGTTGCACATTTTTGGGATGAGTCCACTTACAAAATTTGTGTAAAAACAAATATACATTAAAAAAATTACCACAAAAATATGAGATAAACTGCATGGTGTTAGGTGACTACTAACTAGAGAAATTAAAAAAATTCTTTTAAAAAAATAGTATTTAAGGGTGGGCAAACCTAATACTATGTTATGCTTTTACTAAAAAAATATTACTGCTTTGTGTGACCCCTTTTTTTGAGGCCTTAAACTTCACCACTTAAAAAAAATAGTAGTTTAGAAAGTAGATTTAGAGGACTATAACTTCTTCTTTTTTCATATCTTAAAATTTTGAGTGTAAGTATCTTTAAAATCTCGTTAAAGTACAGAAATTGCTGATTTCAAAAAAAAGTGGCATCTTACACCCACTTTTGGTACAACTTTGTGCATGTACCCATACATACATACATACATGCATACATACATACATACATCCATGCATGCATACATACATACATACATACATACATATATATATATATCATAATGCTAAACAAATGGAGTAAAAATATTATTTCCATCTTATGTCAATGTGATGAAGGGTGCTCCCCTTGATACCACAACAAAAAAACATAAAGAGATAACAACACAACTTAAGAGAAAAAACTATGGGCTTCGTGTTATTGCCGCAAATATGGAACTACAAAATTACAATATGCAAACCCACATGAGTGCCTTCCTTACAACAATATGCAAGACGGAGTTACAACTATCACCCAAAACTGCCCTAGACAACCTATGAGCCTTCCTTAAATTGGCACTTGTTACCACCTGAGAAGATTCTAGAAAATAAGCCCTAACCCTTGAGGTCAATCAACCTCATATTATATCAATTCATTACACTATTACATAAGATCGACTTGAGAAAATTTACAAATTAGATTTTTCGATGGGACTATAGGGACCACAACTAACAAACTGTTGACCCGATAGGCTATTATAACTCCATTCCAAAATCCTTGGCTAGCTATCTACAAAATTGATTGTGTAATGCCCCGCCAAGGGATCCAAACAATTAACCTAGAATTTCACTAAGTTTAGAAACAATTTTTTTTTTTTTCCATGAAAATAAATATCACATAAAACTTATGCACAATAACGGAAGCAATAGCATTGTCCATCTGAAATTAAACATAACATAAATAATAGATTACATTCTTTAAGATCCCTTAACGTTGAATTACATACATGAATCCACCTAGTAAAACATCCTCATAAAATAATAATGATAAGTCCAATGTTTATACATTACATTTCAAATGCTCATTCATCCACTATACATGTCACAGGGTATGACAAGCCCAAAAGAATATACATACATAGAATAAGGTACATCATCCTATTCTAATCCATGATACATCAAAGTAGAGATAATCACATGATACAACATCATAGAGAACATAAACATCCATCATAAAGATCAAACATAATAAACTAAGTGCACGGTTCCTCCCAACCGTTAATAGCATCATTAGACCATCGTGGATCCTAGCCATCCCTCCATGCGTAACATTCCAAATCACCGAAGAGATCATCGGTATTACATAGTAGGAATGTCACTTCTAATAATCATATCATCATATGTAGAAGTAATCTAACATGCAAATAAAAGCATAAGATAACATCATCTAACATATGTTAATCATTAATGAAAAAGGATACATATCCACCATCATGAAAGATGCATCAGCCACGATGTCTCAATGAATCTCAAAATGATAAGAGTGGAAAATACACTACCACTCGACCGCGTGGTACCTAAGTGGTCCACTCCAACCGTGCTGAGGAGATAATCTCAAGTCCCAAACAGGCTATCAAAATCACATAGCACATATCTCTGTAAGTCTAGGAATCCTAAAAGTATACTAACTCAAAGGTTCCAAACACAAAATCTGACATCTAATTCCCAGAGGCACACAATGACATGTAGGAACCTACTATGCAAGCATGAAAGTGTCATCGCAATTATCATGTACAAGTTAACCTGACAGTTAGCTAAACTCCACGGGTCCATACTAATTTCATGCGGCCACTAGTATCCTCTCATACTTGTATGCACCCAAAAATGGTCGCCTAGACTATGGGCCCCCATTATTCAATTTATCAATTTATCAAATTTTCTGAATCAATGGTTTGTAATATTTTATTAAATCAATTCAAATCAATTTCCTTGATCAAATTCGATTTATTTCATTTCTAAGATTGATCATCTTATTCCAAGTCTTATTTAATTAAAAGAAAATCTTCTCTTTTAATTAAATAAAATAAAATCCCCATTTAATTAAAAGAAAACCTCTCTTTTAATTAAACAGTTCATCCACATTTAATTAATTAAGAGAAAAACCTCTCTTTTAATTTAATTAAATATCTTCTATTTAATTAAAAAGAACTTGCTCCCTTTTAATTAAATAAAAATCCCACTTAAATATCTCTTTTGATGAAAAAAAGGAAATAAAAATAAATTCTTTTTATTTAATTTCTCTACACTTAAAAATGTGATCTAAGTGGGATTTATCTTTCCACTTTCTCCTCAACCACTCCTCTTTTCTCATTGGTGGAATTTTGTCTCACATGGATCAAGCTCTATTATCCCATATTGGTTGTGAGAAGCCTCTCACCTCCATAATTTCCTTTATAAGGGAGAGCCCTCTCCTCATGTTAGAGACCCATGATTATGCTATCGTTATGCTGCAGGTTTGAAGACCAATTTTTGAAGGAGTTTGAATACAAAAGCTTTTTGTGGAGAACTTCTATTTTCTTGTCTTTTTCTCTCTTGCACCCATCATGGGCTTTTAGCTTAGATCTTGCATTTATAGATTAGATTTTGCTTTCATAGATTAGATCTTATTTTCATGCATATTTGAAGATCATGGAGGCTAGCATTCTTTCTTTTCCTCTTTGAATCTCTCATCTCATGGTGTACTTGCATGGGCACAAAAATAGGTCAAACTGAGGGCCTCCATTGCAAACCCTTGCACTCTATGGGTAGAGAGCTATGGATCAATTTGTGAGGGCTCATTCTTGAGTTTTCTTACATGTAATGATTCATAGAAGTGTGACAACATTTTAGCACACATTTTTGGCGCCCACCGTGGGGCCTGAATCAAGTTTCTAGCTCCATTTACTTTTATTTTTCATCTCTGGTTTTTTACAGCAGCATATTGGATCTAATTAAGTGCTCTTGTAAATTTTTCACTTTTGTTTTAAGGCCAACCCATATATAGATTGGTTTGCAGGCAAAAAATCTAGTTGGTTTAAAGATTCAATCATATCTTTCAAACCACTTAGATTTTGGTTATGAAATTTTTTTTGTGGGTTTTTTATGTGCCCAACATGTCTCAGTTCAATTTTTAGATCATTTTAACATGATTTGCGCGAGTTATGAATTTCTCTTTATTTTTCAATAAAAGCCATTTATGATCGCAAATCAGCGTATTTTTTGGAAAAATTTACATTTTCAGAAATATTTTTGAATTCTAATTGGGGTTCTTTCTTTGTGTTTTGAATTTTGAGGCCGTATTAAAGATCAAAAACTCAATTTGATGAATCTGACCTATTTTGAAAAATTGGGTCCCTAGGGCACAAATGAAGAAATTTTTTTGAATTTCTTACATTTTTGGAAAGCTCTTTAGTTTTTACTAGGGGTCTCTTCTTTTCATTTCTATTTTTGGGTTCAAAATCAAAGCAAAAAAAAAGGTCTAATCATGTTGACTAGGTTATTTGTATTTTTTTTGCAGGGATTTTCGTGTTTTTCTGATTTTTTTCTGTTAACTGCTCACTGTTTTGGGTTTTTCTATGTTTTCTGATTTTTTTGGAATAGCATAGCAGCAAGTTATGATTTCATTGAAAAAAAGTGCTAAAGTTGTTAAAAATAGGTAAGATCTACTAAGCGCGTTGCGAGGACTTCAAGTATTCTTCTTTGGCTGATAACACTTTGATTTGGAACTTTAAAATGAACCTCTCATGTGTCTAGCTTGTGTGTTTTGCTTATGCTTTTATTTTTCAAACACATGCATAATTGATACTAGGTTGTAATCTCCATTGATTTTTATTTAGCAAGCTTGATTATTAGTGATAGATTTAGATAGCTATATTGGGTTATTGGACTCGCTGAATCCGCCGGCCCCTCATTCCACCCCGTGGTTGCAAGATCAGCGCCACATTAAAGGGGATGGGTCTATAGGATAAAAGCGTTAAGTGCTCCACTTGGCAACCCTCTTGTGCTTTCTAGAACTCACTAATCTTTAAGTTGTGGACTCGTTTTGGCTTGTGTGAGGGGTTAAGTGTTCCACATCTTTGGACTCACCTTACATTAGTTAAAGCGTTAAGTGTACCACCTTGTGCTTTTTGATTATTCTTGGATAGATTTTCTTTTGGGGAATGAACATCTGTACACACATAGTAATTAGGCCCCATGAATACTATTCGTGGATCTTGAGGGAGTGAGTTCCTAGTGAAACTCCTCTCAAAGACGGATTCCTTGTAGGTGGGGAGGATACTTTGAGAATCTCTTAGATAGATGGATCTTCAACTTGGTGATTGAGGCATCCTTTTTCCGGAGAGGTTGATAGATCACTAGGGGTTGATATCATAGATCTTGAGATAATCATAGTTAGCGTGTCAGATTAATCTGGTTACTTTGATTGGGCTAAAAGTGAAAAGGTGTCAAAACCTTAGATCTGAAAGCTAAGTCCCCTTGTGGTTCACTATTGTGACTCAGTCACCTTTAGAGAGGGTTAACCATAGTAGACAATCCCTATACAGGGCAAACTGCTGACGGAACCTCAAGCGGTAATAACCACTTCTGCCGTGGTTGCAACAATCGCTATATAAATGTCCTCGTGGAAGAAATCTCCATGGGGTATGGTTCATTGTGGGTTGTTAGATCTCCCTAGCAGCTCTTGAAGATTAAGTTCTCAGACTGTGTCAAAAACTCGGTGCGCCGGGATTGGAGGTCACCCTTGTGAATCATAAAAGTTGCAGAGTCAAACCATTACTAAAAACCTTAGAGAGGCCAACTTTTATTTTCTAGGGATCTATGCAATGATTGTGAAACTTTTTGAGAACATACACAATTAGCTCTCCTAGGGATTAGCATAAACTAAGTCACTTGATTGCTCATGTGCAAGGTTGCTTTGCCCCTTGTTCATTGTTTGAAGACTGTTTGCTTGAAATCCCTATTTTCTATCTTGCATGCTTGGTTTATGATAAAGAATCTATTGATACATCTAGTTGGATATTTAAAATGAACAAAATCTGAGTTCTTGAGTTGAGACTTTACGATCGAATAACTTTGTTATCCCATTATTCCTAGTCTTCCTAGGTTGGTCCTATTTGGATTAGGCTACTTTTCTCATTGTTAGAAGCTTTTTTTTGCACCATGGGTTATTGTGCTTTGACCTCTTGAATTAGTAATCATTGATTTCACAAGAGACCTTGTTTGGAGTTGGTAAGTTAGAAACCGTCCTTATTGAGAAAGATATACACTTGGATCCTTTGATATTACACTTGGAGAGTCTTAGTAATCTCTTGTCCATTCACTTTCATCAAAGTTCAATTTTAATTATTTATAATTTGGGTAAATCATCCTCCTGGTCCATATGTGCTAGGGTATTCACCCAAAGTTGTGGGCACCTCTGTGGCAGTGTTGATTTACACCTATTGCAAAATTCTATCTTATCACATCTCTTTTGGACAAGTGAGAGCTTTTACTATCCTAGTTTGGTACCAATGTTTCTTAGGGTTATCCTATCAACTAGTACCTTTTCTTTCATGTTGATTACAAGTGCTATTACATTTTGCTCAACATTCAAATGATCTCAAATGGTATCAAATTTTCCAAAATGACTCTTGGTCTTCTTTCTTCTTTATCTTCCATGTCTTTCTAATCTGTCATTTCCACTCTTCCTCTTCTTCATGTCTTCTTGATTCTTTTCCTCCTATTATCATATAGTCTACCTTCTTCTATTCATTCTTTCTTTTCTTCCATACTTGATTCTTCTTCTTCTAGAACCATGGATCTTGGATATCTTTTTAGGGATCCTCATTTGAGCTCAGATGAAATCCACCTCCTTCTTGAATTTGAAAAGTGTTGTCACTCCAATAGATGCATGGATGCTAACGTTGCAACAAAAATGATTAAAAAAATGGATAAATCAGACACCTTTTCTAGGATCATGTGCAAGATCAAATCACAATATCCTTCTTCCAAATATTTCCCATCTTCCAAGTCTTATCATGATTATTCTAAATATCATACAGATTTTCCATCTTCCAAGTCTTATCATGATTCTTCTAAATATCATACAGATTCTTCATCCTCCAAGTCTTATCATGATTCTTCTAAATATCGTTCAAATTCCTTATCTTCCAAGTCTTATCATGATTCTTCTAAATATCCTTCATATTCTTCATCTTCTAAGTCTTATGATAATTCTTCTAAACATCATTCACATTCTTCATATTCTAAATGTTACCATGACTCTTCTAGATATCATCCATCTAGGTCTTCACCTACCTCTTTTTCACGATATCATTCTTCTTCTACTTCTACCAAGAGTCTTATTCCTCTTATTAAGACATATGATAATGAACAACATGAAAAGTCTTGTGATATGCCTATCTATAATTCTTCTAGTGACAATGATTATGATGGTGATGATTATTACATTCCTACAGTTCCTAAAAGTCCTCCTAGTCCTATGCTTGTGCTTAAAGGGGATGAGTCACAGATGGATATTGATGGTAATCCACATGAATCAAATCTTGAAAACAACATTGATAAATTTTGTGAACAATACCTAAATGATAAATCTGCATTTTTTGATGAAGAGAAAGCATTTTTTTGTGCTGAAATACAACATCAGTGGGATAAGAGTTCCTCTTCTAAGAACCCTCATGCTGAAAATAAAGATTACACTCTTGAGCAAGATCATGTTAATGTTGAACCTTTGTCTTCTGATTCTCCCCTTCCATCTTCTACTTCCTCCACTATCCATACATCCCCTAAAGATTCTAAGACTCTCAAATCTTCTACCAATCATTCGTCCAACAAAGATCCTAATGCTTTTCATGCAGTTCCCTATAGTTATCCTCAAGGGCTACCTCTTAAAGAAACTCAAGCTAACCTTCACCTGGCTGCAAATACTTTTGATAATGCTAAATCTAAAGATCTTAAGCCTTCATGTGCTATAATGCCTACTTCAGCTAGTCCTTCCTCATCTATTCCAAAGTCTTCCATACAATTCCAACATGCTTCCTTCTCCTTAGGAGTGGTTTCATGTCAAGAGGACTCTAAAAATGATAAAGAAAAGAATATAAAAAAAGATCAAGATCAAGAACCTTCCATGTCATCCAATCCTTTTCATAATGTTTCTGATACATTTCATGGTTCTTTTGATCCCTTACACCCTTCCTCATTCATTCCACCATGTCTTAAGTCTTCTCCTAAGCAAGATCAAGATACTACTTACACTACTGAGCCTATTGACAATCAAAATGACCTTAATATAGTTGCACCTTCCAAAGATAATACTTCCATTAAGGTTATTAAAAATAGTGTTTTTACTTCCATTGTTGAGCCTATTGAAAATCAAGAGAGAAACTCTACACTTATGCTATCCAAAGATTCTTGTCAAGATCAAAGTATTCCATCTTCTTGTTCTACCACTCCATGTTCCCTTCCACTTTCTACTCTTCCTAAGTCTTCTCAAGCTATAAGTTCTCCTATCAAAGAAGTTGCTCCTAGTAAAGATGTTTATGTTCCTATTGAAAATCCTGATGCTCACTCTAAAGATGCTGATGTCCTTGATTGTCATATAGATGTTAATGAACTTATTGATTATCCTTTTGCATCTTCCGCATCCATCCTTGGACCTCCCCTACCAATACTAAATCTTTCACATTTTCCTTCCATCTTGGGTCCTTATGTCCCTTCACTTTCCCCTCCCAACTCTCCTAATTCATCATCCATTTTGGGTCCTTATGTCCCTCCCTCTCCTATCTTTCCTCAAGATCAACATAGACGCATATCCTTGAATCCTTTTTATCCACCCACTCACCTAAACCAGTCATATCATCCTTCTTCTTCCACAAGTCCCAAGTCTTTTGGAAGTAACTTGAATGTTCAATACAAGAAAAAGAAGCAATTCAAGAATCCATATAAAAAAGAAGACCACCATGTCTCTTCTAATCGACATGGGGGCATTAAGTCAAAAGAGATATCTAAGAAAAAAATTACAAGACAAGTATGGGTTCCAAAATCCATCATTGAAGATATTATCTCTAAATCATCAAAAAGAAATGAAAAGAATCCTAAGGCTATATGGATTCCAAAATCTCTCTTGAGAGAGTCTAATGTTGAACGACAATTAAATTTGACATTCAAGCTTCCAAATAATTCCGCTTCATCTTCTTCCAAAAGCATTCTTCCATTCCATGTGCCTAAACTGCAACCTTTTCTATCCACTCACCATATTCCTTCACATATTCCTTCATTCACATTTTCTCCATCCTTTCGCCACCCTTCAAGGTGTGTGTTGACATTGATCTTGCCTTCATTTCCATTTTTCAATCTTACTCACTTCGCATAAAGCCATATCCTCCATTTTTGTCTCCCATCTTCCTTTCCCTATTAGCATCTTTGAGCATATCATTTGAATTCCTTTGTATATCATGGTTTAAACATTCAAAGAGAATTATCTCAAAAGCTTGACTTCTTCCAAAAAAAAATTGAAAAAGATTGAAAAAAAAAAGAAAGAAAAAAAAATGAAAAATTTGAAAATGTGCCTTGGTGAAAACCTAATAATCAGGCACCTTGGTAGCAAAAGTAAAGAGAAATAAATTCATCCTATGGTGAAAACCACTCCCTTGTGGTGCCTTGGATAAGTACCATGATAAAAACCTAACAAATAGGCATCATGCGTAGTTCTTCTACATCTTTCATCCATTTCGTCTTCTCTCTTTGATTTTGACAATGTTGACCTATACACAAACATTTGGCTATCTTGTGAGCTATCTTATGATGATCTTGTTTTCATTCCTTTCATGTTTAGCCTTCATATCTATTTTCCTCCATTCATTCTAGTCTTTCGCTAGCCTTTTCCCATTTACCCCTTTGGTCTTGATCTAATAAAAAAGAGTAAAATATGATGCTATGAAGCCTCTTGACATATCTACTTCTTTGGATTGCATCTTTCCCACTTTTACATTATGCCTTCTTGAATTATCCTATACTGACCTTTCATTTCTTGTCCAAATGTTCTTTACATGACAATTTTTTCCTAGCTTGGGTACTCTTGAGGAGTCAGTCCTTGAAGATCACTTTCACTTGCTTCATACACTCCTTGCTTATCCATAATATCCATTAACTTATTGCTTCATCATGTTCTCCACCTTGTTAGACATTGGGACTGCACGATGTGATCTTTCTTAAGAGTTTAATGCCCATTTTGTCTAGGGGTATCTTTGTACATATTTATTGATCCTGAAAAAAATCCAAAAAAATTGATATATTTCAAAAATCCAAAAAAATGGTATATTGTAAAAAATTCTAAAAATTGAAAAATGTCCTGAAAAAATGATCATCTTCCAAAAATACAAAAAAAAAAAAAAAAAAAAAAAAAAAAAAAAAAAATCCAAGTGGTGAAAACCTGGAAATGGGCGCTACTTGAGGCCTTTGCACCCCTGTTTCTTAGCACATGTCCTTAACACTTAGCCTTTCTCCACCTTGCCTTGTCCTTGTTACCTTGCTTTGGAATTGGTCTTTGTCTAGGGGGCATAACTATGCTAGCTTTGGTTTCTTAGATGTGTGAGTCTTTAGGACACCTCGCAAATGGTGTTTTTCAACACCCATTGACATTGAGTGTTTTTCAACGCTTATTGGTTTGGTCTTACCTAGTATCATCATGTGATCTTACCTTCCTACAAGCATTTGATCCTTGTCCTCAGAACTCAGTATCAGTTAACACACTTAAATTTTTTAACGCAACACTTAATGCTTGACTTGTGTCATGATCTTTTCTTTGTGTGCTGACTGTTATTGATTTTTGTTGAGTGTCCTTATCTGATAAGTCTCTCCGAGATGCATTGCTAGAGGACTTGGGGCATGGGACATGGTTTTATTTGTTTTTTTTTTGCTTGTGGGTGTGGTCTTGAACTCTAGAGTGTCTTTTGTTGTCCCCTTGAAACACTTAAGAGATTTGAGACATCATCCTTGATTGTTTTTGCACAACCATTCTTATAGTCATCTTGGCATCTATGCCTTGATGCGAGCATAGTTTTTCTATATTAAATTGGGTAAGCTAACATCGAAGTCATCTTGACCTTTATGTCTTTGATGCTTATGTTAGAATCTTTCCACATTTCAATCCAATATAAATCGCATTCATATCTTCATAGTTACATTAGTAACTAGTGATGATTGTGTGATTTTTCGATGTCTGTTAATAATTGCCCAATGATGAAAATAAGTTCTTTTACATTCTCTAATGAATGATGAACACAAAATCCTATGTTACAATTGCTCTTTTGCAAGTACACCATTGCATTTCATGTAGCTTGCATTATTAGACTTCATGTTAGTTTGCATTTTTAGGCTGCATTATGAGTTTGAGAGGGTTCTCCTTTCATCTTTATTGTGGACATTTAATCAATTGTGGTCACATTTTGATCTTCATTTCCTTATTTTCTTTCGTGATCTCAATCGAAATTTCTATCTTAAACAGTTGATTAATTTTTGGAGCATTTTCTTTTCTTATTTCTATTTCTTTCCATATCTTTCAAACTTCTATCTTCCATTTTCTTTTTCCCCACTTCTTTTCTTCTAAATCACCTTTGGGGCATAATATTTCATGCTTGATGATCTACCTTGGTTCTATGATTCTTATATCTTTCATCTTACATCAAGAACCTTATCTTTTGTTCGATTTGATCAAATTTATCATTTTGTTGTTTCTCCTCTATCTCATTTCGATTTCGATCATGAGGGGGCAGTAATTATCAATTTCAATCCTTGATTCGGTTTTATCAATTTTATCCTCGACTTTTTCAAGTTAAAATTTATTTGTATTCTTTGTCCTGATGTGTTCCCGGGTCGACCACACATCTGGGTTGTTTTGTGATCCCAAATTGACCTCACACTTCAATTTTTTTCTTTGACTACATGTGTTCCCGAATCGATCACACATTAGTCAAAGAGGGGCAAATGTATGCACCCAAAAATGGTCGCCTAGACTATGGGCCCCCATTATTCAATTTATCAATTTATCAAATTTTCTGAATCAATAGTTTGTAATATTTTATTAAATCAATTCAAATCAATTTCCTTGATCAAATTCGATTTATTTCATTTCTAAGATTGATCATCTTATTCCAAGTCTTATTTAATTAAAAGAAAATCTTCTCTTTTAATTAAATAAAATAAAATCCCCATTTAATTAAAAGAAAACCTCTCTTTTAATTAAACAGTTCATCCACATTTAATTAATTAAGAGAAAAATCTCTCTTTTAATTTAATTAAATATCTTCTATTTAATTAAAAAGAACTTGCTCCCTTTTAATTAAATAAAAATCCCACTTAAATATCTCTTTTGATGAAAAAAAGGAAATAAAAATAAATTCTTTTTATTTAATTTCTCTACACTTAAAAATGTGATCTAAGTGGGATTTATCTTTCCACTTTCTCCTCAACCACTCCTCTTTTCTCATTGGTGGAATTTTGTCTCACATGGATCAAGCTCTATTATCCCATATTGGTTGTGAGAAGCCTCTCACCTCCATAATTTCCTTTATAAGGGAGAGCCCTCTCCTCATGTTAGAGACCCATGATTATGCTATCGTTATGCTGCAGGTTTGAAGACCAATTTTTGAAGGAGTTTGAATACAAAAGCTTTTTGTGGAGAACTTCTATTTTCTTGTCTTTTTCTCTCTTGCACCCATCATGGGCTTTTAGCTTAGATCTTGCATTTATAGATTAGATTTTGCTTTCATAGATTAGATCTTATTTTCATGCATATTTGAAGATCATGGAGGCTAGCATTCTTGCTTTTCCTCTTTGAATCTCTCATCTCATGGTGTACTTGCATGGGCACAAAAATAGGTCAAACTGAGGGCCTCCATTGCAAACCCTTGCACTCTATGGGTAGAGAGCTATGGATCAATTTGTGAGGGCTCATTCTTGAGTTTTCTTACATGTAATGATTCATAGAAGTGTGACAACATTTTAGCACACAATACTAATGAGGCATACTACGGAATGCAAGGTCGCAACCATGCATCTCACTACTCCCATCCTAGCCTGTACAAGCACTCAAGGCATGGGCGAGAACAAAACACTTATCTTTTTAGGTTCATTCAGTTAGTATTAGGTGTGAATGTTATCACTTATTAATCTAACTTACAATGAGTTACCCTGGCAGCCTCTTAGGGCCCCGGCCCCCATTGCAAGCCACTTGTCGTCACTAGATGTAGATATCCTACCCTAATGCTCATGGACTCAAAAATCTCAAAATCACAAAAGATAATCCATAACAAAATCATCAAATATGCATAAAAGCATCAAATCTCCATGAGCAACAATCATAGAAAATCATGAACACAACAGCTCTCTATTGGCAACTGAAGTATCACTGATAATCAAATATCCAATGGTTCTCAATAACCAAAATATATCTCAATCAAACTGATCGAAGACTCCAAAAATGGTTGAGTCAAACATGTCACATCATGACATCATCAAAATAAATCCACATAACAGTCCCATCATGGCGATTAGAAAAATAACCAAGGATAACTGATCGATGACCAAAATAATGGTTAAGTCAAGTGTCTCATACATAAGAATCTCAACTATAACAATCAGTAATCACAACCAATACATAGAGCATTCCATCACATAACCATGGTTGGGTTTATAAAGATCGAGATTAAAACATCATCATGTCACCACAATCACATAACCCCCAAGCCTCTGGTAGACATCCTATACTGGTCAACACTAGTCAACCCAAAACCCAAAACAATAGCATAAAGAATACACAATGTAGACACATGTTTTGGTTTTACAACTTGAGTTTAAATGTAGAGATCTCGTTTTAAGTTTCCAAGTCTGAAGAATGAATGGAGGAACACATATATTGCTTTGGATAAATAAAAGTTTCCTTATTAGAACTAAAAAATCCATTTTCTAATTAATAACATTTGTTTGATACATCCCCCACCCAACTATCAATTCTTTATTTAATAATTTAAAACATTTAAATTATTAAATAGTTGAAAATTATTAAAGAGTCACCTTATGAAAATAAACCTTTAATATAAGCCATTGATCAAATAATGACTTAAACTATAAATAACACATTTACATATTACATACATACATACATACATACATACATACATACATACATACATACATACATACATACATACATACATACATACATACATATATATATATATATATATATATATATACATACATACATATGTAAATACGTTTTCATTAAATCGAATTAACAATTTTGATTGACTTCATATGAGAGTTGATTATACAAACGTTTTAAGATAAACATTATTATTATTATTATTTTAACGTAACATATATATCAATTAAACCCCCCCCCCCAACTCTTGTTGCGTGACGTATTACGTGCGGTCGCAAGCACTGCACCGACAGCGGGTACGTAGTACCCATGTCGCCGCAGACCTGCAATGGCAGGCCTCTGCCTTCCACCGGCACGGGGTACGAAATGTGCCCACGGCATTAAATATAAACTTAGTTCCATGCGATATAAATTGCGATATATAATGATAAATCTTCCACTGCGATTTAATCAATCGCTCAATTTGGTGCATTATATATATATATATATATATTCAAATTTTATAATAGATCCATAATAATGTATACATATATATTATGGATCTATTATAAAATTTGAATACATATATATATATATATATATTTATATATATATATATATATATATTTATATATATGTATATGTATGCAGATCTGAATATATAACCAAGTATGTTTTTCACAAAGATTATATCTACAATTAAGAATAAGATATTTGCATTATAGAATGCATATAAAGTTCTCCAATTAAATTAATCTACCCACATTGAGAATGCATATAAATATGAAACTTCTCAGAAGACATATGGAAGACACAAAGAAGACAGGAAATGCATGATGCAAAAATAGCATAAGTAAAATCACAAGAATCTACCCAGATTCTGATGCTAAATCGCTCTTCCTCAAAAAATCCGCAAAGCAAGCTACTCCCTTCTTCAGAATTCTCGAGTCCTCCAATGCTCCAATCGCTCTCCCAATGCTATCTCTAAGCTTCTATGAATGCCTGAATATAAAGAGCTTTCAGGAAACATCTAGAATGCTTCTAGAAATAGCTGGAAGGTGTCACCAACTAAGCATGGGTCATTTCCAACCTTCAAGATGAGCCTTAGGGTTGTAGACACCATGTGCTTAATTGATGCACTAACCCCCGTATTGTTGACACATGAGAAATAGAGAAGTGCGTTAATTCTCATGCAAGCTTATAACTCCAATTCACTTTTTTATATAATTTCTATTTAAATATTTATAACTTTCATTTTAACTTTATAACTTTTATTATTATTATTTATTTATTACTTTATAATTATTTTATTATTATTATTAATTTTAATTTCTAATTTTCTTTTATTTAATTCATTTTTCCTCAATAATTCACATTTAATTAATTACAATCAAAATATCAAATAACATGATATTTTATATTAATCTTCTCAAATAATTAATTTATTAATTAAATCTATTTATTAAGACTTTATTAATAGAAAATTCACCATAGATCTCCAAGATAAAATATGAAAACCCATCATAGAGCAAATCACTAAAAAATAGTCTAAAGGGTTAAAAATCATGAATTATGTCATCCGACACATTTGGCGGGTAAAATATCCAGATACTTGTCTTACCACACTAGGACAATTGGCTTAAAGGTTTGGGATTTGGACTTGAGAATTTATCTCCCTTCTCTTATCATTGAGATAGTATAATAGGGTACGCTCATCCTGACAATTTAGGGAAGTCGATACCCGATACCTGCAACCTATAGAAAAACCATGCATGTACATACAATATATATAATGCTAAGCTAAACAGACAATGGCTGTATCCTTGAGGGTTTTTGGCTCAAATACCTTAACTCCCCCAATAATACAGTTATTCAAACCCCTAATAAAATGTTGTGTCAACTGAGCTGAATTTTCACTGAACCTTGAAAAAGATATAAGCTCATAAAACTTACGCTCATACTCAGTCACTGACAAAGTGTACTGTCTGAGATTATGAAATTCATCAGCCCTTTGCTGTTTCCATTCCTCTGGTAGGAATCGTTCACGGAAACTCTCTAGGAATAACTCCCATGTAACACTGCTCATATCGATTCCCAACTTCTTGTCCTCTATCGTCCACCAAGTGGCCCCAAAATTCTCTAGATTAGTGATCGCAAACCTTGCCTTAACATTGTTGTCAAACTCCTGCATGGCAAAAATCCTGTCAAGAGAAATAAGCCACTGCTCGGCCACATAACCAGAACCTTTCCCATTGAAAGGCTTGACCTTGGATCTTGAAAGATCCTTCATCTGAGTGGACACAATGGACCTCTGAAGTTCCTTCCGAGGACTTCTAGATCTGGGTCTATGCTCTTGTTCTATTTGATGCTCTTTAGGCTGTTCTTGAACAGGAGGTAGATGTTCTAGAATAGTCTGCATCATTTGCCTCAAACTGACCTCTTCAGACTCAGCTTGGTCCTCTCTACGGCTCTCTTCCTGCTACCTACTAGAGTGCTCTTCCCTGTTCTCTACATGAGCCAATCCCTCATGGGTAGACTCATGGACACTGATAGCTCTGCCACAACCACGGCCTCTAACAGAAGACCTAGTCCTAGATACCATCCTACAACAGTGAAAGGTACTAAGTTCAGTTCTATGTCTAGGTTTAAGTAAAATTTCCAATTTTGAAACTAAGTGTTGAAGTATGAAAAATACTCAAGTAACAATTTGAGTCCTGTTTCAATTCACCTAGATCAAGTTTGGAAAGTTACGCTTAAGAGTTCATAGTCCTAGTTGTTCCAAAATACCTAGAGCTCCCAATGAAGAAACTCAGGCTCTGATACCAAATGTAATGCCCTGCCAAGGGATCCAAAGAATTAACCTAGAATTTCACTAAGTTTAGAAACAAATTTTTTTTTTTCCATGAAAATAAATATCACATAAAACTTATGCACAATAACGGAAACAATAGCATTGTCCATCTGAAATTAAACATAACATAAATAACAAATTACATTCTTTAAGATCCCTTAACGTTCAATTACATATATGAATCCATCTAGTAAAACATCCTCATGAAATAATAATGATAAGTCCAATGTTTATACATTACATTTCAAATTCTCATTCATCCACTGTACATGTCACAGGGTATGACAAGCCCAAAAGAATATACATACATAGAATAAGGTACATCATCCTATTCTAATCCATGATACATCAAAGTAGAGATAATCACATGATACAACATCATAGAGAACATAAACATCCATCATAAAGATCAAACATAATAAACTAAGTGCATGGTTCCTCTCAACCGTTAATAACATCATTAGACCATCGTGGATCCTAGCCATCCCTCTGTGCGTAACATTCCAAATCACCAAAGAGATCATCGGTATTACATAGTAGGAATGTCCCTCCTAATAATCACATCATCATATGTAGAAGTAATCTAACATGAAAATAAAAGCATAAGATAACATCATCTAACATATGCTAATCATCAAT